>OZ025244.1:75500272-75755272 GCA_964019155.1 Osedax fenrisi
GATATTTCAACTTGGTTTTTTTTTTAATTTGAGAGATATATAGTTATGGAGTAAAATAATAATCTTAAATAATATATAAAATAATTAAATATATACTGCATATATTATACAATTTTTATATATAAACTTATAAATGTATTTGAATAATTACTAATACATATAATGAATATATATATATATATATATATTTAGAGTAGGATAATTGGAGACATATGTATTATAATATCATAAACAGATAAATGAAGTATGATATGCTATGAATAAATAACTATTAAGAAAACTGAGAATGTATAAATAAGAATGGTAGAGTCTATAATTTGTGATAGTATTATTGAGAGGTATATTCACAGAGCTAGAGAGATTTCTCTCTAGCTCTATGGGTATATTGAAATGTATTCATTCACTGAAAATTCTTATAATAATTTAACTAAAACGATAGATATGAACTATATTTAAACTATTAATATTAGTGATAGAAGCAACTTATAATTAAGATAGTGGTTTAGTTAAATTACATTATCTAATGTATTATTATGGAACTATTAGGATTTTATTCTGATGATAATTGTATTTTTGTACACATAATGCATTTATTTTCATATTAATCATTATATATATAAAATTAAGGGTATAAATAATAGTAAATATTTCAAATTTTGCCTATTTGCGTAATTAAAACATTTGGTAGTCCATAGCAAATTAAGTTAAAACACTGTCTATCGAAACAATCTATTGGAGTATGGTTGGGTTTGTCCTCTTTGTTAATATCAACTTCTTCTTCTTCAAATACTTCTATAAATTAGTAAGTTATCAGTTAACATGTAAACCATTAGATGCTGCCATAATATAGTACTACCTGTTGGTGATGTACATATCTTGTCTGGTACCCAAGCTTGTTTAAAACAGTTATATATAGATTCTCCAGCAGTTTTTCCATTAGTTAATAGATCTATTAAAATAATATATTTATATATTTTATTAACATTTATTATATAACATAAATATTTAATACACGTTTATATTATTTGTAATTTTTAAATATGTGCAAATTTGTAGTATAATTTTCTCTATATAAAATATTTACTTTATATGTTTAATTTTTTTAATATTTGCAGTTTTCATATAAATATAGTGTATTATTCAATTATATTTGTCTTTAAAATAAAAATAAATTTGATAAAGATTTAGAATTAATAGTAAATTGTTTCAACAATATTGAATAATATCAAGATCAGTATGTATGTAAATATGTATTTTGACATTTATAGTTTACGCTCGAGTGATTTTATAATATTGAATCATAGTCCAGGAGAATAAATTTGAATTTGATGAAAAAACATTACAAAAATAGTTTTTAAATTAATGAGTTCAATATGGGTTCTATTAAAATCATAATATAATATACATTATATTATTTAGAATTTTGACAAGCTAAACTAAAGAATATAGAAAAACATCGTTTAATTCAATTCATCGAATTTATAAATAAATACTTAATTTTAATAAAATATTTATATAGAAATATAATTTAAAATATAAATACATTTTTATTTAAAAAAAATAAATATTAATGATATCCTTTAAAAATTTAAATCAATGAAATATAATCAAATATACCACTGAAAAGTACTATTTCGAAGTATAAAAAGTAACTATTGAAGAGATAGCGAACAGATGTCCTATCCTTAGTAATATATAATGAATAAGTAATATTTATATAAATATGAATTATATATAGTAATTCTATAATGGAATATTCTTTATAGAGTTAATTAACTAGTCTAAATATAGTGTCATATTATCAAGATAAAATATCAAAATTTTAATTACACACATTTTAATATTGGGAAGAATTAATTATCTGAATATATTGATTACCTTTCATTATATCCCTTAGTTTCTGTGCATTATCACCTAGGGTACAATGCATTTGATTGGTGAGAACCGTGTTTACTCCAGATAAACCTAGTAGCATAGCTGTGGTTACAGATTGTTCAAGAGCCAGCACAGTTTCTCTGAATCATGTAGATATTGTATGTAAACGAATTTGAAATATGAAACACAGAAATAAATTTACTGACGTTTTATCGACGTCAATTTTTGATTGTCGAGTGAAGCTCTTGTTAGTTTGCATGTTGTCCAATATTATAACCATTTGACAATCTGAAATTTTTTTTTAATTATGTTTGTTTCTATTAAAGTGCATAATTATTTTTGTATAATTTGAATAGTAACACTATTCAAATACACAAAAATAATTATGTAAAATTTGTTGGTAGTAAATTCGAATTATTTAAATATTTATAATTAAAATAATGTAAATTATGAATTCATGTAAAATATTACTTATAAAACGAGATTTAAAAAAAAAACACTTTTTAAAAAGAATCTATTCTAAAGGCAGTAAATATCCTGCAGGGATAATAAATTAATAAATTGTATATCTATAAATTGTTTTTATTTTACTTTTATTTTATAATTATATCTATACATAACTATATATTATAAACATATAAAAAACTCTCTATTATATAGCATATATTATATAATAATTATATATAAATTACTAACTATCTATAATTTAAATATTATAAAATAATAAAAAAAATTTAATAAACTTAATTTACTCAAAATAATTATTTTTCTTTTTGAACATCTACAATAAATGTAACTATTAATTAAATTTTAAATAATTTTACTTAAAATTGTCACAGTTTACATAGATCATATAAATAAATAATATATTTGTCTGTAGATATGATAATAAATAACATAAATGTATATATATATATATATATATATTTAGTATATAAATGTATTGCTATTTTTTATAATTACGTAATTATTAATTACGAAAAAGAATTAAATTTTATATTATTTATAATTAAAAATATTCATACATATAATAAATCTATATATTTTTAATTGGGATTTTAGAATTATTAAAAAAAAATATTATTATAAAAGTGCGATACATTTTGAAAATATGCTATTTTTCTCTATACTTTACATGCAATGTGATAAATAATAGTATGTCACCTTTATAAAACTATATTTCAAAAGTGTTATACAACAAATGATATTTCAAAAATATTTGTCAGGTAAACATGAGAATGTAAGTTAATTAATAGTAAGTTCACTTGTAACAAGTTTCTTTCTTCGATTCTGAACAGAGTAATTTTATATTCTTTATCACTGATAGCCATTATGATTGAGATTCACTTACTTCTATTGTATACAAATGTTGATTAGATAAGGTACTTAGCAGATCTTTTTGTCAACACTTACTTATGTGGTTGGTTAATTTATATAACTATGTAAATATTATAAATAAGGCTACACTATAACAAATCAATGTATTGGTTATTTTATACGTTTTTAAAATAATATACAAATGTTATGAAATTATTTCATTCAATTTTAATATTTATTATTATATAAATTATTTTAAAATATATTTTTTAGAATTTAAATCATGTTGTTATGAATTACATTTTTATAAATATATTAATAAATTAAATATAATATATTGGTTATTATAATATAAGTTACTGATCAATCACTACATTATGTATATAATGAAATTGATTTTGAACAGGGAAGTAAAGAGATACCTGACAGATTACTAGATGCAATCTTGTGCGGAGTAACGTAGTTAATGAACTTCTCCATTCCGTAGAAGATGAAGGTCGAACAGTCCTTCATATATATCTCCAGTTCCCCAATACTGTCGTTTATTTGCGATTTTTATTATTATTAATTATATGCTACAATTATCATTTTGAAATAGTAGCTACATAGTCATTAAATAGTGGCTAAAGAAGGTTTATGGAGTAGTTAAATAAAGATTAGAGTGGCTAAATTAATACAATTCCGAATATGATTGGTAAAATAGATGATTGAATAAAATAAATAAAGAATTGAATAAATGTGAAAATGAGGAAACACACCTGGGCGTATGATCATTTCCCATTACTCCCAACCAACGTGGAGTGAATTGCTGGCAATATTCTTCAAGCAGTAGGTTAAATACTGCTATCGGCTTTTCTTTTTCTATATGCGATTATAACTATAAGATCTTGATATGCTGGTTATATTCGGCTTTAAATTTCAGAGAAATAATATAGGAAAAATATATATTTAATTATAGGCAATTAGTTTGAAAAAAATATAATAAAATTATAAAAAAAAATTTTAAATTAAAATAAAATTAAGAACAAATTTAATTGATTTAGTTAAGATTAAATTAGTATTATGATATAAATTGAAATAATATTATGATTTAAAAATTTCAATTATGAATGAACAAATTAAACTCATGTACAGAAATACTGCAAAGTAGTTATTAAAATATAGTTATTAGATAATGTCAATTATAGTTAGTAGAAAAATTATAATTTGTTAACAATTTTATCTAACAAATATATTATTATAATTGTAATAGAAGATTAATTCAATGTATTAAGTGACATTTTATTTCTATGCTTATTATGTATAAAATACAACAATTATTAGTACTTATATAGCTAATGTACTGACCTGTATCCGCACTCTCTATATACGGATCAACTATATCTGCAATATTAATATACCAATGATAATTATGCTAATGTAAGTATACTAAATAATAATAAGATGATAATAATTTACAATACATATATGTTCATACCAGATGGACATTACTTTCTATAATTACTATTACATTTTAATATTATTTATACAATTTATATATTGGAAAATAGTAATTTGATATTACTGATTTTCATTGGCGATAAATAGTTATAAGCTGGGTTATAAGTATGTCAATGAATTACCATTTTAAATAAGCATGACTTAATTTATGAATGTAGCGCGATTAAGAGTATGTGCTGTGTTTTATAAATAGATTTTTACATGTATTTAAGGAAAAATAGTGGTCTACTAAAAATGTATTAACCTTTTTTAATTTATTTCTTCAATATAATATTTAACATAATTATAGATATTATATAAATATTATATAAAATATAAAATTATAAATATTTTTAAATTTACTAGTTATTACATTTTTTAAAATACAAATATTATGTAAGTATATATATTCTAAATTTTCTGAAAATTGTAATTTATTTATAGAATTATTCAATGTGTTGGTTTTTAATGTTGGGATAGTGTTTTAATGAATGAAATTAGTTAAACTAATTATTCTGAGTAAATTGGTTCTAATGATTTACAATATAATTATGACAAATGTATGAAATATATAAAAAAAACGATAACTTAGCACATTATATTATTATGAATAAATAATCACCTATGAATATTGATTCTTTAAATGTATATATAATATTCTTTATTTTAAAATTCTAAAATTGATCAATATTAAATTATGATGATTATTAAATTCAATACATTTTGTTTGAAATTATTATAATTTATTTAAATGATATACTTGTAAAGTGTTTATTTTATAGTTATATTTTACGTAAACACATAATGATGGGGGATATATGCTATTGGTTAGTTTTCTAACATCTGAACTGATGGGTATCATTAACTATAACTCCAGCTGGCACATGACGATCTAAAGGAATCTGTAACAAATATATATTATATTATCGGAATGGCAGAGGGAATCACCCGGTGTGGGGCAGTTACTATAGAAGGGTAAATGTATAGCGAAATGAATACATTTTTATTATTATTGGTAGGATTCAGTACGCAATACTGACTTAGGGGGGTTAGCGCGGGTTGAAATATGATTAATATATTAATTAAAAAAAAAATGTTATTACATATTATCCAATTTCGGTATCTTATTTTATCACATTGTAAAAATTGAAACTTATTTTTAGCTAATTCTATCCATAAACAGTATTATAATAGACCATATGAATTAAAAAAATTACGAAAATGACAGGAAATTAATGAATATCATTTGTATTTTTTATAAAATCTTGTAATTTATGATGTTATATTTCAATTTATTAAAATAAGTATTTTATTTAAAAATTTCTGTTTTGAATTCAGCAGAGATCATAGATTAAATAGCATTAAAATAAATAAACAAATCACGCGTCTATATAACTAGATATCATTGGTTGAAAAGAGACGCTTCCAACGGAAAATTAGTAAAATTATTTGATTATAAATAAGTAGAATTTATAATTATAAATAACGTATTGTCGTACCAGTAGCTAAATCACAAAGAAAGATTTTACTAATTTTCCGTAGGAAGCATAAAAAAAGTTGACTCTAATTTTCTCAAGTTTTAACTTTTTCACTTTTAGGCATATTTAAAAGCCATAAAGTTTATGATAAACTCCTTTGATAACGAATATTTTTATCTTAAATTTTTACCATCTATGTATAACATATATATTTATAATTATTATGTATGATTATCATGTACAATTATAAATTCTTATTCTAACATTATATTATAAAAAATATTTAAAAAAAATGTTTAACTATTTTAAACTATTATATTTAAATAATTATAATTTATTAATTTAAAATAAGACTATGACTATAGACTATGACGTAGACTATGCAGATGATATTGCAATCACCACAAATAACGTAAAAGAAGCCATTATCTTACTAAATAGTCTAGAAAAAACTGCAAAAGAAATCGGACTTCACATTAATGTCGCTAAAACAGAATACATGGCATACAACCAGAATTCAACAGATATGATTAAAACCCAGAATGTAGAAAATATCAAGAAAACTCAAGACTTTAAATACCTTGGTAGTTTTATAGCATCCACAGAGCATGATATAAATGTCAGAATAGGAAAAGCCTGGGCCGCACTAAACCAAATGAACAACATATGGAATTCAAAGTTATCTAAAAATCTGAAAAGAAACTTCTTCAGAGCAACGGTAGAATCTGTTTTTGTATATGGAGCAATTACATGGACTTTAACAACAAAATTGGAAAAAATATCGACGGAGCCTACACTCGCATGCTACGGGCCGCTCTGAACGTATCATGGATAGAACATCTTACCAACAAAAGAACTCTATGGCAAAACTCCAAAAGTAACTTCTTCGATCCGGGAACAAAGACTTAGATTCACAGGACATTGTTGGAGGAGCAAAAAAGAGCTGATTTGTGACGTTCTTCTCTGGTTACCTAAACATGGTAAACGCTCCCGTGGACGTCCAGCAAAAACTTTTGTAGATCAACTCGTCGACGATACAGAATGTAATGTAGACGAACTGATGAATGCGATGAATAATAGATATGAATGGAAGTTACGTGTTAATGAATGCCGAGCAAGCTCGACCTGGTAAGGTAATGTATATTTAAAAACCTACAATATAAATATAAAGTAGAATTATATCTATTGAATAAAAACAACATTATTTAATTATCTTTAGGAGTTATTTATACGTTGAGTTCTAGCTAGAGCTATAATTAACATTGCAATTGCGAACCCGCGCTAATCCCCTTATTTAAATAATACAAAATTTGATTATTACCAACAATTTTACATTGTTTCTTATTGGCGTCTCTCAGACCTGGAATTCTTGGTGGCGTTTTTATCGCATTGATCCCTTTTGCCTCTTTCTTGGGATCGGTATCATCTGAGGATTTCAGAAACATAATTCAATGAATGTTTTGATTATATTTATTAATATATATATTATAATTCTAATTTTGTTAGAATGAAAAACCTCTTTGATTTGCACTCTTCAATTTGTTATATAACATTTGTAGAGAAACATCCCGAGATAGTGAACAAATCATGGATATGTATTCTACATCGTGACCATAGCATCCAAAGGTTTCTTGAAGGCATTCGATCGGAAGTTCCATTAAGTCGCAATCCAGGAGAAGAACTTAAATAATTATGTCAATAATAAATTGTTAAAATTATATTATCATTTGATTAATATAATTTATATTAATTTTATATTTGTTGACAACAAATTTATTTATAATACATAAAATATAATGGGTAAGTTACATTATAAAAGGATTATTAATGAGCACTGGACAAACAGTTATCATATTGTATTCAATATCTTTTAGTCATTATTATATTAATCAATATAATATTACATCTGTTATCAGGTTAAAAAAATCATATTCTTTGCAGGTGACATCATTATATTAGGATTAGTCAAGTAGGGTAAATGTGAAGTTAGTTTTATCATTAAAACAAAAAGGGAATTCGCTATTCAGTGGTACAAACAAATATATCAATTTATTACATTTATATATATATATATATATATATATATATACTAATATAATAAAATACTACTGTTACCTATATTATCCATTGGTATATCACTGTGAACTTCTTTTACACCACTTTTAGGTCTATTTTTATTAGATTGATTATTTATATTCACAGCTTCCTTCCTATTTAAATATGTATATTTTAATTAGCTGGAATATTATATTTTAAATTTGGCAATGAAAAAATGATAACAAATTATAATAAATAAAATTAAAAAATATAAGAACAATTTAAAATATTTTATATACAACATGATAACTACTATAGAAAATAATAACATAATAGAAAATGATTGCATAAGCAAAAATAACTTTCCTTATTTGTTTCGTAAAACGCATTTCTCTGAAAAAGTAATTGTAAGAGTGAGTGATAATATGATGGTAGGTATGATGAGTTACTATTAAAAATACCTAAACACAAGTGCGTTGGTATCATACAACATTACATATATGTATATATATATATCTATATACATATAACTTAAAGTAATGATCTACTTCGAATAATTAATATTGGTGAATAAAATATATATTTTCTTAAATATTAGATTATAGTAGACTATATATATATTTATTTAAATAAAAATGCAATCAAATCAGTGGATATTTATCATAGACTTCCTACTTCAATACAGATAATCATAATACATCTTACTAATTACCTCATTCTCTAGTCTATTTATATGAAGCTAATAAAGATCACATAATTATAACATATTTTCTATACATCAGAGTAACTAGCACACTAGTGTTAGTGATAGCTATCATATGTATATCCAATAGGAATATTCCAACAATGTTTACCTTTACTTATTTGTTATTTACATAAATATATACATTTGTATAAATATATATATATATATATATAAATTAGTATTTAATTTATATATATATATAAATTTCTCACATAATAAATTAAAATGATATTTTTTTACTTACTCTTTCTTAATACATAATTTAAATCGAATTTTATTTATTATAAGTGTATTTATGTTTATATTTGATTATTATAAACCTGATGAGGGGTGTTATAAATGTAAGCATCGGATTCAGGTAATCACGCATAACCGAAACTAGTTCAACAAATTCCTCTTTGAAGTTTGTGAGTTCTTCTAGCGTTTGATCTTCATCCTGTGAGAAATATACAATCATTACACCGGCCTCCTTTCATACATTAACCAACAATCGTAGTCTCATTTTTGTTATTATTTGTTTGAATTCCTGCTAGCATTTTTGTGCGTTCTGCTTGTCGAGAATTCTGACATTCGATCTATAGTAAAGGTATGAGGTAAATCATCAATCCAATAGATTAAGTTATACTTTTACATTTTCGATACTACACTGTGATCACCATAGTTAAGTTAATGCTCCATAGCTTACGAAGTTAACACCTCTATAATCACCTCTAAGTTAATGACCTACAACACCTAATTAAGTTAGTGCCCAGGTTATGTTAACACAACCAGTCAACCTACCTTTAGTAACACTTGAGTAACATTGTTCTTATAAGCATGATACCGGTCGATCAATGATTTCAATTGGTTAGGATCCGTGTTTATGGAATAGCACCGTGCCTGATTCGCATTACCTCCTGCCGTTACCTTAATGTTACAATAAAATGTTGTATTGTTTTATAATATAAGAGTAGTTTTTAATAACAATTTTTAAAAAATAGATTTATAAAATTCAAATAGTAACTGTGAAATTTCTAGTATGTTCCAGTTAGTACGAGTTGAAAATTGAAAAATTAATTTCATGATAAATCATAAATTTGATATTATGAATCACATTGGATATTAAAAATAAAACTATTGAATCTTAACAATTGAATTATAATAACGATAATACCCTTAATATATCCTTATTGGGTTATTAACATTTTCAATTTTAAAATTACGGACATCATATGGGGCATAGGAAATATTAGATGTCTAGGTTGAAAATATTATTCTACCATTATTGAATATTTATTAAATAAAATAATTATTATTCTTTGTAATATTTATTTAATTTATATTTTGTTTTTTTTTTCCATATCAATATCTTTTTAAATTTAGAATTTTTATAAATATTTCATTATGCAATCTTCAAACTTTTTTCTTCAAGATTTTGAAGACATGATTTGAAAATATTTGAAATTATAAGAAGTCATGGATTTGGAATTCTTCACAAATTTAGAAAGACTAAATTTTAGATCACTATAATTTACAATTTAGGTTTATAAATAAATTAAAAATTACCTAAATATAAAATCTGTTGTTGACCATACAAAAAACCGAATATTTAGATTATAATAAATTAAATATTTATTATATATAGTTAGTAACTATTTAGTTACCAACTTGATCGGTTTTACTGATTTTCTGATTTGCCGCATTTTGACTATTAGGCTTATGTTTCTCTAGAACAGTCGAATAAAGCTTTTTCCTAATAATCAAGAAGTATTGTAAAATATAACTATTACATATAGTTTATTCAATTAACAATATCATTGTGAGTAAACATTATAATAAGAAAATCAAATAATAATAACCTATCTATGGAATGTTGTAAGATAACAAAGGTAAAACTTGAAGGGAAATCTTTCATTAATTCATTGATATTCGAATTTATCTTTAACCGTTTGTAAGCCTTTAAATATTTCTTTTTATTAATGTTATTAATGAATAATTTATATAAATTATTAATTGATACTATTTTGTATCTTTTACATGTTTTAACATACAATAAAACCAGGATTTACTAAACCGGTGAAATTTCATCGAGTTTATTGCGAATGCTGGTTGCCAGGGGTGAGAATGTATGAAGGTTATTGGAGATATCGTTTTCATTGAGATGATCAAGCTGTTGAAGGAGTGCAGATGTCTGCGAACTTGAAGATGTCCTAGCTGCCTTCACGAACAGTTGCCGTAGGAAAACACTCGCGGAACAGTTCTACAAAAATTTAGCAATGATCATAGAATATAGATAGGGTGTAGAATATTTTAGAAATGATCATAGGAGGTAGTGATAATAATAACAAGGATAAGGTCTATTAAACTTGTATCTCACTAATGCAAATTCAAAACTCTCATAATGACATTTTATTGAAATTGGCTGATATCATTTTTTGCAACTAAAAAAAGTAATTCGTTATAGGCTCTGCACAAGCAACGCCCACAATATTATATATTATCTGCATATAATATGATTGAAATATCCATTTATAGACTATCATACGTGCACATATAACTACCTGTGTGACTCAGTAGACTAAGGCATCAGATACAAACGCAGTAGGGTGTGGTTCGACCCATTAATTAATTTGATAAAAAGGGTCGTAAAATATTATTTAGAAGTGATCTTATATAATTGTGTATAAATAAATGATCGGCTCTCGTTAAAACCATGTATGCCTTAACATGAGAGCGGCTAAGAAAGGATATTATAGCCATATATGTTAAGTTCCTGGATTGGATGAATGTACTCCACCAAATAAAATAACAATAACAATATATATTATTTAACACTTATTATATATTATGAATTACACACACACACAACCATTCAGTTTCTAGTATCCATATTGAATATATTCAAATATATCTATAGACGTATTTCAATACCTTTATTTCTATTATCTAATTTTCTATATTAATTCTAGCATTATTCCCCCCCACGTATTCCGTCACCACGTATTTCCCCCACCACGTATTCGTCACCACGTATTTCCCCCACCACGTATTCCGTCACCACGTATTTCCCCCACCACGTATTCCGTCACCACGTATTTCCCCCACCACGTATTTCGTCACCACGTATTTCCTCCACCACGTATCCCGATCTTCACCCTGCGACCACGACGACGACTGCGGTGGAGCTACGATTCTGCCTTCCCGCGGCGCTCCATGTCCACCTCATCGAGATGGCGAAAAGAATCCTTACTTCGGCTTTACTATCTCGGGTCCAAGGCCCGGTTGGAACGCCGCCCCCCCACACTCGCGGGGGTTTTTCTGTGGTCCGGACACCTACCAGCTCTGGTGGTTCGGATGCTATTGATGAGAGCTGGCGATGTGGAAGTGAACCCCGGCCCTGGACTATTCTGCAAGCCCTGCGGAAGGACGCTGAGAACCAATCAGCCACACCTCAGATGTGGATCGTGCATTGCGACCTCACACAAGCAAGAGAAATGTAGCGGCCTGAGACGAGTGTCACAGACTCCAGGAAACTGGACCTGCAGCGACTGCGTCCCACCCCGTTCCTGTACGCCTCCCCTACCATCGACCGTACCCACACTGGTTGGACAACCGATAGGAGCCCCGAGACTTTCAGGAACCAGCGCGCCTAAGAAGCGATGCCTGCAATGCGGAAAAGTTGTAAGGTATTCGCCCAACCCGCTCGTCTGCATAGGATGCCGGCGTACCTGCCACAAAAGCTGCTCTAATATGTCGAGAGGCGAACAAAGCATGCACATATCCAATGGCTCCTGGCATTGTGAAAACTGCTCGACCAGCGCGAACAACAAGGGCGTGGATAGCGGAGACCGGCGCCAAGCGGCCCCGTCGAGAAAGACCGATGTGAGCAGAAGAGGCTGCCTCAAAATACTACAGTGGAACGCTAATGGGATCAGGACCAAGATGGTAGAGCTCGAAGACCGAATAAGGAAATTCAATCTCGACATTATCATGATCCAGGAAACGAAGCTGAGGGCCCTGGACAAGAACCCTGCTATAAAGGGCTACTCTACAGTCCGAAAAGACAGAGGCGTCGGTAGTGGTGGGGGACTTCTCTTTTTTATTAAGGAAGATATACCCTTCACAACTATTGACAACACGCCCAGTGCCCAGAATTCTCTACTGGAGATTCAATCGATTGAACTGAGAGCTAAACCTTTCGTCAAGACTCTACTATCCAACGTCTACTGCCCCCCGTCAAGAGGAGCAAACCACGGTAACGAGTTTGAGATGTCGGAACTGCCTCATGACCGGAACGCAATCACAGGGGGCGATCTAAACGCACACAGTCATATGTGGGACAGACGGCAACCTGAAGACTCTCTGGGATCGAATCTCGAGGAGTGGCTGATGGAAAAAGATTTCTGTATCGCGAACGACGGAGCTGCAACAAGGTCTAACCCAGGTACCGGAGGCAGCAGCGCGCCCGATGTGACCCTCGTTCACAGCAGTTGGTTGGATCGAGTGGAGTGGAGTACGACTGAATGCCTAGGATCGGATCACCTCCCATTACTCATCACCGTTGACTGTCAAGTGACAACTCTGAACGCCCCATCCCGTACCGAACTCAAATGGAACTGGAAGTCTGCTAATTTCCGATTATTTGCTGAATCGGTAGACGAAGCGGTGACAGCAGCACCAGCGGCCATACACGAGTCTTCTCTAGACTCCAGATCCAAATTCCTGAACATGGCAATGATTGACGCGGCCAACAAGGCAATTGGCAAAGTCAAATGTAGTGTTAATGGAAAGGAGTGGATGTCCAGGGACATACGAGAGGCTGTGAAGAGACGAAACGCGCTGAGGAGAGACATCACGAACAAGCGGGCTGAATGGATTGAGGCATGTATGGCAGTGCGGGATATGATCAGAGAGAGTAAGGAGAATAGATGGAAGGAATTCCTCGAAGACTCTGACTCAAGCTCGAACCCCCACAAGATCTGGAGCACAATCAAGTCATTAAGTGGAAGGAATACAGCAAGCATCAGGAATGAAACATTGGTCCACGAGGGGAGGGAGTACATAACAAACAAGGCCAAAGCAGATGTCTTTCTACAAAGGTACGCTGCGACCAGTAGGTTGAGTATACCCAAGGAATGCCGAATTAAGAATTCAGTGCGCCGCTCCCTAATAGGTCCAATAGTTGAGGATCCGAGCTCTATACCATTTAATGCCGCAGAAATGTCCAACGCAATCACAAGGATGAAAGTCAAAGGCGCACCAGGGAAGGATAAGATTCACCCAAGGTTCATCAAAGCCATGGGCCCAATCGCAGCCAGCTTCATGCTGCGCATTTTCAATGATTCATGGAAAACAGGATCTTGCCCGGCTTCATGGAGGGAGGCTATAATTGTCCCCATATTGAAAAAGGGTAAGCCAGTAAGTCAGATCGACTCCTTCCGCCCAGTATCGCTCACATCCTGCGTGGCAAAAACCATGGAGAGAATGGTGGCAAGCCGCCTCTCCTTCATGGCAGAGTCCAATGAGTGGTGGTACCAGGACCAGGCTGGTTTTCGGACCCTCAGATCCTGCGAGGATCAAGTCCTCCGCCTCTCCCAAGCAGTCAGTGACGGTTTCCAGACTCGACCCGCTAAGCGCTGCGTCCTCGCACTACTGGACTACAGTAAGGCGTATGACACGGTATGGCGGAATCGATTGTTCCAGCTGATGATGGAGAAATGCGTATCAAGGACTATCGTCCGATGGATCAGAGGATTCCTCTGCGACAGAAAGGCAGCTGTTCGGATCGACGGCGTTATCGGCGCCAGCAGAAAGATGCAACAAGGTGTGCCCCAGGGAGCTGTACTATCACCCCTACTATTCCTCTTCTATATTAATGGTATTAGAGAAGAAGTCCCGAGCGGGGTGAGCGTCAGCATGTATGCGGACGATATGGCGATCTGGAGTCAAGACCGCGATAAGACTGTTGCTGAGAGCAAGGTACAAGAGGCGGTGCACAGGGTATCGGAGTGGAGTTATCTCCACAAGCTAAAATTGAACACGTCGAAGTGTGAAGTGTCGTTCTTCACTTCCGACACTCATGAAGCAAAGTGGATTCCGTCGATTACCCTCGATAACCAGCCCTTCATATTCAACAAGACTCCCAAGTTCCTCGGGGTCACCTTTGACCGCTCGCTATCCTTTCGGCCACATGTCGACTCTGTCAAGCTCAGAGTGATGTCCAGGATCCGGATCCTATCCTCCCTGTCATCCAAAGAGTGGGGATGGAGCAGACGATGCATGACGCGGATATACACAGCACTGATTCACAGCACACTGCACTACTGCGGCGCGGCTTGGCAACCGTGGCTCGCGAAGTCGAACGTTGCCATCCTGGAACGAGTACAGAATCGGGCTCTATGTATCCTAACAGGTCAACTGGCTGACACACCTCTCGAATGCTTACGCACGGAGGCCGAGCTAACTTCCTTCGTGACGCAGATCAGGCGTAACTGCATTGTTGCCTGGGAAAGGTCAGCTAGGCTCCCCGCCGGCAACCCACGCCACAAACTGTTCACCTCGCCTATCGAGCATAAATGGAAAAGGTCGAGCTTCAGTACCCTAGCTCAAGCAGAATGTGCACACATCGGCCTGGACCAATTGCCTAGGGAGAGGTTTGCTCCAAAGAAAGCGCCACCCTGGAACTGGGAAAGAGAGCCAACATGGACGGTAGATACACGACTAAATGGCGGCAGCGATAAGTCCTGTGACCAGAGAACCCTGCTCACGGACACAGTGGACACCATCGCGGCAGCCGGAGAAGTGGAGATCACCATCTATACGGACGGATCGGCGGAAAGAGGATATAAAAACGGAGGCAGCGCAGCAGTAGTAACATCAGGCCCAGCCACTGACCCAGTCAAAATCACCTCCATCGCACGCAAGGGAAGACGTCTCACGTCGTCCTATGAGACGGAAGTGACAGCGATGCTACTGGCAGTTGGCTGGATCAAGAACCGCGAGAACCAAGGCCCCTTCATTATCTGCACCGACAGCCAGTCAACCCTGACAGCACTACAGTCGCCTGGATTGAGCGATGGTTCAGACCTAGCAGAGACCCGCCGAATCCTGAATTCGTTGAATACACGTGTTTCGCTACAATGGGTCCCCGGCCATATAGGGCTCATAGGAAACGAGTGGGCGGACGTCGAAGCCGGAGCAGTGGCAGCTTCAGATGAAGAGCCAGCGGCAACGGATGGTGGTATAACCTTCCAGACAGCCAAAGCCTTCACGAAGAGAGAAACGATGGACCCGGCCATAAGCCACGAGAGAACCAAAGCGGTCTTTAACGGCAAGCGAGCCCCAGTCTCCCTCTCTAGAAAGGATTCGGTCCTACTAGCCCAGCTCCGCAGTGGCCACTGCCACAAGCTGGCAGCATACCGAAACATCGTCGATGCTGACTCCTCCGCGACCTGTCCACACTGCCAAGGAGCCCCAGAGACGCTCGAGCACTGGCTCCAAGAGTGCCCGGCCACAGCTCGAAGACGAATCCGTGAGTTTGGGGGAGCGGCGCCCCTACTGTCAGCCCTTATTGAACAACCAGAGGCTGTAATAGTGTTTGCGCATGGACTCCCGTCCATGTGAACGCTACGCCGCGAACAACAACAACAACAACAACAACGACGACTGCGACCGACGAGCTGCTGCTGGGACAATACGACCTGCTTCTGGAGCGCTACCGACTCCAACCGTATTATTATTATTATTTATCTGGCACGCCCCTTAACATATTGTGGGCGTGACATCTGGAATTGTTCCAAGGTGAACTTCCTTTTTGAGCTAGCGGTCGAAGCGAGCAGACGTATGCGAATAATCTGATATCGACAGTTACCACGAGGAAATTATAATAAATGAATGAAACGCGTATTTCTTTAGTAATTTAGATCGAAGTAAATTGATTAGTAGTAGATACGTAAACGCCACTATACTACATATATATCATATATATGGTGTAATATATATCACATGCCTATACAGTGTGTACTACTAAACTCCAGTATAATGATTTAACATTTGATCAAATCGACTACATCTGATATACGACTCGAGGATCTCCTTTGTGCATACTAAACAAGACTGGCATATAAATTTCTGATTATAATTCAACTATAATCATCTCCTGTGGATCTCTCATAGGAATTTACTTGTAAGATAGACTCTATTCAAGGTTAGACTACCTATATTCGCATACATTATTTCTGTCCTGAATATCCAACCAGTTGGAACTTCATCGACAACATCCGAAGTGTTGCTCATACTGTAAGGAATCTCTGGAATCATGCGATGCTTCATCTTCTGACGGATTTTTTACGTATAATTGTAATGCATTAGCTATACACTACACATATCTGCAAGCCGCAGAGTATATCGCATTCTCTTGGGGAAATAACAACAAGCCAACTATCGATACAATTGATGAACTCTCCGTGTTTTCTGTTTACCTATGCTAATTTGTGTGACTCCACTACCTCTCCATCAGCAATGTCACGTCATTCACCTGACCTACAGAATGAGAAATCAATGTCATATTTATCATTACGCGCCTATTTCTAATCCCTTATCTATTTCTAATCCCTCATATATTATTGCACCTAAATAATATGCCTCACTATTCACTAATTCTTCTTTATCTACAAGTCCACATAATAAATCTGCACATATTCCCGTTTCTCTTACTCCATCATTTGTTATTGAGAATCATGACACTTCTCAACGGAATCTGATTTTTCTCAAATCTATTCTTTCTAAACTTGACCTTTACCCTACCACTATTACTACTATAATTTAAATATTACCTTGATTTTCTTACATTATTATCTCCTTTTATCTATGATTCTAAACTATCTTATCAAAATAAACTAAAAGACAATCCTTTCTCTAAACTATTCTAACATTTATCTGATATTGCATTCATGAATGGTAGAGTACTATTTCATGCATTCAAATCAGGTATGGTCACTGGTCATAAATGTATATTCTATTATCGTTCATCGCGTTATGAATTCAGACTATGTACCAATTCAAAGATAGATTGGAAATTCGAACCATTTTACCATATTCGGATAAACTAGCTACATGGACACTACGGAGAAATCATTTATAGAGTACAAATAATCTACTTAATCTAAGTCTTCTAAATGACAATTACATAGCTAACCAATCTAATCCTACTATCTTCCATTTAAATACTATATATATTAAAGCTAATATTGACCTCATATGGACCTACTTACTGATTTCAAATCAAACATTTTATTACTTACTGAAACCTAGATTACCTCGTGTGATACACATATTTGTTCATGTATTAACAATATTAATTACTGTTTAACCCTTTTTCTTTGTGACAACTGTCGTGGTAGGGGAGTTGGCATATTAATAAATAAGTCTATTGTTATAATTGAATCTAAACATATTCCTTTATATTTATCTGAATACTTACGTTTAAGTGCTAAACTTTCTTCTATTAACTTTCCTTCTCTTTAAATTACCGACATTTTTAATTTACCCCAACACTACTATTTTACCTTTTTTCAATGACTTTACTGATATTATTCATTCTATTAATAACACCAATTTTCTTATTGCCGGTAATTTAATATCTATTTTGGAAACCCTTTCCCTCCACATTCTTCTTTTAGTGATTTCTTGACTCTCTCTCATTGGTACAAAATGTGAATTTTCTAACTAACATAAGTAGTAATACTCTTGACCTAATTATAACTCTATTCTTAATAATGTTCTTTTTTCACCTTTACTTTATTCTCTCATTACTAATCATCACACTATTAAATTCTCACTTATTGCGACTTCATTACCTATTTCCAAATCTAAAATTCATTATCGTAAACTCTCTAACATTAATTATTGTAATATTCTAATTTTGATTTAACTATATATGTTCCCCCTTTTCCACCCTGCATTGATACTCATAATACTTTCCTAATTATTACACTTAATACTCATGCATACTAAATATCTATCAGTACATCCTAATGCTCATCGGTATAATAGAGATCTTTCATCTCAAAAATGCCCTTTAACATAAGTAACGCATATATGTAAAGTGTCCTACATCACTTAATCACGATACATTTAAGATATATAGATCAATGAACAAGGCAGTCTATTTTCTACCAAAATAAAATTAATTAATTTTCCTAGTCACCTCATCATCTTTTTAAACTAACATCATCTCTAATGGGTACTAATAATAAAAGCCAATATCCCAATATCCCTGCTCACATTCTTAGTACAGAGTTCTCAAATCAATTTAATTTTAAAACTTTAAATAAATTTAGATCTATTGCATTACATATGGCAGCTATTTCCCCTCTTTTCTCCAATTATGATATAAATGTCTTCTCTTTACTAGTTTAGAAAGCATATATTTATAATTTCATATAACTACATCACATTTAGAATAAATTTCAAGACGTACCAAAACACTTACCTCATGATTACTATTTAACAAACGTTTTACTATTATTCGATACTCTTCTAATTGTCTAATCTATATTTCTATATATCTATTACAATGATATTACCATCCTCTCTTAGAAACCATGATTCTCCTCTTCTCGCTACCTCTATTATACCTTCATTATAGTTCTCGATAGGTTGTATTCAATATTTATTTATTTCCTCTTCACCTTAATATTAATTTAATTATATTTATTTCTGATAATTTCACATGGATATTATTAGACTTTTAATATAATATATATGTAGTAAAAATTTACTAAATAGTATATTATGATTATTACATACATTTAAAGAATTACTTAATGTAGGTAAAATATTAAAACGTAATAGTATGTAATGTAGATAAAAAAAACCAAGAAACATAAAACCCAACAAACCCAAAATATCATCCGTAATATATATATATATATATATATATATATATATTTACATTATATTTAATATATATAGATCAATGTATAAAAGTGAAATTAACAAGGCAGTCTATTTTCTACCATAATAAAATAAATTATTTTCCCGGTCACCTTGTCATCTTTTTAAACTAATATTATCTCATATGGGCACTAGTAAGAAAAGCCAGTATCCTAATATCCCTGCTCATATTCTTTGTACCCAGTTATCAAATCAACTCAACGGTAAAACTTTAAATACACTTAGATATATAGCATTTAATATGGAAGTTATTTCTCCTCTTTTCTCCAATTATGATATAAATGTCTTCTCTTTACCTATATCGTATTTCTTTACCAGTTTTTTCAGTACTTTTTTAACTGAGATTTTATCCTTAATACACTCTGTTAAATATACTTCCTCTATTGATCATATCCCTCTTTCAGTTTTAAAAAAAATCTTCAATCTTTCAAATCAACTACTATCTGAATAGGTAATAACAACAGAAAATATTTATATTACTTTTGAAGCCCTTTAGAAGAAAACATTATATAAATAACATTATAAATTAACAGAAAAAAAAATTAAAATTCTTCTAATAAATATTATTATTATTATTATTATTATTATCTATCTATTCGTACTCTTTAATATATGGTATATTTCCCTATCGTTTAAACATCTTATATAAAACCTATCCTTAAAAAGAATAATCTTGATATATCATGAAATCATCATGATTAAATTTGGCAGTTTTAACAAATTTTAGACCAATATCTCAACTTTCTATTATGAGTAAGATTGTTGAAGGAATTGTTTCTAAGCAACTTTTTAATTACCTTTCTTTCAATAATTTCCTTGACCCTCATCAGAGTGCATTCAAGAAACACCATTCAACTGAGACTGCACTAACATCTGTTCTAAATGACTTACTTACTCTTTGAAACTGTAATTACCTTTAAATATATATTGTAATGCATGAGATACATGATAATTTCAACCTAATTCATGTGGTTTCTATTGTCATAATAAAAATAATACCTGAAACAATACGAGATATTGTGATGCCAGACTTCCATCATAGTCCCCAATACATTCAATCATTCTCATAGATGCATACTGTACCTCTTCCTGTATTATAGGGAGAGTTATGTATGTTTAGTATTTATAAGAGTAAGTATAGTAGTAGTGGTAGTACTAGTGGTAGTGCAAAAGATGATTGTAATGATATTTTCAGATATATTGTAGAATTATTTGTCATGAAATATCAGGTAGAATGTGATGTTATTTTAAAGAAAGCTACACTTAGACTCTTAGATTTGATTATTGTATTGTGTGGTTTTTCACGAAACTTCTAAGTAGAAGTTATTCTTACATTATTTGAAAATTCTGTTAGTTTTAAATATATACACTTAATGTGTCCTTATCTTGATACATCATAGAACAATATAGAACTATATAAGTGTATAAATAAATGATTACTCTATTTTTTCACTATACATAAATTTCGCAATAATTATCATTAACATGTCATAATATATTAATGATATAAATATGAATTTGATATTATAAGAATATTACAATTTTCGGAAGTACATATTGTTTTACCATATAATATAAATATATATTAAACTAAACTTATAGAAAATAAATATTTTGTAATGTACTAACTTAAATATCACATTAGAGGTTATATATATTGTTATCAAGAGTAATTAAAATATAATATTTTATCATACATAAGAATAATACAACATTAGTAGAATTACATAATAAAAACTCTTCAGGAATACACTAATATTAGAAATGAACCGTATGCTGATGAATAATTCCGATAGAAATCACTTGAAAGTAGCATTCCATCGCCCGCGATAAGTATTGCAGTGATGTGTTATGCTTGCTCTAATTGATTAAAAATAAATTAGCAGACTGAAATATTACATAACTGAATTATTATTTATTAGAATAATAAATTTATTTAATTGTAGAAAATATAGATTATATTATAATTTATTATAATATATTATATTTAATTATCATATTAATTAAGATATATTTTCTTACTATTTAAAATAATTTGAAATATTTAATAACCATATAATATTACTAAATTTAAAGTTCAATATCTCTGCCATATAAAACACTCTATTTAAATTTATATACAAATTATAATTTAATAGTGTATTACAATAATAAATATTATAAAAATAAAAATATAATATATAAACTTTGGCTTCGTTTATGATACTTTGAAGTTTGCTGGTATCTTCTACGAATGAAAAACTTCCTTCTTTTTGGTTGTCCATAGAAAGTGTTTTTTCCACTTTTGCCGTAAATTCCAGCATTTCCTAATTCGTATTGTGAATATAGGTTTACGGTTTAAAATTAATTGAATTTAGGAATAATGCGATGTATATCGACATTAAATTAGTTTTAGTATTGATATTCCTTAATAATGTCTCTCCTTAGTTCAAATAGATGTAGTAATGATATAATGAGTAATGTCATTCTTAGTTCAAATAAATCTAATGGTAACAAATTAATTATACAAATATTTTGAAATAAATAACATGCAAGAACATAAAATATAACAATTTTATTATGCATAGTACATTGGTTATATAATAAATCAAAGTATTTATCCAAGAGGTGATTAATTAATCTAAAAATGTAATTTAAACAAAAGTTGCTAAATGTATACCACTAGTGGCACTAATCACAACCACTATAATTGCAACCACTAAATAATAATAATTTTAATAATAAATATTATAGAGTACATGTTGCAAGAATTTCTATTAATGTATCATTATGAGTAATTTGTAACAGGACAACAACAATAGATAAAATGGTATTATTTAGAAGCCCATTATAACAAATAATACCATACTATGCATACTTATAAAAAACTATAAAAAAATGTTACTAGATAATTATTATTTTGTTTCAACTTTCACTATTCAAAATAGTTGAATCAGAATTATAATAACAGTAATGATATATTTATCCTCTATAAAATGTTAATAATACTTAAATAAACGATAAAACTACAAAGAGTAAATTCCATTTAGAATAATTGATAAATATATTATAAAAATATAGTTACACTGACATATGATGATTTATTATACACAAATATAATAGCGAGCGCTATTCTCGAATGTGTTTTAAGTAGTATGTTACTTATATATTTAACATATAATTATTATAAATGGAAAACGTAGGCAAAAATTTAAATGAATAAAGAAAATATTCAAATAAATTTCTTGTATAATTAAATGAGATAAAATATAAAACTGAAGATAAATCTAGTTGAGTTAACTATTTTAATATTGTTAATAATGTTAAGTGTAATATTTATTTCAATATACAATTAATTATATAGAAACTACGAAGAATGGAATGTTGCACTAGAAATAGATAGAACTAACGCCGTCATCGATATTCCATTGAGAGTTAGGGTTCACAGTGAAATACTGGTACAAGAGATCATAATATCTTCCAGTGTACAGTAACGTCTGAAATATGTGCTATACATGTTAATACTACAACATATTACTACTATAGATTTAAATGTAAGAAGCATTCATGAACTAAACTAGATGCTCTTTCAGATGTATTTAATTTAATGATATTGCATACTATATAGTTATAACTGAAACTTTGTAAAATACATTTGTTCTGATATGTTTCAAATTATACTGCAGCACATATTACTAATAATATAATCGAAAAACAATAAATAATTATATATTACAAAATATTTAATAATTCTACATTAAATACCAGATCTAATACACTTAAATTGTTTGTAAACTCTATATTAAAAAATATTCTAATATAATACACTTCAAATTATTTTATATTTCACTACTGATTCATTTAATAAATTAAATAGGACTAAATTGTAACAAATTAAAAAATTAATTAATAGATTAATACTTATATTTTAATTTGTATAGTTAAATAAATAACTAGAAAATAAACACACCACAAAGCAGGAGTTATGATCCATCCTGATATTCAAATCATGACATTGTTTATTTTAATTGGATGTTTAAATATATTTTTATTTTCAAATTTGAAATGTTGGCTTATTTTTAATTAATTATTTATATAATTTGTCTTATATATAATTATTAATTAACTATATTTATATTATTTTATCAAGAAGATATAACATATATAATTTATTATTTAGATCGGTATTATATTTAGGCTTATTATTTTCGTGGCTATCATGATTGTTTAATCATATGTATTATATTAGTTTATTTTCCATAACTAAATCAACATCAACATTTTAAGTTATTTAAGACATGTATATTTTATTGGTCACATTATTTAAATCAAATGTAAGCCCGATAAAAACTTTCATGTATGTATCGGGTATATATGTGAGAATATATTGCGATTAGACTTGACTCCGAACATATTTCAGTTAATATAATTTGTGGGGCTTTAATATATATAAATACTATTAAATATATTAATATATTTAATACTATTTATATTATGTGATGATAGTGATGGAATGCGCTACAACGAAACCTTTGTTTTCAGTTTTGAGTTTCCCAAGTTCAAAGAGTGACAGGATATCAGATTCATGATTAATTTGTCAACGATGATTCTATTAGGTAGTTATTATATGCAATTTAATTGCAATTTGTAATCATTAATCGTTAATTATTATTAATTATCCTTTCAATAATTACACATTACCAATTATTATTATTTAATAGATAAATTGATAAAATACTCAATTTTTTAAACAAATAATATAATATATATACCCTTATGCAACTATATTATTTTAATTTCAAACTTTGTAAGTTTTATCCACTTATGTTCGGTTTCAGACAAAACTTGCAATGATTTCATCTGCTCTTCAACCACCTATGCAATATAAACTGTTGTAAAAGTTGGGCTGATATTTTAAAGTTAACAAAGGTATATACCAGTTTATTCTTTATACTGCAAGACCAGGTTAACATTTTGATAACTTGTATTAAATGAATACTTTATAATAAATTAATTAAAATATATGATTACTTGTATAGTTTAATTAGTTAGAAATATATACAAATCTTATATTTATTTAATTAATATTCTAATCTAATTTATAATATTCTAAAAACTAGGTTAAATATTTTAATAATCTAATTATTAATCGATTTTAACATTTATTTATAATAAATTATATTATCTGTATTATGTTTAATAACTATTCATGTTATTTTTTAAATATCAATATAGCATTCGGTGAAATTCAATGGTTGAATTTTATAATATTTAGACCCATTATAAATAAATTATATCAATATATATATATATATATATATATATATATATATATATATATTATACATTATATATACACTATATTATATATGCATGGTATATTTGCACTTATATTTACAAACTATAGATTTCCAATCGCTAGAAAGTTATTCGCGAACACGAATATGTATTTTAACTGCAGTCTATAGCGCAACATATAGTTTATTTATAGTAAAAGCTACCTTGATGATGGATCCCTTCGCTTTATTCGCTTGGATCTGATCCCACTTAGCAGAGACGAACTGTTTGAAGAGTTGCACAAGGATCTCGATAGATCGCAGCTTCAGTTCGATGATCTCGCGGTTGTGACGATGACTTAGTGTTTTCATCTGAGTGCAACAACAGTAATGATCTCAACAGTAGAAATGATAAGAATACTCTCTAATATGTGTTATTTTTATTATTTTATTTTGGTGGAATCATTTCATCTCATCCGAGAACTTATATAAAGTTTTTACTTATAACCAAATTACTCTAATATTCTTTCGATACCACTTTCATTTAATATATCCAGGTTTTAATAAGAGCCAAAGATTTTGTATATACAATTATATAAGATCACTTCTAAATATTATTGTAAGATATATTTTATTGGTATGGATGAAGATTGATCAGGTGTCTTATTAACTGCGTATCTGATGCCTTATCCTGCTAATCTACCTAGGCAGTTATAAACTTCTGTGTATGTACTAAGATATGCATGTTGCACTAACATCGCTACTCTGAAGTATATTCTGGTAGTCAAACAGCCACTCTTCTTTGTACATTACTGCATCTTCTAATAATTGGTAGGCCTGTGATACGATTGATTTATATATTATCTAGATATTATTACATAATGATTCTAATAAGTTATGTTAATAATATAAGTTATGACAATCGTGTTAAAGGTATGTTAAAGTTGTATTAAAGTTGTGTTGAAATTGTCTTAAATCGTTTACCTTCATACGGTATTCATAACCGGGTCCTGATATGGAGGCATCATGTTGTTCTGCAATTTTTAAGAGTTGCTCCGACTGATGTTTCATAGATTCAGTTGCCGAGTGGAAATATCCCAACTCATAGAGAAGGGTTGTTGATCTCTCTATTCTCTAAGAATTGTAAAATTGTTGAAAAGTTGTGGTTGATGTTTAATAATTAATCTTTATATATGTACCGCAGCTATATTTATGTATATTTAGCTATAGTATGTATATATTGAATTGTATTATTTATAAAAAAACTTCCATAATATACAAAATAGATATTCTTTGGAGTATTAGTAGCTGTAGTGTTTATAAAATAATAACAATAATAATAGTTATAAAAGTAATAACAATAAAAACAATGGTACTAATAACTAATAGGAGCAATAAGGTATGATAATAATACAAGTTAAATAGTTGAATAGCAAGTTCAGTTTAATGTATGACTTACGCATAATTACTGGGTCCAGTTTAAAAATTTCTTCTGAATGCTATATCAGAGTTTAATTGTAAGCTGTCAGTGTACACATCTTACAAACACTAATATTGTAGTTTGAGTAGAGGGAGGCTGGTATAATGGAGTCGGCAGTCAGTAGTTTGAGGATAAACACATTAAGGGCCGGTGTAACCTTGCCGGCGTTTACATGTAAAAGATAGGGAAAAGTAGCTATTTTTAACAGGCTATATCTTTTCTATTTATTAGTATTTTTTTATAATTTTTTTTTAATTATCTAGATAGAATTCATCTCTAGTTATATAGTTACATAAAAAATAATAAATGTATTATTAATTAAAGAAAGGTTAATTATAATATTAAAATTATTTAAAAATAAATATTTTTTATTATATTTCAAATAGTTATATTAATAGATTATATTTACGTTAGCTTACATACCTATATAATAATAACCATATATTAGGTATATACTCAGAAAATTTTATAAAGATTCATATAAGAGTTCAAAAGATATAGAAATTTAAAAATCAACAACAAAAAACCAGAGATATTGGCATCTAAAGTTTTACTTGTATGTTTTCTAATTACTAAATCACACCATTTTGAATAGGTGTATGATTAAACTTTTATTTGAGGCACTTATGTTTAATTGTATATGATATATTATACATCATTTTAAAGATAATGAATTACATGTTAATATTTCAATATAAAAATATGTTCCCTAAAAAATAAAAACGAAGGTTACGCCGGCCCTTAAGGAGAAAGTAAAATATGAATATATAACTGTATAAAGTATATTTTTAGACAGACATACATACATAATAAACCAACATCGGAAGCCATGCGCATGATTTCAAATTCTGACAGCTGAACGCATGTAGTCATGTGTTTATTTCGTATTTTTGCCAGCCTGTATTCAACTAGTCCTAACCTGAATGTATATCATCATTATAAATTTTGAATAATATGTATCTATTCTATTATGCCGTAGTTATGGAGATTTTTAATATAATCCTACTTTTTCATTATTTTAATATTATATAATTCATTTATTATTTAATAGATTTATTTAATAGATTATCAATTCTTATATAATATTATTATTATGTAATCGCAATGTAATATAATATTTAGATAATATGAAAATTAATGACATCTCTATACATGCATTATAACTTACTTATTCTCTAGACGAGCGATGAAATAAAGAATGGAATTCATGCGATTACGATACACAACCCTCGTCTTATTATCGTTGTCCGGCTGCATACTCGCCTGAAAGGTGGCGATAGCATGCACTAGAGTCCGCTTACTGTATTCCAGCACGTATTTGATGTTCTGTGGTGATAATCATTTGTCATATATATTTATATAATTCATTTAACAAAATACTTTTTGTTAATATATATTTAGATATATTTAATATTTATATTTGATATTTATATTTAATATTTATATTTAATATTTATTTATGATATATTTATGCCATGAGATAAGAAAATAACACCTTACTGTCTGCACTGTATTCATGTAGTCCAGCATTAACAACCAATGAGATAACTTCATACCAGTCGTTTTCGAGGCTGTTGAAGCCCCGCATTGCCTCTCTGCAATAGTTCACAGCAAGTCCGAACTGTCGCTCCCTGAATGCTATATGCGCAAGCTGAACATTGATCTTGCAAAGTAATTCTTCGTCGTCAAATATCTATATGGTTGAGAAATCGGTAGAAAGGTAAGGTGTCAATCAATACAATGGTAAGGTATGTTAAGTCGGGTTCACATCAAAAAATCGTACCCGCTTTTTATAGTCAGATATCGGTTGCTTACAATTTTTTTTTTAACATTTACAATATATCAGGTAAATAATTTGAAGAAAATTATTATAATATGAAAGATATAATGTGAAGCAGCTATCTATCTATAAAAATCAGATGCACTTTTTGGAGCGAGTATGGCTTTATTACATGCCTATATAGCTAAGTATATTGGTTAGAATTGTTGTGACTATCTCTTAACTCTGGTCATGTTTCCGAAAAATTATACAATGACTTTAAAATATATTAATATTATTTTATTTTATATTTTTGTAATTTTTTATTATTTTTTATTGTTTGTTATCAAATTAAAGTTTGAAAGTTTTAAAACTATTATTGTCAACCTATTTTTAAAGCAAAAACTAAAAATATGATTTTTCTTAAACATTTTTTCTTAAAGACTTAATAACTAATCTATTTACAAATATATATGTATCTATATATCTATCTATTTATTATTGTACATAATACTGAGTGAAGTTGATTATTTATCATCATGTGTATACTGTAAATTTAATTTACCAAATTTAGATATATATATAATATTAATATTATTAATATAAGGTATTTCTATAATTATTGTGTTATGGTAACCCTTTAAGTGAGATTCAATAATGCTTACTAAATAGCATATTTCGTAGGTAAATACGTAATTTATAGACGTTATTAATGAGGAAGGTTAATCATTTTTAAATAAGGTCTGAATTTGGCTCGTAATATTACGGTTTTGTATTAAAAAAAAAAATCATAAATCCAACAGATTTACTTTTTCTTCGAGCATCCGGTAATCATTATGATACAATAATAAATTTAGAACTTGAGGCGAGGGAGTGTAATACGTAATGTAATTTATTATTGTATAATGTAAATTATACAATGAATGAATGTTGAAACCTTAGATGAGATGTACGACTCGTGAAGGAGTTCTCTCGCGGGTTGATACAGTGCCTGTAGTTGATTAGAGATCAAAAACATATAATTGTCATAGTTACCTATATCATAGTGTATTCATGAATAAAAATACACATACACATGCACAATTACACGAATAAAGCATTAGTTTCCACGGTAACCATTCTGATGAGGACAGTGGCGGTCTCAGTCCATATCTGTCTCAAGTTTAAACTGCCGACTTTCTTTCCCAGGTGTGGAACACTCTTTTCTTTGGGTGAGTCTTCGATGTTCTACGATATGGTTAATACGGCATATTTCATTAAGTTATTTATACTTAGATAAGAATTTATAAGTGAAATAACTTAAAAGAAATTTATATATATATATCATATGAATAAAACCAAGTATACCATACCATTTTTTTCATAGTGAACAATATAGCATCCAAAATATAAAATAGTAAAATAAACAATGATATAGGAGATTTGCTTTCTGAAAATTAATTTAATTATTATGAAAAATAATTTTAATATTAAATAATAGTATGTTTTATCATAAGATATTTAATTTTAAAATACTATTGATATCATTTTAATTAAAATTTAATTTAAATTAATATAATTTTCTACTAAAAATCTCATATTTCTTATATTGTTTATATATATATATAATTTAAAAAAATATTTTGATAAAGAATCAATTTTATATATTTTACAATTTGATAAAATAAATACTGTAAGAAAATATATTTCGATTATGAAAGCTAATCTCCATTTCATTAAACGTGAATTAATACTATAAATGTTAATAAAGCTCATTACACCAAAAGTAAAGTGTCGACATAAACAGCAGGTTAGTTAGTTAGTTAGCCACACTTACAGATCTTGCGATTTTTACTTGTTTCTTTTTCTAGAATGAAAGACAAACACATTATATGACAAACACGATATGTACTCTAATAACATGCACATTTATATAGCGACTATTCTACAACTCTATATCACGATTCAATATTTACAATAGAAATCTAATTTATACAGTTATCAATCTACTTTATACAGTTATCAATCTACTTTATACAATTATAAATCTACTTTGTACAGTAATCAATGGATAGTCGCCGCTATATACAATATTAATGCGGTGGCAGAGAGGAAAAGGTAAGGCGCGTAGGACGAAATCTTCGACTAACGAAACTCTTCTGTTTATTAGCGGCACTATGTGAAGCTTGCCTCGTCTGTTCGCGAGAATTCTGAAGTTGTTTCTCCCTCCATTTGATCGCCTCTTGGCGGGCGATACTTTGATCTACCTAGTAAATATAGAATCATCGAATGAAATCGAATACATCTCCAAATAATATCTGAAACCTCTTTTAATTTATAGTCCGCTAATAATTCATGAAAACTAATTCCTTCAGCTAGATTGAGTTGAATACAAATCTCTAGCGCCCTGTAATCAAAAGTAGCTAATGTAGCTAATATTGAGGTAATGTATAACGACAATAACCTCAAATGTGTCAACGATTTCAATGCACTATTTTTGAATAGGTCTCTAGTTAGAAGATCTATCATCGCTAGAATCGGAAACATCATGTGCTGCAGACCCCTTAACCGTAGCTGTTCGATGCATGTGTTCAAATACACCAATGTTAGACTCTGTCAGTGAAGGAAGCGAGATAGTTACAACCAAAGAAAAGCATTTAAATATTTACATCTTAGATTAATAATAGAGGGTAAAAGTTATTACACCATTTTTATTTTTATTTATTAATCCATTATAAATAAAAAACTTCTAATAAATATTATTATAATTTTGTACAGAGAAATTTATATGTAATCATATATATATAAGATTTGAACATAACAATATATTGATGATATTATTGACTAATATTTATATAAGTAATACATTAATGAAATACTAATTTACTAATGTACTAAATATTCATAATTAGTATTAGAAATCTTATGTTAGAATAATTATTCAAATATATTTAATATGAGGTTACGGATCTACAAAGAAAGAATTAGGTGTCAATTAGAATTAGGTGCATTCATCGCCTATCTTATTACATTACATTAATACTCTCTTTTTTATAAAAAAAAATGTACAATTGAAAAAAAAATCTGGATAAAATGTGAAAATCAAAATGTGAGGTGAATTGTTTTTTAATTGAATTGAATTGAATATGGTTTATTGAGTAGAAATAAAATATAATGCAGTATATACAATTTCTGCTCAAAGGAGAATACCAGAGATTATCATGTAATCTATACTTACAATGAGGGTACTCTCCGAAAATATAATAATACAATAATATGACAACGATAAAATTAAGTATAGTAAAACATGAAAGAAAAAAATACATAAACTAATTTAAAATTATATATACAACAATATTAGTAAATATATATATATATATAACATATATTAACTGTTATATATATTAAAATTATAATAACTAGTGTGAAATGAAATTAATATTTATTTAAATATTCAAGTTTTATATATTTTTTAAGTGCATTATATTTCAAGTTTTTATATGTATTATTTAATACATTCCAAAGTTTAATACAATATACATTTATTGTGTGAAATTTATTATTTGTTTTATATTTAGGTATATCTATAATTGCATTTATTTCTTATATTGTAATTATTTATTTTATATTCAAATTTATTTGTTATGTCTATTGGTAATTTTTTATTAAATACATTATGCATACAATTAAGAGATATGTAATTAATATAATCATATATATTTAATATTAAACATTTTTTAAATAACAAATCAGTATTATGTAATTGATAAGTATTGTGTATACGATTAGGTGTTTTATTAATTAATCTAATTATTTGTTGTTGTTATATAAATAATTTATTTATATGACTTTTATAATTAATTCCCCATATTATCAGACAATATATATAGTTTGGAACTAGTAGAGCATTATATAATAGTAATAGAGTATTAGTATCAATTATAAATGACATTTTTTTAAATACAATTTTTTTTGCTATTTTATTTTTTTCTCAATGATATGTTTTTTATAATTTAATTTATTATCAATGTAAAGCCCTAGGAATTTATATTGATTTACACAGTGAATGTTTTGGTTATTTAGAGTTACTATCTCATTTATGTTGGTAATACTTATATTGTTATAGAGGTACATTACTTTTGTTTTGCTAATATGTAGTTGTAAATCATTGTTAATTAACCAGTTCGACAATATTTTTATCTATTTTAACTATCATTTATTTTACTATTATTTGCATTATTTATTTTAATAGAAGTGTCATCAGCATATAATATCAATGTTGTATCAATAGAGTTAATAAATACATTTGATATGTCATTAATATATAAAATGAATAGTAGTGGCCTTGGTACAGATCCTTGTGGTAACCCCTAATATTGAATAATTACATCATTTAGAACGACATTAAACCATTAAAATACACCCAATGATTTAAAAAATTGTCAACTAATAATTATCTTTTGTAAAGAGCTAATTATTAATGAAAATTGAATATTTATTAAATAATAAATGTTTTTAAATATATCCTTAAATACATTGATGATACAATATTTTATATTATAAAATTAGTTATTAATTTAAGACACGTATGATTTTTGAAAAAAATGTATTATTTAAAAAAAATGATATTATATAAAAATAAGAAAATTTGATTAATTCTCTTAAATACATTGATGATACAATATTTTATATTATAAAATTAGTTATTAATTTAAGACACGTATGATTTTTGAAAAAAATGTATTATTTAAAAAAAATGATATTATATAAAAATAAGAAAATTTGATTAATTCTCTTTAAAATTTTATATAATATGATGCACAAAAGAGTAAATAAGAGTAAATATAAGTGCCTAAAATAAGCATTTATAAACGATATGTTATTAAATAATTATACACATTTTTTATTAATTTATTTACTAATAGTGTAAATCCCATTCTCTTAGCCTTATACTTATCAAAACATTTAGACTATATATATAACTCTAAATGTATTATACAAGATACAAAAAAAAGTTATTTATTATTTTATGTATTTCTAAAGTTATGGTACTATATATATTCAATACAAATTTTAAATAAAATAATATTTAAATTAAAAATAAAAATTTAATTTTAAAACACAAATATATCTATTCTATTTTTAAAACTAATTTTGTATATTTGAAGCTCCATAACTTTTGAACTACTAGATCAAACTGCATGACATTTTCATAATTTAAATATAATAAGAATCTCTTCAGATGTAACTCATAATCATAAAATATATTCCATAACTACATATAATAAATTTAACATTTATGGACATTTCTGGAATTTTTATTTTTTTTTATAAATGGTAATATGGTGGTCCATTCTCTTGATCTTATAGTTATCATAAAATTTAAATATTTATTATATATATACTATAGTTCTTAATATCATATACAAAATTTAAAAAATTAGGTTAGCATTTTATACTAATTATGTATTTAAGTATTATGTATTTAAAGATATGGTACTTTTAGTAAATCATAAATCTCCTATGTTCACCATGTAAAAATGTAAGCCCTTAAATATAAAATAGATTATTATACTAATATAAATAATATTCTAAATAAATATTAACTAGTAAATTAACTAGTACATAGAATAAAATATAATTTTATAAATTTAAATATAAATTTGTCAAATGCATGATATGAATATCGATTAGATAATCTCTATTATATAAGGTTGTCATTGTTAGACTATATACATAATAAATACTACGCTAATTTTTCAACAACATTAATCAATCAATTTATGTAATGAAATTGAATTAAATTGTAGTTAAATCATTATAATTTAGATATATATATATATATATATATATATATATATACTAGCCGTTCCCATCCCGGCATTGCTGGGTTTTTAGATTAGTAGTCTATCTATTATTTTTTAATTATAACTATTCCTGATTATGCATTTCTATATATACAATAAAATTAATGTTAGCTAAAATACAAACAAATGTAGACAAATATTTGTTTTTAATATTTTAAAAATTATTTGAAATATATTTCAAAAAATATATTAAAAAATACAACAAATATTTCAAATATATTAAAAAATATATTTTAAAAAAATATATGTACATAAAATAATATATAAATTGTAATAAATTACATAATGAATTTATACTTACATTATTATCATATTATAAAAAAATATTTATATTTAATATTTAATTGCTAATTGTATTAATATAAATATTAATATATTAATTATATTAAATGCTCATATATTTATGAATTTAAAATTATAAATTATTAATTCAATTATATAATTTGTAAATTTGTAGTTTAAGCATCAATATTAATAACAAGTAGAATAATAAAATATATAATATATATTAATTATTTTATATTAAAAGGTTATTTATTTGCTTCTTTTATTATCATATTATTATTAATAACTATATTTTTTTTAAATATTTATTAACAAATTGTCATAAAACAACAACCAATCAAATATTTTACAATTGTAGTGGGACTTTTCAAATTGAAAATTAAGAACCACAGCAAAAATTGAAAGGTAGAAATAGTTTGAAAATAAATCTTTGAAATCAAATATATAAAGCATATACACTGAACAATAAACTACTAGTATAGATGTGCTGAGTTGAAGGTATTGATAGATGACTATAAGCGAAGCCTAACACCGCTCCTAACCGGCTTGGTGAATGTGAATCTATTGATGCCGGTGACTTTATTATCGGTTAATCGAAATGCTTCGATAGCTTCATCAGGCGCGTCGTAAACACTCCAGTCGGCGACTGTGATGGGGATAAAATCTACGGCCGTCGTGCGTTTCGGTCTCTCTTTCGCTGAAGTCACAGCCTGATCAAGATCATCACAGATTATAAATATTTACATTATTAAATAGCGAGCATTACGCCCTAGTGAATAGTAAATATAATGGATTAATGGATAAATCTAAGTAGGTTATAGAGTTACGGTAGGATAGTATCAATCGAGTCTATTAAATGTATTGAATATTACTTCTCGGTTGTCTTTTCGTTTTCCTTTAGCGGAATCTTTACCGGTGGTTTCCGTCGTCTTTTGAATGTTTGTCATGTGTTCCGAAGCAGATGTGATAGCAACCTGAATAACAATTATATGGGATGTTAAGAATTAAATGAATATTTAATAATGAACGATTTTAAACACATAAATCATAAATAATAAAGGTTTATTACCAAAAAGAATTTGGAGGAGAAGGAGGATATAAACGAGTATGACATACGTTCCATATTCTGAGGATACAGTTGTAGGACATGGACGTGAAGGAGGCGTGCTCAGAGTGCGATTGGCCGACCATCTCGGAGAGGAGCGAATATATAGTGAACAAGTGTAATAGTTGACAGGTGTCATTCAAACTCTCTAATGGCGGGTATCCTTTACTCATATCGACGCCTATCATTGTTGTTAGCATGATTTAAATATTGGAATATTAATTTTTAATAATATATATATCAAATATATAAATTTAATTATACTAATAATTATAATACATATTGATTGGAGAATAAATATTAATTATTGATAATGATACATATAATAATTATTTTAAAAATTCAAAAATATATAAAAAGGCATAGTCCGCTGACTATATAATATCTCATTGATATACCATTGATTGATGTTTTCAAATCATGTGGTCCTCAAGGAATTTAAATCTTAGAAATTTGCAATATTTTTGAAAAAATATATACATTAGTGATGTAAATGATTAAAAAATACAAATTGTATTATATTTTAAGTAATATTTTTTTCGATCCAATTTAAAATATAATATTATCAAAAAACTTAATTTAAACTAAATTCTCAATTATAAAATAAGAAATCAACTTCACAAGAATTTGTTTGTTTTTGTATTTTAGGTATTTTGATTTTTCATAGATTTTTTGGGTTTTTGGATTATATTTTGAATTTAATTGGTATTTGTATTTTATAGTTTTTCTTTGTTTGGATTTTTTATGGGCTTCTAAATGTTGGTAAATATTAAATTTTAATTACATATTAGGATTAATAATAATATAAATTTAAAATTCAAATATTATTAAAATTATAATAATTATTATTGTTAATAATATTAGGTTAATAAAATGACAAACAATAATATATATATATATATATATATATTTATATTATTATAAAAATATAAATCATATATATATATTAGTAGCATACATATGTATCAATGCTAAATAGTTTCTGATAGTTCGACAGCCTATCTAATAAGATAAGAAATATATTGTCTAATCACACAATAATAGTTGTACTAAGGATACTCCCCGGTTGTACCAATATATTATTTAATTTCAATTACCCATATATTGATTTTATATATTGATTATCATTCATAATATAATGTGATTATAAAATAATATAGCAGGATACTTAATTAATAATTTATCATAACTTTCTATTTTTTTAATAAGTTAATTATTATTAATTATAAATATTAAAAATAAAATGAATTTTTTTAAGTTTTATAAATATTATTTATGACAAGTAATATAATTTATAAATTAAAAATGTATATCACAAAGTATCATGAGGCCATATATTATTAATTGACAACTGGGCGTGGTTATGTATCACAAAATTAATACTCATATCCTTGCTTTTATTATACCATCCTTAAAATTGTTTCCTTTAAATTCGTTTAACTTTAATATTTATAATTTAACTTTAATATTAAAAATTGGGAATTAGCAGTTATAATGTAATACCCACAATTATTTAGGAGATACCTAAACAAATTTAAGATAAAAAAAAGATATTTGAAATATTAAAATAGTTTGAATACCAGAAATGTTATATATCCGACCCGATAATTATTCTTAAAACCCAATAACTGGTTTTATACCATATAAATATAGTAAAAATCATTAAAAAATAATTCACATAATATGATTACCATAACAAATGTGTTTATAAACCTATAACAACGAATTTCTCTACAGGAATGAGACTATAGCTAGGTGTGGCCTGTGGAAGTTTCTCTTCGTCAGAGCGTTTAGTTTTGCAGGCTGATGAACACGATGAAGACGTTCGACTCTTCAACTTTGGAATCATTTGTTGTTTCTTAGCAGCGACTATATCTATGCAACACAGAAATACATATATATATATATATATATATATATATATATATATATATTTCAGTAAATAATTTATTAGTTCAATAAAATGGTTAAAATTGAGATATAAATATAAATAAATTATGAAATATAAAGAAAATTATAGATGAGAGTATTTAATGCAAATAAGTGTTGTTTGAAAATAATATTTATTTATATTTCGGCAATATATCTACTAAATAATGTAAATAATATATCGCTTAATGACCGTCAGATATTTGTTGAATGCCTTCTTCGTAAAGTATGTCTAATGCCCAATTAAGGACATCAGTTGTGTCTATCAAATCGAAATAATTACAGTACATCCATTGGCCAAATTCTATGAGTAATTGAATTTTTAAATAGTTGTCCTTTTTATCCTGTAGAGGTTAGTAATAGATATAGTAATATTAAAATATGTAAATATTAACATAATATATTAAAATATTACATTAAAATATATAATAGATTAAGAAAATTTTGTATTACAAAATTCAATGAATAAATTATACTTGATAAAAAAATTATAATTTAATAAATTTAAAATAATATAATTTGTCTCTTATTTAATAATTTTTAATAACATTCTTTACAATATATTTTTATATTGTTTATAATATTTATACTCTACAAATTATTGGGTTTAATTTGTAAAATCTTCTATTTATTTTAATAAATTTAGATTTTATAAATCTAGTATATTATAAAAAACAATTAAAAATAAATATTCATAATAATCATGATATAAATTTTACTCCAATAATTCATATTTAGCATTCAATATTTTTTGAATAATAAATGAAAAATAGTTATAGATATTCAGACAGTAAAAATCAGTATATAAAATTACATAATTTAAACAACAACTAACTGATAAAACTTCTATAGCTTTCTGATATGCAGAAATCTGCGATAATTTATTAGTAGAACATAATGCCATCTTTTGCCACATCAAGGCTAAATTATCTTCACTTTCATCCTATGTAATGTTTAGTAAGTAAGTAATCCTTATCTCTATTATTAGTTATATTATAGAGGTCATGATTTATATAAGATTGTATTATACATATGATTAAGAAAATAAGATTATATTATATATATATATATATATATATATACAGTAAATTCAGTGATATATAATATATTATTAAAGAATAGCTACTACAAAACTTTAAAACGGAGAATACTAGAGGTCACGTTAATTCCTAAAGTGGCTTTCACAACTATGAGATGTTTAAAGATCAACCTGTGTATGGCGTGTATGATCACCTAATGAATAAGCGATCACTAGCTGTAGTCTTGTAGGACAATATAATATTACTGATGGCCATTTATTGAGGTTACTATCTATAAGAGAGAGAGGATATGATTACATTTTCCTAGGTTCTATGTCTCAGTGGAACAGTTAAAATCTAGTAAGCGAGATATCCCATGTTCGATCCTAAGTAGTTGTTATTTTTTGTATCGTGATTATCAAGAACTTCATAAATTATAAATAAAACACAATAACATTATTTTTTACTATTTGTGTTGTATTGTCCGGGACCCCTCACAGTTATTTAAAACATGTATATGTCTATGACTTCTTGTGGGATCCATTTTTATCCACTATTTATATTGTTTTAATATATATATATATATTAAATGAATACTATTATTATCATTACATGCACTGACATTCTGTGGTTGGTCTTGGGCATGTTTGCAATCGCCCGGTCCATGACGGCCAATGCATCTTCCCAAAGTTTCTAAAATATCACTGGGTTTAGTTATCAATACGTAAAGCAATTCTAATGATTAATGCAGAATCGGGGTGGCGGTACTCACGAAGGGGAGGTTTAGATTAATGCAGTATGCGGGTTATGTTGGGGATGATATCAAGTGGGGTTGATGTCATGTTAGGGTTGACTACCTTATCTGCATAACTCTGAAACAATACGCCATAGAGGTAGGCAATCAGAGTAAGATCTTCATCTCGTTTGCCACAGAGTTTAGTTTCTTCCTGAAGCTGTTTGCTGGAGTCGGATGCTAACTGTGTGGAGAGAGGTTACAAATTAGCAGTTTGAAATCTGACTGTACCGGTATCGCACTAACTGTAGAATTAGTGACGTTACTATCGGTCATTGTGTCCACTTTCATTGAATTTGTATTCTCGATACTCTGTATTTAATCGCGTATATAAGTATATATACGTGTGTATGCATGTGTGTTTATGTGTATATATATATACTTGTGTTTATGCTTGTGAGGACAATGAAGAAGAAATAATTATATAATAATAGATATCAACAATTGGAGGGAGAAACATATCAAATAAAGAGGAAGATATAGGAACACTTGTATTAAAGGACATATCCTAATTATAACAATAATCATTATTTTATTACAAATATTAATATTAATATTAATAACTTTTGAATAACAATTCTCAAGACATTTTTTATAAATTAATTTTTACCAGAAAAAGGATGATAATTAAAATTTAATTAATTATCAAGAAGTTTTCTAGTAATATAATGTAATTACCTTGTATTATATAATTATATTATTTCCACAATATAATTTATAATATGTATAATATATTATTATATAATATATTTAATATATTATATAATATATTATTTCTAATGAAAATGTTATTATATAAATTATTTAAAATTAGTAATAGAAATATTTTTCAAATGAATTCTTCCAATTTGTGTGTTCAATTAATAGATCTAATTAGTATTCATGAAAGAGAGATCACTATTTAGTAAATTAATATTATGATCTTTTATAGGAGGTAGAAATATAGAATAATTTGATAAAATATTTAGCATTAAAGTAAATAGTAAGTCAAGTTTATGTCCAATCATAGAAATACCATATAATGATAAATGATAAATTTACGCAGTTCATAATTTATAGTATTATGATTAATAACAGAATTATAATTATATATTATATTCTATTTAATTGCATATTTTTAAATTTATCCTCTTTTGACGATTAATTAAATGTATATATGTATGAATTTGCATATATGTATATATGTGTGCATGCGTGCATGTATAAGTGTGCATGTATACCTGTTCAATTGTTTCGGAGGATAAGTGATACTTCCCGATGCAATCAAGAATCGTTGTGATTGGTTCTTTGAGAAGTTCTCTCTCAAGTTTCTCTCCGACGTGAGGGGATGATGCATTCCAGAAGTGACGGGCTGCTTGCATTATTAGATCTCGGTTGTTAGCCATTGCCGCATGTCTAATATAATAGTGCTAGTAATAGTAGATGTACTAATAGTAGTGGTAGTAATAGTAGTGGTAGTAATAGTAGTGGTAATAGTGGTACTAATAGTAGTGGTAATAGTAGTGGTGATAGTGTTGGTAATAGTAGTGGTAATAGTGGTGGTAATAGTGTTGTAAGTGGTAGTAGTAGTAGTAGTAGTAGTAGTATTAGTGGTAATAGTGGTGGTATTAGTGGTGGTAATAGTAGTAGTAGTAGTGGTAGTAATAGTGGTGGTAATAGTGGTGGTATTAATGGTATTAATAGTGGCTGTAATAGTGGTGGTAATAGTAGTGGTACCAGTGGTAGTAAAAGTGGTATAAGTGGTATAAGTGGTATAAGAGGTAGTAGTAGTAGTAGTAGTAGTAGTAGTAGTAGTAGTAGTAGTAGTAGTAGTAGTAGTAGTAGTAGTAGTAGTAGTAGTAGTAGTAGTAGTAGTAGTAGTAGTAGTAGTAGTAGTAGTAGTAGTAGTAGTAGTAGTAGTAGTAGTTGTAGTAGTAGTAGTAGTAGTAGTAGTAGTAGTAGTAGTAGTTGTAGTAGTAGTAGTAGTAGTAGTAGTAGTAGTAGTAGTAGTAGTAGTAGTAGTAGTAGTAGTAGTAGTAGTAGTAGTAGTAGTAGTAGTAGTAGTAGTAGTAGTAGTAGTAGTAGTAGTAGTAGTAGTAGTAGTAGTAGTAGTAGTAGTAGTAGTAGTAGTAGTAGTAGTAGTAGTAGTAGTAGTAGTAGTAGTAGTAGTAGTAGTAGTAGTAGTAGTAGTAGTAGTAGTAGTAGTAGTAGTAGTAGTAGTAGTAGTAGTAGTAGTAGTAGTAGTAGTAGTAGTAGTAGTAGTAGTAGTAGTAGTAGTAGTAGTAGTAGTAGTAGTAGTAGTAGTAGTAGTAGTAGTAGTAGTAGTAGTAGTAGTAGTAGTAGTAGTAGTAGTAGTAGTAGTAGTAGTAGTAGTAGTAGTAGTAGTAGTAGTAGTAGTAGTAGTAGTAGTAGTAGTAGTAGTAGTAGTAGTAGTAGTAGTAGTAGTAGTAGTAGTAGTAGTAGTAGTAGTAGTAGTAGTAGTAGTAGTAGTAGTAGTAGTAGTAGTAGTAGTAGTAGTAGTAGTAGTAGTAGTAGTAGTAGTAGTAGTAGTAGTAGTAGTAGTAGTAGTAGTAGTAGTAGTAGTAGTAGTAGTAGTAGTAGTAGTAGTAGTAGTAGTAGTAGTAGTAGTAGTAGTAGTAGTAGTAGTAGTAGTAGTAGTAGTAGTAGTAGTAGTAGTAGTAGTAGTAGTAGTAGTAGTAGTAGTAGTAGTAGTAGTAGTAGTAGTAGTAGTAGTAGTAGTAGTAGTAGTAGTAGTAGTAGTAGTAGTAGTAGTAGTAGTAGTAGTAGTAGTAGTAGTAGTAGTAGTAGTAGTAGTAGTAGTAGTAGTAGTAGTAGTAGTAGTAGTAGTAGTAGTAGTAGTAGTAGTAGTAATAGTGGTGGTAATAGTGATGGTGCTAATAGTGGTGGTAATAATGAGAAAAATGTATTAAGAGTGAAATATGAAAAATGAATATGAAATGAAATATGATTTATTTCACTAGTTCATTAGAATGATAAGTTAGTTAACGCTAAGTTAATTATAACAATAGTGAATTAAAGAAAATTTACTAAATTGAATATAAACATGACGACAAATTAATTACACAAATCATCCATACAATAGTTTAATAATCCATATGGGCATAATAACCTTGTAGCTAAAACAAATCTGTACAATGCTTGCCGTCTTATTGAAGTTTGGCCCTGGTTGATAAAGTGTTATGGCTTTATTTATTAACTAATCAATTCATTTACTACTGTGAACTATTATGTTGGTTATATAAGAAAGGTATAAAGTTGATGTATCATTAATGAATAATTCATTACGACTTTATATGAATCTAAGGGCACTAAAATAATGATAATATATTTACCTGGCAAACGAGCATCATACTTTGTCCGTAAAGACAATTGCTACAACTCAGAAGTTCATTGTCAGTTCTCAGCTGGGCCCTATTCAATATAAGTTTGAATGTTAATAGAGTGCTTAATTATTGTTTATATTCTGCCATCTATTCACATTACATCCATTATATATAGGTAAGAAATGTTTAGATGAAATAATATGTGTATTATATTTGTTATACACAAATTAGATATATATTGTTATTGTTATTTTTATTTTATTTGGTGGAGTCCAAAAAACTCCTTTCATCCCATCCAGGAACTTAGATGAAGTTTTCACTTATAACAATATATGACTCTAATGTCCCTTCGAAGCCATTCTTATATTAAGGCATCCATGGTTTGAACAAGAGCCGATCATTTATTTATATACAATTATATAAGATCACTTCTAAATAATATTTTAAGACACATTATTTGTAATTAATTAATGGTCCGGACAAGGGTCGAACCCGTGTCCTACTGCTTGTGTGTTTGACACCTTAGACAATGGAGCCACACAGGCATTTAATATATATATATATATATATATATATATATATATATATATATATATATAAGATAATATTTGTATTATATATGTTATACATAGATTAGATGAAACAAATTGAAATGTGTAATGCAACATGATTAGGGAATTATTATAAACTTGTCTTTAGTTGTCAAACACTCAGAGAAAGGGAATATCTTGAATGCGACAGTTTCTACTGAATGGTGATCGGATAACTTGGAGGCTTGCAGCAGGATACGGGTAAAAAGTTCTAATTCCACATGACCATCCATCCATGTATGGGCGTTTATCAGATCTATTACCTACCATGTATTAAGCGGGTTTCATATTACTACGAAGTTGAGGGGATCTATTACCTACCATGTATTAAGCGGGTTTCATATTACTACGAAGTTGAGGGATATCGCATGGCGGGCGTCGACATACAAAATTCTTGAGTCGTACAAGTGTGAAAACTATTTTTGTGGCGCTACAAATATCTTAAATAGCAATAGATTTACAATAGTATATTTACAAATTTAGTTCAAATTTTAAAAGTTTAATAATGTTATAATTTGTTCATATTAAAAACCTATAGTATTATTTCTTAATAAAATAACATAATTACATTTATTTAAAATACATATTAATATATACAAAATAAGTAATATAGAAATATTGTAATAAAGATTAATTAATTATATTATAATAAGTATAATTCAATCCACTTTAAATAGTTTCATTTTGTAATTTATATAATCACTATGTATATTTTCCAAATTTGTAAATATTTTATTTTAATATAATTATAATATAAATAGTATTTATTAAATACTGTTATTAAAAATTCGTTATTATATATTAAAAAATTGTTATATAGTTATATTTTAATTGATATTATATAATAATAATATAATAAGTTCACTAAATAAGTGTAATTAAATCAACTTTAATATTATACCTATAATTTTAATTTATATAGTATATTTTTTTATATTTTTTAAATTTGTTAATCTTTTATCTGGTTGAATATATAGGTCAAAAATACGTTATATGCATGATGGTTAGTTGAACCATTTAGTTACTTGCTTACATATATTCTTCTTATAACTACGTATATATGGCATTTAATGTTAATGAAATAAAAGTATATAGTCACTACAATAGTGTTAATATTCCATTCTAAATTATGATTCATTCTGGGAATATAAACTTGTAAATTTGAAATATTTGTCAATGCTATATTTTATAACCTATATCATATTACCAATAATGTATTTTTTATTAAAATACCCATTCTCAATATAATTCCTATATTACTTCGATACAATTGGTATCAATTTATCTACAAATTGATTGAATATATCTAGGAAATATACATCCTATATGATATACTATAATATATCATATAGTATATCCATTCTTAAGAAATTTATAAAACTCCGTTATCTCTGGTTATTATTATAATCATTATATAGTTATCTTATTAAGTCTACTGACACAGAATTATACTGCTATATATCTCTCTGTGTTATCTTTTATTATAGCCTTAGTGAATATTTTAAATTAATAGAATAACTTCAGTAGCAATAATTTTATTTATATACAAATTAAATTAAAGTTCAAATTTCCATATGTTTATAAATTATTATTTAATTATAAACTATAGCCATCTATAGTACAATGGCTTCTAAATTCATTAAAAATTCATTAATGTAAAATTTTTTTTGAAAACGATAAACAATGTTGAGCGATATCAATTACGCACGACATGCCCCTTATCACTAGCGATATCGCTAAACTCATGGCTAGCAAATCGGTAGGGTGAAACCCGCTTTAGTGAATATATTATATTATAATATAGTATAATATAACTGATGGTAAATGAGGATTTTATACTGCTTACTTTACAATGATTATGCTCAGTAAATTATATGAGTAAATGAATTATATATATATATGAAATATATACGTGGTATTATATTTATTATATTGATCTAGTAAATTATTTTAAATATTTTAATTAACTTTTAAACTAAATTAACATTCAATTTTCAAAAATAAACAAAATAAGTAAATTTATATATAAGAAAAAATATTTCTATTTAAAATATTTTGAAATAATTCCATACCATAAAATAAAATAGAGGGAGAGAGATATTTTGATTATAATACTATTATTATCATATATATGGAATTTGCATAAATTTATATATTATTTTATATAGAATTCTTGCATTAAAAAAATTAAATGAATATTAAAAACTATATTTTATTAATCATTTATTTCGATAAATAATATACTATAAAATCGCAAAAAAATAATTTTATAATTTTTTTATAAATTATTAATAAAATTTTAAATATTCTCTACAATTTTAATGATGCATAAATTGTGATTTATATGGAATATAACTAATAAAAGAAGAATTTTAAAAACACCATAAAACTATTATTAAAATATGTGTAATAAAATTTGTAATACAATTTGATTTACTTTTTAATATATATTATGTTGTATTATTTTGTAAATATATTGTATAATATTTATACTTATATTTATTTTTGTAAATATAATAATGTATATTTCATGTTTTATATTTGTTGATAAAATGTTTACATCATCATATTTATTGGACAAAATCACTAATGTATATTATGAAAAATAATATATTATTGAGTGAATATAGATGTAATATATCTGTGTAATAAACACAATAAACTCTGTATTGTTGACCTCAGTTACTGTTGGCACCTCCTTGAATTCCATAGCTCCTCCTACGCTGTGACTAATCTCGAGCATTTTCAGCGCCACAATAGCTCTGGTCATCGAATTAATCTCTTCCGTTGCATTCTGGGCATATAGAATAACTCATAAATCTACAGAAAATTATACTGGACATAATCGATGTAAGAAATAGGATGGATGGTTAATAACAAAATGTAAAAGTATAAAATTATGTATTGCGCAATACAAAAGATATTATTTAATGGCATATGTATTATGTATTGCAAATTTTATTAAATAATATAAGTGCTATTATATAACACTCAGATAATCTTCAATGTATTATGCAATACTCCATATTATTAAGCAATACTTCCTATTATTAAGCAATACTCAATAACTCCTCTAACTTCATCATTGCCGGCGTATGTTTTTGCTATCTGCGTTTGCTGGAGTTGTTTACAGATAACCCACATCTCGAGCAGTCGTTGTCTGGTCGCCGTGGTGATGGTTTGTTTACAGATGTCGCCATTGGTCAATGTCATCATGTGTTCGCAGATCTATGGTGACGGCGTTATGGTTCGTGTATCATTGATTTAAAGAAAGTGGATAAGCAATTGAATGTAGTATATGAATAGACTTTGCAATAGAATGCTGCCTTCAAAACCTACATTTTAAATTATTATTATTTATTTATATTTACATTGATAATTAAAATCAATATTAATTTATTATCTGTACTAAAAATAATAGTTACAACAATACTCATAATTTTGGAATTTAAATATATTTAAAGATATATACTATTTTATTCACATATATAATCTAAATCCATAGATATAGATAGAAGCATGTACTATCTATTTCGACTAAAAATCTACTGTTTTAATATTTTACATATATAATATGCCAAATATCCAATTAAAATCGCTGATTCCATTTTTTGGTGTCGAGAAAAGTTCCATTTACATATCTATCTTTTATATGCATTGTGCATGAATTGCACAGGTCCAATTTCTTTATATCGAAGAGTTGTAATTGTCATTAGTATGTGGAAATGTTTATGTGTATATGTTTGTATGAATTTGTGTTATGTGTATTATTATAATATATACAATTAATGATCATGCGATTCATACAAATATACAATAAATTATTAAGAATAAAAAAAATAATTATAATTTGGATTGAATAATAATTAAAAAATATCAATATTTAATAACAGATTTATTGTTAAATTATATTTCCATAAAATTATTTAAATAGAAAATCGTATTATGAAATATAAAAGCATGAAAGAAATATGAAAGATTTTGAGTAGTAAAAAGTGAAATGGAATGATATGTGTGTGTATGAGCCAGTGAGAACTAACCTCTACAGCTTGCGTGACATCAGCACATGCTTCAGTACTTAGTGCTGTTGAAGACACTATTAACTTGCTCTTAGATTCCTGGGGTTTTGTTTTACCGGCAGACTTTCTAGAACTTCTATAGTTGGTTTTAGTGGTTATTGGTGTTATGCTTATATAATCCGATAGTTATTAAGTGTGATGCGAGATTAAATGTTGTTATTATAGAATGATATTACTTCATATTTATAAATATTAACATATATTTAATAATATAACATAAATAATTCATATCCTGCATATGAGAGATAATTCAATATTAATATAAAATTACAGTATTTCTACAGTATTTCCTAAAACATTATATATTTATATATATATATATATATATATCAATATATATATTATACAATTATAATCAAAAACTTCTAATATATGTGTATGTGTGTGTATACTATACATATGTTTATAATTAACTAAATATTGATAAATCGTATAAGTGGCATACCTATTTCACTAAAATAGTGAACACTGACTACCAGAAACCATTAATACAACTATAAATTTAGCATATATATTATATTATATAACACACTATGCATTATATGATACTATAGAAGTGATATGAATGTGATATTTATGTAGCACTTATACAAACTTATCGATACTGGACGGAGCAGCGATGACAACTTCTTGAGGGAACACCATCAGTACGGGTGGAGGCACTGCTATACTTGCCTGTACTAGACCATGCGCTACGGCTATAGCGAAGGTTGCAAACAGTTCTATCTCGCTGTAGGGTTGTCATATTAAGAAAGTTCTTTTTATAAGTATTTACTTTGCTAAATTTACTTACTTAGGTGGTGAAACCTTTATTATTTAGTTAACATTTTTTTTTTTAGATATCAAAATTTTGTTTATTATTAAATAATGCTATAGAACATGTTATTTAAATATAAATATATGTATAATAAATTTGAATTTAAAAAAAATAGCATGAAAAAAATGTACTTATTATTATTCAAAATATACAACTAATCCTTTAGATATAAATTATGTCTCAGAAAATTGTATTTAATTTTTTCACTTTTTTATGGATACTACCTTCATTTTAGGATATTTCTATGTATATAATAATACAAATTAAATAGTAAGAAATGATGCGATTATATTAGACCCACTTTTTCCCCTATATTTTACATGTAAAGTGACCAAGTTTTCATCGCCCCTAAATATTGAGATAATAGGCCAGATATATTAAGTTTAATAAATACAGCAATATAGTTTATGAATAGATGGATTAGATTATTAACTATTATTACTGATGTTATACAAATGTACCTAAACATAGAAAAACATAATAAATATATATAATTGCTGTAAATTTTAAAATACTTTGAGAATTTCAAATTAACTTAACATTATTGTTTTATAAGAACTTCAAATCTTGGAAAATAATATCAGTTTATCGATAACTTCAAATTTCAAATATTTATGTATGTTCTTGAGAACTTCAAATATTTTAATAGTAGAGGATATTTTAATAGTAGTACCTATTTATTAACAATTTAATGAATAAAAAAAGAAGAAACATTAATAGACTAATAATTAATTAATTAATACAAATTTATATTATAAATATACAAATTATTTAATAATTAATTATTATAAATTTATTAATAATTAAATAATTAATAATCATTACATAATTATTAAATAAATAATAATTAATAAAGTAATTAGTAATTATTAAAAATTAAATAATTATTAATTATTTAATAACTTACTTATTTTCTAATATACTTAGTATTCTTAAATATAAATATTTTAATAAATAATGAATATTTATTAAATCTAATTACTTACAATATTTGGGCTATATTGTGTAGGTGTATATTTAAAATGTACTTTTATTAAAATACAGCACTCAACCATTCTAGAAATAAAACTCTTTATATATATACACTCTATATTACAGTACAGAGTCAATAATATTTATTTCTGACTCGGATCGAGAAATAATCTCATCTTCTTCTGATGATATTCTATCAGGAATATTCTGAATAGATATATTCATTTTTAAATATTTTTAATTTATAATCAATAACAAATTGTCCTTAGTAAATTAAATATATTTTAAATATTTTATCATAACAGATAACAACTGAGGATCAAATTAATGCTAGGTATAAATATTAATAGAAATATAAAAATAGTTCAATGAAACTACTACATAACTATGTTAACCATTCGTTAGCCAAACGAACCAATCCAAAATTAAACATAAAAACTTTCCAAATACCTAAAAATTATGGAATTCAACAAAACCGAAAATAAAATATTTAAGATTTGAGAGTTTATATTTTTCAGCACAAGTATATAGTTAACAGACTAGTTTATTTATATTATACTAAACTAAATATATAAATATATAGTATGAGATCCCTAATTATCAATATAAATATTCAAAAATTAATTTCTATTATAATATAATTATAATTAATCACATCATTTACATTAGTAATGTACATATATATAAAATCTATATATTTGAATTATATTAGGATCTTTCTATGTATATTCGAGATTAATTATGAAAACATGAAGTCTATCATAGGGCCTAATACAAAAAGGAGGTAAACCTGTCATGTCCGATGGCTTTAAGTCCATCATAGACACTATGGAATATCACGTTGAGTTCTCTATATTTATTGCTCCTCAGCGTGCCATTGTAGTAGTTCCATATGTAGGCAGCAGAACAGCATACTAGCCATGGTTCCTAATGAAGGACATAGTGCATGTGTGAGGACATGAGTTACGTGGTTAGTTTCTTGTTAGCGCACTTCTTTACCCGCAAGTAGGTAGAGGTTGTATATCGGGTATCTATATCTCCGTCACTATAGTGAGGTATTATAACTGTGAACATATTCAGTTCTTACTGAAATATTACCCTGCTTTCTTATTATCGAAATATCACCTAGAATGTACAACAATCATATAATAATAATCCTTATTATCATAATTAATATATTATTGTATACAATATAGAGAGTGGATTGTATGAATACAGAACTATAATATAGATAGTGGATTGTATGAATACAGAACTACAATATAGATAGTGGATTGTATGAATGCAAGTGATAATTATATTTAAGGCTCCAATTGATTGACATGACATTTAATTAAGCTAATTAGATTTTTAAACTTTTAGACTACACATCATTACTAACTTCTAATATCTTTGATAGTTCAATCGCTCGAATAAAACAGGAAACCGCATCTTTCGCTAGTATATCCAGCCATTCACTGTATCGTGTATTGAGTATAAATGTCACACATAATATAATTGTTATTGTCCTTATAAAATATTATACGACAATACAAGCATTTAATAAAATATACTATTAAAGTTAGAGCCACTTTATATTTATATATTTATTTATATAAAGTATATATATATATATTATACATAGCTCAGAAATTTTCTTAAGTATATATCTTCTAATAATGTATATATTTATGAATTCTTTCTAAAATATTTATTTTTATTTTTTAAATATTGGAATATTTCATACTTTTCACAAATCATAGTATAATCAAAGATTTTCCGAGGGAAATATGGTTCACTCGACCGATTTATTGAAATAAAAACGTCACTAGCTCAAATGTGACGGATATGTGAACTAAAATCTATTTTTGGATTTAGTATCTATTTACATGTAAATTCGAGAAACAATACTAATACTAATACTAATATAATATAATCTTAAATTAAGATATGTATACAAATTCGATATATATCGAAAAGTAGGTATTCTGCAAAAATATTATTTGGAAATATAAAAGGTGAATTAATAAAATTGTTACTGAATTTGTATAGGTCAAAAGTAGATCGATTCGGTCATTGTTATATACACGTAAACTTTCAATACCGTGAAAATGTTGTAATTTGCAAAGTATTTAAAAAAAAATATAATTCATATTTATTATAATATTAAAAGTATATTAAGTATATTAGTCTAATAATTAGATTAATTACCTTATGAATTAATAATAGTAAATCTAATTTATAATAATACATGTATACATCTCGTGGATGGTATAGGACTATACTAAAATAATTACATAGCTTAGATAGGGAGTGAATCATTTTTGCTTCGCAAAATCTTAGGTATAATGTACTAAGTACATACGTGTACTAAGATTAACTAAACTATACAAGAATACAGAATATGACATCATCGTTGTGTATAACCAATATTTACTCCACTCCGGTTCGTCACAGATTTTACGCGTGACGTGTTTCCTTCGATCAATAGGGGGTGTCGGTGTCTCACCCAATTGAACACCTTCCGAGCGTAGCAGGTGAATCAGTGCCTGGTGATCACAGAGATCAATAATCAACATATTAGCAATATAATAATAATATTAATATGTATCAGAAGTTATATATTTATAAATATTTTAAAATAAAATATATGTGATATATTTTTTTTCTAAAGGGCTTCAAAAAAGATATAACTTGTTCTATTATTGTCTCTCTAGTAATGTAAATAATAACATAGCTTAGATAGGGAGTGAATAATAATATTATATTATAATTCATATACACACATACATGTACGATATCTATGACTACGCAAACCTCTCCATTGATGAAATTCACCTCGGCCATGGTCCGCAGTAAATCTCGTTCATAGAGAAAACTACTATTAGATTGGACAGCCTCTTTATCGGACTCGTGACGAGTGGGTGTCCTACGAGGTGTAGGGCTTAGTTAGGGCTTAGTTAGGTCTTAGTTAGGGCTTAGTTAGGGCTTAGTTAGGTCTTAGTTAGGGCTTAGTTAGGTCTTAGTTAGGCACTTGTGTGTACTAGTGGCTCTAACTCTGCATTATCTTTTCCTACGTTGCTACGTCTCCATCGATCATCGTCGTAAAGTAAACAGAACCGAGCCGCCACTCTGCATACGTCCCAGACTTCCTGTTTGCGTGCCGTCTTAGCTAGATCTGCCCACAACGCGGCTCTACCAAGTGGAGAGAGAGAGTGTTAACACTGTATTCGCATTCGTTAATGCCTGAGATGTAGCGAATAGTAAAGTTATTGTAAAATAACATAATATTATATAACAATCTTCATATATTATATATGATATATATAATATATAATATTGTGAATACTAATGAAATGTACCTCTCCTGGTCGAAGCGCGATCCAAACCGGCGAAGGTGACCTTCAGCTTTCTTAACATTGCTGGTGAACAGATCTGCTCTCTGTGCATTCCTCGTCAGTATATCCATTATGTTCATGCTGGCAGTGGCCACTAATGTGATTGACAGGTGGGTGTGTCAAACAGGAGTACCTCTATATCATACACATGTGGGAGAATAACACTATAGTTAACTAAATATATTTCTAGCCTAAATGTTCACGATTTAATTTTAAACAACACCAACTAAGTTTGATATGTATATTCTTCCAATGATCTTAATAGTTTATTGTATTGCCCATATTTGGAACCATATGATTAAAAAACAAGTATAAACATTTCAATGATCTTGATTTATAATTCAGTGGTCTTAAGTCACTATATTAGCGTACATTTATAATGCAAATTTATGAATATATATATATATAGATACGGATTATGACAAGTGATTATGATTATGTAATATCAGAAATTTTAGTACAAGTGATTATGTTGTGATTAGGTAACTGTTGCACAAGGTATAACATCAGTAACATCAGTAATGCTACTGTATGACCTTTGGTTTGATTTTCACTGTCGAGGACGACATTGAAGGAGTCCGGAGCAAGAGCTTGACCTACATTCACGAGCAGTGAACGCTTCATGTTCAATGTTCCGGAATCTGCCCTTCTAGCCTGTGTATAGTAGTTGATGATATAGTATTAGGAGTGTAGTGGTCAGTGTAGTATAAGGGGTGTAGTGGTCAATACAATAATATAATACTATTACCGTAATAAATATAGTACTCAGAAGTAGTAGAAATTAGATATAAGACCTGTTCAATTATCATGGCAGCTTTATCTTCACTCCTAGTAGGTGCATTGTAGAGTTCAGATCGTAGATTTAGTCTCTTTATACAGTGCTGAAGACGATCTTTATATATATCTCCATCGTCCAATTGTAGTGCCTGTATGAAAGTCAATATGTATTTATGATATATATATATATATGTATATAATATATGTGTATGTGTTATATATATACACACTGTCTGGGGTCTATGACTCAGTGTAACAGTTGAAAGCTAGTAAGCAAGATGTTCCGGTTTCGATTCTAGGCAATTCTTGTTTTTTTCTTTTGTGTTTATCAAAAACTTAATTAACAATAAATAAATTCACAAGAAAAAAATATGTTACAATTTTTATTATATTGTCCTGGGACCCTCGCAGTTATTTATAACATGTATAAGTATATGACTTCTTGAGGGGTCCATTTGTATCCGTTATTTATATTGTATACAATATATATATACGTGATTCAATGAATTACTATAATATTATTATATATATATATATATATATATATATATATATATATATATATATATATATGTATATGTCCATATTTGCAATAACCTATATTTGAGTATATAAGGTTATGTGTTAGTGTATATGAGGTTATGTGTTACCTTAGTGAGATGTTTAAGCGCTGATGGAATCTGTTCGTGATCTTGTTCTGTCTTACCAATCTCGAAGTGAACTTGACATCTTAGTTTCATCAGTAAGCTGTTCATAATGGTAATGAACTCATTATTACATACATAGAGCAAGTCGGTATGTTATCGATTATTAAATTATATTTTCTGAGCGATTATTGCGAATTCGAATAAAAAATGATGTTCCGTAAACAGTGTTTAATGTTGTGGTACTTGTGGTCATTGTGGTACTTGTTATACTTGTGTTACTTATGATACTATTGGTACTTGTAGTACTTGTGTTACTTGTGGTACTTGTGTTACTTGTGGTACTTGTATTACTTGTGGTACTTGTGATACTTGTGGTACTTGTGGTACTTGTGGTACTTGTGATACTTGTATTACTTGTGGTACTTGTATTACTTGTGGTACTTGTGATACTTGTGGTACTTGTGGTACTTGTGGTACTTGTGATACTTGTGGTACTTGTGGTACTTGTGATACTTGTGGTACTTGTGTTACTTGTGTTACTTATGGTACTTATGGTATTTTTAGTACTTGTGATACTTATGATACTTGTGGTATACTATTTTATACTACAGCCTAGCTAACATTATTTCAGACAGGACATGATTTAATATGGGCTCTATATATTGACGTGGCTTATATTATACAATATGATCATAAATATATAACACAAAGTAAAAAGTAGGATTCCACTATGATCATAGCATTAAGCTGCATTCATATAGCCACTGACCTGTCAATTCCTTCAAGGGCAGTCGCAATGTTCAGTAGGGGTTCTCGTACAAACTTACGTAGGCCCGGATTCAAGAGTGGTAAACAAAGATTCCAGAGAGTGGTGGCACCGGCTTGGATGCAGCACGAATCTTTAGATCTGATAGCATTGGTCAATGCCTCATTGCAACGTGATATCGATTCCAGTCTTACCTGTTACGTGATGCAGTAAGTTAGAGAGCTACATATGCGATTGAAAATTACTCAAGATTTGTGTATTGAATGTCACAAAAATTAGTTATTAAAGTTCATACTAAATATACCACTAAACGTTATGATAAATATGTGAATATGTGAATGCTATTCAACACATCCTCATCATTAATTAAATAAACTCAAACTTACTATTTCAATAAGTTTCAGTGAATCATACTATCAGTGAGTAATAACAACTGTAAGATAAACGATCTATCAAGAGGGTAACTTACTAGTGTTTTCTACTACATTCAGAACTTGCGTATAAACATGTGTATTAATATGTATGTAATTATGCATGTATACATATGTATAAATACATGCCTATAGATATACATATAAACAATCGTATACACATGCATATAAGCATACATATGAACACACATGTGTATGAACAACTGGTAACTGTGCATGTTTACTAACAAGTGATAAAGTCTAACAACTTAACTAACATCCACGATACTCTGCTGATACGACATCTTCTTTTCGCCGAGTTGTTGTACGAATAGGTCGCATTGTGCGAATTCGACCTCCAACATGAAGGTCACATCCTGTAGAGAAGCAATATGAGAGATGCATGATATGAGGGAAAAGTAACGTAAGAAACAAACAGAGACGAGATGAGTGATAAATAAGAATACGGGTAGGGTGATAGCATAGGATGAGATGACAATAGAGAAGAGGGGTTTGATTTTTGGTATTTATTTATAAAAATACTTTTGTAATATACTAAATAGATATTCTTGGAAGTGTTATAAGTGGTGTACAAATGGTGTTTAAAGAACAATAATAATAACATGTAATAAGTAATGGTAATAACTACAATAACAATAATAACCAATGATTAAATAGAAGTTGAATAGAGAGTATGTGATGCGAGGAAGAGATTAACGAAACCTGAACGATGTGTGGTGACTCTTTGATCTCGTTGATAGCAGACTGCGCAATATCCGGAATGTTCTGTTGAAGTGCCAGTCTCGCTAGCTCCAGTAAGATGAAAGGCCTGGATTGGGAGGGGAGAAGAGATTATTTACTTTATTGACATATATTGTATAATTTATCTAAATATTTATATTATATATGTTATAAAGTGGCTATTGTAAAGGTAGTAGACTCTCACACGCACTTAGTTTTATACATATACTTATACATATATAGCACACAATGTTCGCGCATTCCCAGATCAATGCATCGCACGTTCCCATAATAGAACCAATAAGCAACTCGCGTGTTGTCTTTGATTAACCAATTAGAGACATGCATTCGTTAATGAGTATATGCTAATCGGCAGTCATGCCCAATACTTACTAGGCTAGGATAGATCCCCGTTTATGTTATCATACCTATCTAACACCCACTTATACCAACACGTATACACTACAAGTCAACATCATCATGTATACATCCTTACGTCAACATCTACGTAGCCCACACGATATGTACAATAATCTGAAGTCAAAGTATTGTATATATTATATATCCCTTATTATATCCCCTATATATTTATACAAGGTTCGTTACATAACGTATATGTAATTATATTGTATATTTTATATATTCGTTATACACTACATGTTTGATAATTGTATAACTAATAAAGGTTCAATTTGGTGAATAATTAACCTGGCTAATTACTTACTTGTCCACGCAACTACATATATATGTATATATATATATTAAATATGAGATACATTTATTTATTATCATATTTATTTAATCGGTATTTAAAAATTATAATTAAATGATGATTTATGATTTAACTATATATATATATAATATATATAATATATACACGATATTTAATTTATACTTAAATTAATAGCTATGTTAAGAATATAAACCTTACGATGCTGTCATCGTCTAGTTTTAGCACCGTAGTGGGGCTCAGTTGGGGGTTCAGTTTTGTAGATTTCCTTTAAAAAAGTAAATATTCTTTAGTCATAGGTATAATATAAAAAGATAACTAGATAAATTAATCAAATTTAGAATGTAATATAACTTATAAATATTCTTCTTAAAGCGTGTGATTTTATTAACGTGGAAAGTTTAACAGATTACTGTTGTATCTACACAATGTATTAACTGACCACTGTCCATCTAAATCAACACTCCAGTTATGATTCAAACATTATAAACATAGTAAAGAGAGAATAAGGACCAGGGGCATTTCCAGGAATATATCAATGCGGGTCCATATTTAAATATAAACGTATTTCTATAGTAATCAATTTAAAGATACTATACTAGATCTTGTATATAACAATTCTTTGTTGGTGTACACACTTCCCCACTTTTTGGAGACACACAGAATGTACTAGCTACTAACTTATCTTTAGTGATGGATTCGTCGGTACGTTCGCGCGCCACACTAGGGGTCATCGAAGGTCGCCTTACGACAACAGTCTCGGGCTGACCAGTTGCTAGTTGTAGCAGACGACGAAACTCATCGTTTACGATTACCGGTGATTCGTGTTCGCCGATAGAACTGAGGGGAGGGAGCGAGGGGTAATAAAGGGGTAATAATGGGGTAATAATGGCTGTAATCGTATGTATGTGTTAACTGCGATACTTACTCTAGCAGAGTGGGTTACTTAGTTTCCAATAATTAATATATATATATTTATTATTATTTTATTTTTGGTAGAGATATTTCACCACTTCAAGGAATTTAGTTGACGTTTTTACTTAATATTAATATGTCTTTAATATATCTTCAAAGAAAATCTCATATTAAGTTATCCATGGTTTTAAGAGAAAATAAGAGTCATTTTCATACGCCATATAATCAAATATTTTTGTAAAGATATAATACATGCGAGATCGTTAATCTCGAATTTGTACACATAACATAAACAGCTTAACCTAAATAAGTTGCATTTTTAAACATTTCATACTATAAAATACATAAAAATAAATCGTCAAACGACAACAAAACGTAAATAAATAATAACATTTAATAAATGTAATACATACATATTGATACGGTACGGTTTACATGGACCGGGAAATAATTAAATAAATTTTAATATAATAATTATGGAATAAATATTATTAAAAATTAATAATAATTTATAATAATAGTTAATATAAATAATTATAAATACTTAAAATATATAATATTACTTAATTATCATTTTGATTTTATTTTTAAATGAAGTTAAAGATGTTAACTGTATGATCGATTCATCAAGACGATTTCATGGTTTTGCAACTCTATTATTTAATAAATTTCGTCGTACATCAATCCGTGAATTATCGATTATTATATGCTGTGAGTTGACGAATTAGTTTTAATATTAAGTATAGATGAATAATCAATTTCAACTATTCAACATTAACTAATTTATATGTTATTATAATAAAAAAAGTTTCCTTCTTATTTCTAATGATTCTAATTTAAGATTTGTCAGCCTATTTTCGTAGCTTTCATAAGGAATATTACGGTCATAAAGGCGACCAGTAAAATATTTGTGAACTTTTTCGATTTTCGATTTGAGTCCAATATAAGTTCTAGCTTCAATTCCAGGATTCAAAATGGTTTTAGAGAATTCAACGTGAGGTCTTGTGTAAATAATATAAGCTGTAATAATTGCTGTTATATTATTTGTAATAAATCAACGAAATATACGATTAATTACATCATATGCACCAGCGCAACACATATCAATATGATTTTTAAAATAGAGATATTTATCAAAATTTATTCCTAGATCTTTATATAATATACAATTTAATATTTTATTATTATTTATAGTAAAGTTAGGAACTAACGCCTTGCCTAAAGTAAGACAAGTGATGTATGCGCTGAATGTTACATTGTTTTATTAGAATTGCGCAAAATCTAAATTTATTTCAATGATTTCGATACTACTTCTAGTTGCAGGACGGGTAACTATTAATTACCTTGGGTAAATAGGCAGTGTTATATCTTTGCTTCACAAAGTTATTTTGTATAAGATCACTTCTAAATATTATTTTAATAATTATATTGTCGATCCATATAGGGTTTCAAAACACTTCCTACTACCTTTACTACCTAGTATGTGAAACCTTAGCATGCTGAGTTGCCTAAACAATAATATATATAATTCAGTTTATAATGATTTATAAACAAACACTTTAAGTTTGCAGAGTCTTTGGAACACAATTAATTCCGGTGACAGTTTCATGTCTTTTTGTGTTTTACTCGGATCAAGTAGTTGATGACTTACCTGTTTAGAACATGTAATCGTCAGTACAGAAATAATATTATTGAAAAAGACTATTTAACCATTTATTTAATTATTTAAAATACCACAAATTATATTATACTATATTCAAATTATTTTATATTACAACATTCTTATTTTTCAATGTCAAAGACATCTAAGTGTAATATTACGTGTATATATCATACTATCACTTATTTAGTAGTGAAATTATCTTATATTTAAACCCTATATAATACCCTAACTAAGTTAGTCCTACATACCCGCCACCCATATCCTAAATAAATCAACCCCATATCATATCCCCCCCGTACAACCCCATAACTCCCTCCATGATGAATCATTAACCGAGAGTCCAAAGATACGTTTGTAAAGTGACGGAACATTCTGTTTGATGAAACTTGAATACTGAGAAATAAGTTGAGCGGCACGCGATTTGTTACCTGCGTCTAGTAGACATTCAATACTGGTGCTGATTGTGGGGTTATAGGGTGTTAGTGGGGCTTATTGTGGGGTTATAGGGTATTAGTGGTGCTGATTGTGAGGTTATAGGGTGTTAGTGGTGCTGATTGTGGGGTTATACGGTATTAGTGGTGCTTATTGTGGGGTTATAGGGTATTAGTGGTGCTGATTGTGGGGTTATAGGGTATTAGTGGTGCTGATTGTGGGGTTATAGGGTATTAGTGGTGCTTATTGATGGGTTATAGGGTATTACTGGTGCTTATTGTGGGGTTATAGGGTGTTAGTGGTGCTGATTGTGGGGTAATGAGTATTAATGGGGATAATGGAGACGAGGTGGTGCCTTCATTGTTATCGGGGTAGTCATTAGCTTACAAATTATAAACAGATGGATGAAGTAAGAATTCTGTATTTAAGACAAGAAAGTTAAAAAGAGATACATATTTAGTTAAGCATTTTATTTAAATGAAATATAAAGATTATTATACTTTGAACGTTTTTTAACCACAATTTATGGTAAATGCGTGCATTTTTTTATATAATATTTGTGCAAATTCGTGCATTCGTGCAAAATGCACGAATCTAGAGACGCCTGGTCAGTGACATCTGATGACCCGTCAGTAATGACTCATCAGTGCTGACTCATCAGTGCTGACTCATCGGTGCTGACTCATCGGTGCTGACTCATCGGTGATGACTCATCGGTGCTGACTCATCGGTGCTGACTCATCACAATATGAATTACTCATACATACACTTATACATACACACATATATACTAACACTCACCCACATATACCCCACTCACTCTAACTTTCACTAACATCATAAGTTGGGCCCTCCATTCATGGTCCGGATCATCTATATCATCGAGCACCGACACGATGTTCTGAATACTATCCGCTAGATGGCGCTTGTAGTCGTTCTTGAGGAACATGCGCGCAAACTTCCAGTACATCACCGATGCATTGTACACGATGAAGTGATATCTGTGAGTGTGTGTGTGTGAGTGTGTGGGTGTGTGTGTGTATGTGTGGGTGTGTGTGTGTGTGTGTGTGTGGGTGGGTGTGTGTGTGTGTGTGGGTATGTGTGTGTGTATGTGGGTGTGTGTGTGTGAGTGTATGGGTGTGTGTGTGTGTGAGTGTGTGTGTGTGTGTAGAGTTGATTAACAATAGTTCATTACGACATATACATAACCTACCTCTTACCTATCTAATCTATATATATATATATAAAATAGAGTGTATTTATGAATAGTATTGAATGATATTTTTTGAAAACCTACAATAACTGAAAACTATTTAAGTTTATATTATAACACTATCATTATTTCATTTGATACTTTCAACCCACATTAATGAATATTTAAATTATACTTTACGGTAATAAATAATATTTAATATATATATATATATATTTAATTGTAATTAATGATTATTAATTACGATTATAATTGATTATACTTATGATTATTTATATATTATCTATATATATATAATGACTCTAATCAATGGGTAATAATAGAAAAATGATTTAGTAATATTTCAATAATAATGCTATCAGTTAATAGTATTATTATTATTATTATTATTATTATTATTATTAATATATTACATTGTATATGGTTAAATATGATATTCTATTAATATTTTTAATTATTAGGCAAGCATAAAACTAGTAAAGTACTAATCAAACATTATTTACAATTAATTCTAACCTCACATTTTCTTTCGCTAGATTAATTGCTTTCAATAAATAACTTATGCTTTTTTTCAATTTATTCTATTAATGTATAATATTTATTAATTTGAATCATTTTAAAAATTCATGTTAATATAAATTATTACCTGGAATTATGTAGATAATCATAAAGAATATATATTGGAAAATAAACAAATATAAATTAAGTAAAATAACAATAAATATATAATAGTGAATAATAACGATATTAGTTAAATATTACCCGTTTAAATTAAAACAAAAATATGCGACTAAAATAATTGCAGAACACAAAAATGAACATAATAAATGAACATAATAAAAATACTTTACAGTACATCTTTCAATAAGTCACTAAATAAGAATGCATGCTTTATTGTTTGCATTATATGCAGAATTAGATAAAGATAGAGAGAAGGGGAAAGAGAGAAGGAGAGAGATTTAGTTAAGTGATATATAAAGAGAGAGTGATTGAGAGGTGGAGTAATATATATATATATATATATATACAATCAGTTGCTAAGGTAACAACAATAACTAACAACATCGCATATAGTAGTGGGGGCTAGCAGATCAGCTCTGCACATATATGCCCGACACAAAAACTGATTGCGGTTTATTTGCCGTTTGAAGTAGATGCTTAGGCATTCATCAGCCATCTCCCTTTGTTTGTATTTCTAGAGGGGTTGGGCGGCAATTCATGATAGCTTACAGGCATTTATCTAATATTAGTTAAAGCTAATCTATTAATATTTAATTATAATATATTTATAGAAAAGCCAAGATATTGTTAAATAGTATGAAGACTTAATGAGAAGTTATGAACTGATAGAAATGACTAGAGAGGTATTATTGACCAATAGGAATGGTTCAAACTAAATAAGGCTATCACAGCTATTCACTAAAACTGCTATATTTTGTATAAGATATTTTTATGGTTCATTTGAACATCTATGTATGATATAAATAATTATAGTCTCACTAATTCCTATGTATATATATATTTTTTATATCATCCATGAAATCAATGAGAACTATACATCCACCACTCCCTTACATTATTTAATATCTCAGATTCTAAATTCTAAAATTTATGTCATTCCCTGGACCGTTCCATTATTCATATTATAAGATGTTTTTGTTTGCATTCTTTACAGTCTATCACACATCATTGTACATCAGCATATGACTATATAACGGCATCGGTATCGATGTTACAGCAGTCTAATATTAAATATACTTAAGCTCATTCTAATATCATAACTATAACTTAAGCACCATAATAACTTATAACTTAAGCCCCATGACTACTTAAGCCACATCGTAACCTTGAACGAGACTTCGGCGCAGAGAACGAACACATCTTGATTGACTACCGAAGGAGAGTCAGAGGTAGAGGTTCCGTCTCCCACTTGTTTCAGAAGGTGAAACGCCTTATTCAGGTATTCTATTCCATCTGAACGTCAGAACAGTGTTATTGTTATTTAAGAAAATATATTATTGAAATTTATAGTCGAAAATTATTTTCTAACAAAAGCGTTATTGTTATTTTGGTAGAGTAATTTCATCTCATACAGGATAACAGATGACATTTGTACTTTTATCAAAATGGGTCAAATGTACTTTTAAAACCGCTATCATGTTAAACCAAACGAGATTTTAATGAGATCCGATCATTTTTGCATACACTATTATATGAAATCACTCTAAATATTATGTTAAGACCTATTGTATTAGACTGGACAGTAATTGAACCAGCATCCTATTATTTGCGTGTATGATGCCTTAGCCAACTGATCTACACAGTCTATTATTAACATATTCATAATCATTGTTTAATTGCTATATATACATGAGATGTATATTGCTTTGCTTATTTATCCCTCATTCGAAGTTTCATAGTTTCGTGCGCCGTACTTCATATTCTTCGAGCACTAACCTTCACAAGTCTCAGCTTTCGATAGCAGCCATCTTATTTTCGTGTCCATTAGTATTAGACTTTAACTACGTGATATATTGGTAATATAGTACATTGTGGTACTAGTAGTGGTAGTAGTATTAGTAGTAGTAGTAGTGAAATCGTGTAATTCTATTTTGTATACAAAAACCAACAATGATCCTATATAGGGTCAATTTTCGGAACTATGTGTTCTTTATAATGTAATTTTGTATCAAACTATGCACTTTTAAAATGAATAATAATATTCTATAAATGACTATTTATATGATGAAAACTAAGCGATCATTTCTAATATATAACAACGCAATAGTATATGTTGGTTTTAAATGTGTGGCTATATGGCTAGTAAAAGTTAAATGTATATTACATGTAATTTAATAGAGCAATGAAAACATTGTAGTAAGCAAATATCGGCAAACCTAAATCAATGTTGATACTACTGCTAGCAGCGTGATGTATTAATACTAATCACGTTGCGTAGATATGGAGTGTTATATCTTTGCTTTGAAAAATATTTGCTATACGTGTTTCATATTTATGTGAATGAAGATATGAATTTAATTTATTTTGAGTAAATCAAGTTTAAAGTTAATTTAATGTATATCAATTTAATATAGGTGGTGTATTTGTATAAGATATATTCTACAATCATAAAGTTTACATCATTTTAAAGCATGCCTAACGAGTTGATGTAAGCCCCATCTACTCAATACAAGTTGTCTCCGGTTATATAATTTTGTAAGTGTAACTAAAAGTCTCTAAATTGATATCATAAGTAAATATAAATCTAAATATAAATCTAAATATCATTTCCATTAGACATATCAGGAAATAAATTCACAGAAAAGTAGATTGGACAAATAATCTTTTTCTAGATCAAATAATTTTTTTTAAATATTAAAATTATTCATAATAAAGTTGAAGTGACATATGTTCTATGCAACAAGACCATACATGCCGGTGGTATACATGACGGTGGTATAACTTGAAATTCTAATTTAAGAAGAAAATATAGTATTATATATAATAGAATTAATTTATTAAAACTTAGATAATATGATATGTATTAAATAAGAGTAAATTTTTATTTATATTTTTATTATTCCTATACATGTATACGGTATACGGTATAACTTGAAATTCTAATTTAAGAAGAAAATATAGTATTATATATAATAGAATTAATTTATTAAAACTTAGATAATATGATATGTATTAAATAAGAGTAAATTTTTATTTATATTTTTATTATTCCTATACATGTATTTATGATCATCGATCAAGATCAAGAACTATTAATATTATGATCGGAGATCACGATCATAATCTTTTTGCCGTCTATACAAATTCTAACTATCACTATCCTTTATTTGAAGCCAATACTTTTGCTATCACGTTCACAGTAGTGATCACGATCAGGCTACTTACAAAAGATTGATGGTCGTTATCGACGATCATGCCCATCACTGTATATATACATATATATTAAATATTATATATAAGTAATATTTATTAACTATATAAATATATAGAATTTCACGCCAATCTAACGAAATACGGAACTTGCTTACTTATTTTAAATAGTTCACACTATTTCAATTTTATTCTCTAAATAAGTGTATATTATTATCTAAATTTTAGATTAGTTTATATTCTAAACAATGAAATAGTTCTATATACAAAATACTTATGTTCATATATAATGTGTTGTAAGTTACAACTTGTAACATGATAATAAAAATATGTTTTTATTGAATTATCTGAAAAAAGGCCGCTGATTATTATTAAAATAATTTCTTAGTTTATGGTGGTCGTTACTTATATATGCACTACTGCACAAATTAAAATAATTTGACAGAGTAACGCATCATATGATATCTTATAGTAACACAATATTTTATGGGCTCACTTGTGCATATAATTCAGCTAAAAAAAACAGAAAAATAAAACCAAAACAAAGAAATCAAACAACCCCTAAGTAAAAATTGAACTCTGAAATTCTAACAATAATAACGGCGGCCTTATATAGTATTTTTATTAAATATATGTTTAAAACAATATATAGTCACTATAATAGTGTGTATTTACTAAATAATTTAGGTATACCATTATGGTAACCATATTTAATAGTATAATGTATAATATGATATTATTATAATGATATTAAATAATAAATATCATATTTAGAATTAAAATTAATTCACTAAAATAAAATTTCCGTTTGTCTTTATTCATGATTTTAATTATTTTTTATATTTAACATTTTTTAAGTATTCGAAATAAAAATCAATTAGTGTAATATTATAAATACCCTTTCAACGATAACTCTTGTGAATCTTTTGAATCAAGATATTCGTATCTACTATTTTGAAAATAATTTTCTAAATATTTTAATATTAAGTTATTTAATCAAGCAATAACGTAAATATAAATGATATAATAATATTTGATAAATAATATTATTATTTAATTAATATTATAATAATCTTAAATGATTGTAATAATCTTAAATTTAAATTTATATTTATGAAATTTGTGAAAAGAATATAATTAATAATGTTATTATTTCTATGGAAACACACCACAATTATGTGGGGTACCAGTAATATCGGGTCAAGTATACTAAGATCAGGTCATTTCGGACCACTTTAAAAAACAATGTTCAGTTCCTTATCAGATCCCTATCCCGATCCTCATTTTTTATATATAATCATAAACATAACAGGATCGATAATTAATTAATTTATATATTGTATATATCATGTATATTATATATCATGTATATTCATTATATGTGATTATCACATTGTGATAATATATATTGTATCATAGTGCCATATGAAACTATAATACTATACAATATTATATAATATATAACTACATTGCACGGATATACCAAGACCTCCTATAACCTCGGGGTTATAGGAGGTTATAGGAGGTCTTGGATATACGCAGTATATATAGCGTATTTTTTATATATAATATATAAATAATGGGATCGATAATTAATTAATTTATATATTAATATATTAATATATTTATATATTAATTAATATCATATGTATTCATTATATCATATAATTTATATGTGATAATATATATTGTATCATAGTGCCATATGAAACTATAATACCAAAGCCCTTTTTAATATGTAATACCAAAGGGATTTGATAATACTATACAATATTATATAATATATCAACACATTGCACGGATCTACTCAGTGTATATAGCGTATATGTAGGTGAAATGTACAACCACATTAAGTTATATCAATACCTCCTATAGGAGGTATATATAACCTCAGAGATGTTATAGGCTAAATTGTAATTAATAATTCTTTAAAGACAATTTTAGTCATAATATCAAAGGTATTGACGTTATAACGTAGAATGTATATCTTCTTTAAGACCTCCTTTAACCTCGAGGTTATAGGAGGTATCGCTTCTTGCCGCTTCACGAATTGTTACTTCAATAGTTGCCATTATATATTTATATATAGCATTAAATTCATATTATAAAATATGTGACATATTGTAAAATAATTATTATAAATATTATTTAATATATTAAATATTTATAAATATTAAAATAAATATGTATGTTAAATGCTAGCATCCATTATAATTTAAAAATCATTATATTTCGAATGTGAAAACTAATACGAGGATCGGAAACGGGATCGGGATCGGAAAAATGAAATATCTTCGATATAAAGAATATATCCCTATAGGGATCGGCGATCCCAATCCCGATCCATAACAAAATGATTGGTACCCATCATGCATATACGAAACTCTAATATTATTATATTAATTTATAAGAATATTAACAACATTTTAGTATTGTATTATTACATTGATATGATATTGTATTGATCATTATTTTGTATTTTTTTCCAAGTTATTGCAAGAATAGGTTAAACCTATGTAGTATTAAAATAATATTTGTTATTTTTATCATAATAGAATTTAATCAATTTATATTATATAAATAAAACACCGACTTTGACTCAACGTAAATTGTTAGTCGTACAATGAGTAGATATTGGTATCCAATGCAATGCATTTATATAAATAAATTATATTTAATTGTGTTAATATATGGTTCTGTTAGCTGGACTCCAATAAAAAAATACTTGAAAAAAATACTCAATGGAAATTATACTCGAATGCTGCGTGCCATCCTAAACAGATATTGGAAAGATCATCCAAACAATAAAGAGATATACGGAAATATACCGGACATTTGCACGTCGATAATACAGCAAAGATTGCGTTTTTCTGGGAACTGTTGGAGATCCAAATTGGAACTGGCATCGGATGTTATAATCTTGCAACCTATAGGTTTCATGAGTAGGAATAGTATACTCATGAAAAAGAAAAAGAGGTCAACCCCGCAGGACATACGTCGATCAGCTGGTGGATGATACACTCTGTGATGTAAACGAAATAAAAAAGGCGATGGAAGATATAGATGGTTGGATGAAGATAGTAAAAGCCGAGCAAGCTCGACATGGCGTGGCGTATATTTAATTCACTATATAGTGACTATATCATATAATCTATATGATATACATTTAATATATGCATTTAATTCAAGTGAATTTTTATTGAAATATAATACAATATATTAATAATAAATATTATTTACAATTATTAATAATTTATATTACATAGGTAGGTATTATAACTACATATATATTGTTTTGAATTATGAAATAAAATCGTATTAATTAAATATATAAATAATATCGTGATCGGGATCGGGATCGGGTAAGAAACTTAGTATCGGGATAGGGATAGGGAAAGGATCGGGTAACGTAGTAAGGATAGGGATCGGAAAAAGATCGCATAAGAGAATAAATAGAGGATCGGGATCGGCGATCCAGGACAAAAGGATCGGTGCCCATCGCTGTTTATACTTTACATTGGATAGATTTACAAACATGGGAATTAAATATTTATTTTAGTTTTTTCTTCTTTCTTTATATTTGTATTTATTGTTTATTTTATTATACATTTGTATGTAATTATATTTTACTCTAATGAAGATGATTACATATGACATTACACTACTGTTATGATCAGTGCAGGATTTAGATGCGGGCAAAGTGGGCAAATGCCCTGGGCCCCACATTCCTATGGGCCTATACATTTGACAAAATAATAATGTTATAGTTAATTTTATAAGTTTTTTTCTGAATAATAACCAACTATTAAAGAAATTATCATTTGAAAATAATTACTCGGGGCCCTTTTTTAATAATGTTATGATCATAATATAACTATTTAAATTATTACAGGTAGTGGTCATATTAAGTACTTATATAAAACTATCTGTGATGAAATAATGTTAATACTTTCTGAACAAGTAAAATCAACTATAATAAAATAAATTAATAATGCCAAATATTTCAGTATATCAGTTGACTCCACGCCTGATATTTCCCATGGGATGTTGATCAATTGACAATAATAGTTAAATATTTAAAAGATGATATAATAGTAGAAAGATTCATTACATTTGTAGAAATATATTCCCATATTGGTTTATACTTGACTAATATATTATTGAAATTCTTCAAGAAAAATGGAATTATTATAAAGAATTGTCGTTGACAAAGCTATGATAACGCCAGTAACATGTCTGGAAGATATAATGGGATGCAAGTCCATATAAAAAATCATAATCCATTAGCAATGTGGATACCATGTGCTGCCCATTCTTTAAATGTAGTTGATCAATATGCAGTGGAGTCATCAACAACTGTATCATCATATTTTGCATTTATACAAAGACTTTACACTTTCTTCAGTACACCTATAGGTTTTTTTACTTTTATAAAATATGGAATGTATTAAGTTCAAGATTAAAGGAAGCTGGACATGTTGTAATAAAGAGATTGTGCGGTACACGATGGTCTTCACATACTGATGCAGTAAGCGCACTTTCCGATGTATATTTAATCGTTTTAGATGTAATAATCAAGATGAAAAAAGATAATCTTAATGCGTTATCACTAATTGAGCTGAAGAGAATGCATGCATTTGAAACTGTTTTGCTATGCAAAATTTGGAAGGCCCTGCTATGTAGAATAAATGCAGTAAGCAAAATATTACAGTCTAATTCAATTGATTTGATGGTAGCCGTCAATAATTTAGTAGCTCTATCAAATTACATAGATGAAAAAAGAAACAATTATGAGGAATTTATATGTATGGCTGAACATGTATGAATATAAAAAACAATACAAATTGCAAATAAATACTTCTATGATGAACCATTGAATACTAATGAGAGTATTACACCAAAAGAAAGATTTAAACGTGAATGTTTTCTACCTATATTTGACAAATTAATTGGTAATTATATAGTATATATATATATATATATCTTAATAATGATTATTTTAGATAACATATATTTATATATTTATGATAATTATAATTCATATTTAATATATAGTTGCATTAAAGCAGAGGATTGATGCATATGATGAAGTAGCTACACTATTCGGGTTTATAGGAAATCTGAGGACCATTAGCGCATCAGAAATAACAAATAATTGTAAAGTTCTCATAAAGAAATATTCTACGGATATCAATGATGAATTAATAAACGAGACAATACTTGTATCTAAATATTAAATCGAATCTGATAGATATAAATTATATCATATAATACAATTACCAAAAAAACAGTACTATCGGATTATAAATATATTCGAGAAATTATTGATGTTTATCCTAATATTGAAATTGTATATAGGATATATATATCTCTAATGGTGTCAAATAGTACAGGTGAAAGAAGTTTTTCTAAACTTAAATTAGTAAAAAATTATTTAAGAAATTCGCTCACACAGGAAAAATTATCAGGATTAGCATTATTATCATTGGAGTCAAGTTTATTAAAAGAAATTGATCAAGAAATAATAATTAATATTTTTTCAAAAAATAAAACACGCAACATAAATATTTAATTAAGAAACTCTTTTTTATCCAAACTAATTATAATCTAAACTATAGTTTATAAATATATACCTTTATAAAATTTAAAATTATACATGTATGCGTATAATGTATAAATTTATACATATACCATAAAAATGTTAGTTACCCAAAATTCACTATGTATATTTTTATTGTAGATACATCTAATATGTTTTTTAAATTATAAAAAATGGGGGGCCCATAAATTAAGTTTGCCCCGGGTCCATACTTTGCTTAATCCGGCACTGGTTATGATATATCGAATTATAAAAACTAATCACTTTCACTGATTCTCCGGATGTATTACATTCATTGTTAATTAATAAATAATGCGTATATGGTATATCAATGTATTTAATGATTATTAATATATATGTATACTCAAATTATTGTTTTATTGATATTTTAAAAAGTGATCCGAAATTACTTCCAAAGTAGCCCGAAATTACTTTGACCGAGTATACCTGGTCCGATATTACTAGTATACCAGGGATTACAATTACTAGAGTACTGTCCGTAGGTATTCTTTATGAAGGGTACCAGTAAACTCGGACAACTTTTGAAGAAAACACGGACCACTTTTAAAATAATTATATATAGTATACCTACTTATATATAAGTTATATATAAATTATACCTAATGTAATATCCTTTAATATAATTGTATATAATTTAATATAATATATGCTATAATATAATTTAACCTACTTTAACTTTATATAATTATATTTATATTTTATTTATTTGTTAAATGAATTATAAAAGAGTTATTTAATATTATATTTTATTAGGTAAATATTTAATTTAAACTCAGAAAACTTTTGAAGAAAACTAGGATAACTTTTGATGAAAGCTCGGAACACTTTTTAAAAACATAAAGAATATTTTATAATTAGAAAATTAAAAATTAAACAAATTAATATTTTGAGTTTTAGTTATTTTCACTGGTTTTGTTTGGTTGGGTTTAGTTTTAATATTTCATTATTTAGCTTAATTATATCCCGAGTGAGCCTATTATTATATGTTATAGATAATAGCTCCACATATACACACACATATATATACATAAGTCTGAGAGTGGTGGGTGTCGACGCTAACCGGACACGTCCCCAGGTTGCGGATAGGGGAATGACCTCGAAGAGGTTAGCTGGAACTGAAATAAGCAGTCGCGGACAAAACGACACAACCGAAATAGCTATGTAACCACCTTGTAACCTTGTAACCAATTTGTTTAGACACTGCGATCAACATCAGTAATGAGTTTTCGGCGGTGTATCGTATATTAATTATTATAAGCTATATTAAATAGATGTGTTTTCAATTTGACTTTAAAGGTGTGGTCAGAAACTATAGATCTAATTGAGTGAGGTAGGGAGTTCCATAGTTTAGGTGATATTATAGAAAAAGAAGATTCCTGTTTTTTATTAAGTGGTAAAGTTATTGGTATATTTAGTTTGTATTTATGTATTGTTCGTTGTGGTCGGGATGACTTGTAGTTCGTAAGTAGTTCAGTAAGATAGTCAGGTTTATTATTATGAGTGGCATGGTGGTTCAGTAGGAGTAATTTGTATTGTATGCGGTAAGGGATGGGTAGCCAGTGAATGGATTTCATATAAGGTGTGATATGTTGTCTTGAGTATTTTTGTATCCTGAAAATGGTTCTGATGGCTCTATATTGTAATTTAGTGAGCATTTTGATAGTGTGTGCTGGGAGTGAATTTAAAGTAGAGTTACAGTAGTCAAGTCGGGCAGTATTAAGGAAGTAACTAGTAGTTTGGCAAGTTCAGTAGTTATAGAAGGTATAATAAGTCGGATCGTATGTAAGGTGTAATTAATTGACTTCGATATATTAGTTATATGTGGTAGATAAGACAGCTTTTGGTCAAGTGTGAGGCCGAGGTTTTTAGATTGGTTAGAGTATTCTATAATGTGATTATTAATAATAATAGGTGGTATGGAATGATGTCCTGGGGATGTATTTATTAATAAAGCTTTTGTTTTAAGGCTATTCAATAGTAGGGAGTTATTTTAAAGCCATTTACTAATGTCATTAATGCATTTATTTATAGTATTTATAGATATGTAGATACATAATGGACTGAAAAGACTAAGGGAGATAACCCTGAGAGAAATCTGGGAAATTAGGGTTCTCTTAGACGGTTATCAGTTATAACTGATTGCAATCAGTTGGTATCCCATTGTATCCCGCTCCCTCCACTTGGAATTTACTTGAGAAAGTGTCTAGGTTAAAAAATCTCACAACACACATGAATACAACAAATGATAAAATGGCCATCATTCCCGGGCATATAGAGGATGCGAACAATCTCACGGTTAGGATTACCTCACGGAACACCAAAACACTAAAACAAATGGATATGATAGACATAGTATTACATGAAACAGAAATAATGAGAATTGACAGTATTGGTATAACAGATACTCATTGGAAATCAGATAGGTATAATCGTATACGATAAGGGAGACAAATAGAAATGTCATCATACACTCTCCCCGACAAGATTTAATATGTAGACAAGGAGTCGCTTTAATCTTGAAGAAACAGATGGAAGAGAATATAGTGAACTATAAATCTATATCAAACAGGTTACTAAAGGTGACTATGGAGTGGGAATCCGATAGAGTCATATACTTTTTAGTATACGCACCAGACTCCAGTTACTATGATGTAATTGTAGTAGACTTTTTCGGCACACAATAAGAGGAGATGAACCTCATACCACCAACTGATAATATAATAATATTAGGATATTTCACTGCATCAGTAGGAAAAACTATGCATGATATCTGGACATAAGTAGTAGGACATTATTATGTGGGAAACAGAATATAAGTATTGTATATAAGTAAAAATAAAGTTATAGTAGATCTAATAATAGATACAAATAAAAATAAAATTATAAGTGTACAATAAAAAGGAAAAAAACATGTAGTTGGTATGGGAAAGTCTCCGATTACCGACCCTTAAATGATTATTTGTAATAACTTATTTAATATTAAATATATTTATTTGAAATTATGTAATTAGGGTAATATTATGGCTCTGAATGATGTGGCTATTTTAAATTGTTGATATAATTATATTTAGTAGAATAAATAGGGGGGTCGGTAATCGGATACATGTGCCTAATACCGACCCCCTTCTCATATTACCGACCCTCTAAAATAATCGTTGAATAAATAATTTTAGTAATATAATATCCAATAAAAATAGTTAATATACATAAATATAATTAATTATAACATGCACATAATTTATTTGTTATTGAATTTATGTTTTAATAGTAATATTAAATTTAAATTTAAACTTTATAGTAATTATATTAAAATAGTGTATATTATTATTTAATATTTATTTATTAATCAGTATGTATATAATCAACTAGACATATTAATCCTATATTAATGATACACAAACAACTTACGACATATTTAAAAGTAAAATACGGATTTATTTCGATTGTATATTATAAATCACATGAGGTCGGTATTAGGGTAATATAGGGGGTCGGTAATAGGAAAATCATATGGGTTTCTATAATTAAGATATATTGGTTAATAGTTTCAAATTAAATTATTTTTATAATAGTTATAAATATGTTATTGACCTACAATATTTTTTGCAGTATTAAGTTTTATTTTAATTAATAAAGTATTTACAATGATTTAAAAAAAATTATTATTCAAATATTTAAAAAGTAAATACAGAATATTACATTTTATCAAATAACAATTGTATGATTATATATTTTTTAAAACAAAATTCTTATTCATATTTATCATTAAATTACTAACAGTTCATGTATATATAATTTTTGATATCTCTTATAGTTACTGAGATACGAGAGGGTCGGTATTAGGAGGGGGTCGGTAATCTGAGACTTTCCCCTAAGTCGACCACAACGAACGAATGGTATAATACTACCAACTTTCAGTATGGATGTACCAAGTCTATTAATACCTTGAGATGACCCCCCTGCAATCATACCACTATACACACTACTCGGCATATAATACACGTTACAATCTAACTATCGTTAGTATGAACATAAACTATATATGTGTATGTGTGTGTAATGATATGTAATATTTCATACTATTACTTGATAATAAGGGTACTTCAGTTATGTCAATAACATTTCAAGTAGAGTAATAAATACTTGACTATTAGTTAACGTCGGTTCATCTATACAATTGTTAACCTGTTGATACCACGTCTAATATGTAAGTAAGCAGTCACCTATAGGTATATCTGGCCCGTTGCTAGGGGCAAGGCTCACAAATATATTTTAAAGGCGATATATTTTATATACTTTAAGTTTAAAGGAACATATTTTCACTAACTATAAGTATTACTGATATTTTATTATATATTATATAAATAAGGGGGAACATATACCATAAACCATATACTTATAAATTATAAGTTATAATACAATTATTGTATATTTAAAAAATAAAAAGCAAATTGACCATGTTTTTAATGATTATTCACTTGTTATTATTATCAGAGGGGGTTTAAGGGGTTGGTGGGGGCAAAGTTCCGAGCCCACAGTTGTGTAGGCCCTTACAAATGTGAACAATTTAAACACATTATTAGAGTGGGGGGAGACTCGACCCATAGATTTTTATTTCAAAAATTCATACTACATTTAAATTATTAAAAGTAAATATAATTGTAGGATGCATTAAACTATGCATTAAACTATGCACAAAGATCGTCCGAAGGATATACTTTGTAGTATCTTTGCTATGCATTAAACATGTTTATTATATCATAATTATTAAATTGTACATTATTTTGTTATCCACATTTTTCAGAAAAATGTATATTTAATAATTATATAAATAATGGGGAATTAAATGGGGAATTAAATGGGGATTTTTAACTTTAATGTTATGTAAATCTTATAATATAATCGTGATACAGAACTTGACACTACTTTAAATAATAATAGATTATATAGATAATATATAACATATTGTATACAAATAAAAACTAGTATATAATATACATTATTATAAAATATAATATACATTATTATTTCATATTATTACACAAAAAACTTTAGTAGATTATATCTCGGAATTTGATTTAACACATTTTATACTTTTACCACCGTTTGAACCGTTTGATAAATATTTATTAAATTGTCAGAGTTTAAACATATATATTATTACACGGATGGTGTTAGGAGTACTATAGGACCTATATAATATCGTCCTGTCAAGCTATAGCGTGATATATCAACCTATAAACATATAGCCTATATGATATAGGTAATATTAAAAATATAAATATATTGCTTTGGCCTAATTATAATAAAAACCAAATGTTAAAAAAAATATGTTCTTACAAGTTTATTTTTCATTATCTAATACTTCATATAAAGTAGGTATTCAGTTTGATACTAGTTAGATACTATCTAATTATATTTATATATTTAAAAAATGCAATTTTATATCAGTAGGGGAGAGTAACTTAATACGGACACTTTAATAATAAATGGTCTTAACATTTGATGACTCATTATTTGTATTCAAAAAATACAATATATTAATATGATATGATTATAGATATTATTGTGATTTTAAAATTTTATTTAATCTTTTAATTTCATAGATAACGGGGGTGTCCGACGGACACTGTCAGTATTCAGTACCCATGTCCGAATACGGACAACCTATATGCCACTAGATAAACTATATATTATTAATGAATCAATCAGACAAATTACAATTACCTTATTTATAATTAATTTTATGAACAATTTATTCTAATTTAATTAGTTAATAATTTATTTTTTTTTTTATTTTTTAATTAATAATACAATTTAAGTATCTAAATAATACAATTTTTAGATTTAGCTTTATTGGTGGTATTAATATTATAATGCACCCGATTTTTATGAAAATCAGAATAGTTCATATGCTGCGCGCTGATTAATTATAGGGTGTCCGTATTAATACATCTATACTCTATAGAGTGTCCGTATTAGGGACTTATATGACCTCTAGATATATGCTTATAACTTAATGAATATTTTATAACAGATATAGAAATTATATATATAATTTTAGAATGCTTAATTTTTTAATAATATAGTGTTAATAATTATGTGTTAATAATATATTTTTATATCGATACATTTGTATATTCTTGAGGAGGTTTTAAGTTGAAATGTGTGTTCATAAATTTAAAATCGTAATATAAAACAGTTTATTGGATATATCAGCAATATGTTGAATAATTAATAAATAAAAAATAATTTTTAGACTATATATATAATTATGAATATTTTATTCATCAAACATTTTTTTGTAGAATTTATGGTTTCTGAGATACCAAGAGTGTCCGTTTTCGGGCACTGTCTGTATTCGGTTACTATCCTCTAGTTGGGATTTTATAGTATATCGATTTGTCCTTATATTTTAAAATTTAACGCTACGAAAGTTTCTAACATTTTAAGGGGATCCCGCACATTTAAAGTGATGACAATTTATTTTTTTTATATTTTGTTGTATTACATAATAATACTTATTGTAGTGTTTTTTAGTATCTGTAAAAAAATTAGACATGAATTCAGTCTATAAATGTCATAAAAATGTGTTTTTTAACGATAAGATAATGCTATTCTATGCTATTCAATATTACATTGTCAAACTTCAAACGCTGTTTTCTCAGAATAATTATTTCGCGCTAGGTATGTGCATTCAAAAATATAGAACATAACAACTATTATAATTATAATATTAATTTTTTTTGCTTTATATAGAATTTAATTATGTGAATAATAAAATAGAGAGATAATTTATAATATATATAGAATTCATTGTATAAAATGATAATTTCTATAGAAATACCATCATTTTAGTATTACTAATTTTTAATTTAAATATATATAATATAATAAATAATAATATTAAAAATAACTTACTATTTTCCTATGCATGTATATGTTATGAATACATTACAAACAAAATTAGGTCAATTGAATGAATAGAATTTCAGTTCTATTTTTTTTAGTGGACCTCGATTTTTCCTATCTATTTATACACGAAATTGGCAAATTGCGTGTTATGTGCGGGATCCCCTTAATTACATAATGAAAACATTATTAATCGTTTTGTAAGGAGAAAATTGCGTAAAATAAATATTTAATTATATTTTTATCATTAATAATTTTGTATTTATTAATTTATAAAATATTATAATATTTTAGATAAGTATAATGTGTGTACATTGATTGTAGGTATTTCTATATATATATATATATATATATATATATATATATATATATATATATAAAATGTTGTTAAAGTTATAGATTATTTAGTCTATTTGTTAATCTAAAAATTCTATAAAATCATCAATTTGAATAGATTTGAATATATTATTCTCAAATGCCATATGAACCATGTCACATATATGGGAATATCCCATAGATCGTATTTATATAGGTTAATATAATAGAAAAAAAAATATATATTGTAGATTACCTATTATATATATATATATATATATATATATATATATATATATGTTGTCTCCGGAAAATGGAGAATAATAATTCTCGACAGGTTATATATTTATTGAATGGAAACGACAGTGGACGTGGATGTGGTATGTGGTGTGGTTCGTGGATGGACGTGAATGGGAAGTAGTGTATGGTTCGTGGATGAGGGTATATGGGGAATGGGTGTGTTCGTGGATGTAGATTGATGGGGAATGTAGGATGGACGTGTTGGTCGAATCGAGAATGGAGGAAACCTCAAACTAAAACAAATATGGATACATATAAAACATCATAAATATAAAGGTCATGATTAAATATGTATCTATCGAGAAGTTCTTACAATTAATATGATATGATTTACTAGCCTTTTAGTGTACGCTGTTTGCACTAATAAACCATATAATACCGAACTTCTCGATAATAACGAGATCACGTGATGGGCGTAGTTGGCGTAGGGGAGGGAAGGGAGTAGTGGCCGATAATTAATATGCCTTAGAAGAGTTATAATATATCGATAAATACTGAATTTTAGGCTATTATTTTTTTGAATTAACTAGAAATCATATAGTTCTAGAATAATGTGATTTCACTTTTATATATAAAGTGTTTAACCTAATAATATAAACGTTTTATTAGGCATTACAAAAACACTAAAATAAGGCAAGGCCGTAGTAGTGGCCGCTAGTACCATAAAATGCGATAGGTGTCTCGTAATATATTTGATTTATATTTTTTTAATTATGTAATATTAAATAATTATATGTATGATGCATGCGAACCTTATTTGATTCAATGAATTAATTATATATACACATACTCTTACACATAAATAAGCATAAATATATATAATCATGTTTTTTGTCAACATTTAACAAAAAATGATTATATAATAAATTAGAGTAATTAATTAATTATTTAAAAAAAAATTACTATGTACCTATTATAGATATTTTAATTATCTAAATATTGTATATAGAACTTTTTATCCTATCAAACACCATTTAAGCGTTAATTAAAACGGCAATACTACGTCCTCGGCCACTACCCCCTTCCCTCCCATATCTCTAATTAGATAACTAGATAAAACAAGTTAATCTAATTATAAACTATGCTCTCTTTTACAATTTAAAAAACAGAAATCAATAAAAAACAAATAACCGAAAATATCAAATCAACATTTATCTACATTACATAACATTTAAATATTAAAATAAAACTGAATAAAATCTAATAAACGCAAATAATATTAAAAAATTAATATGATTTTAAAATAAAACTAATAAAAACAATAAAATAAATTAACTATAAAATTAAACGATCGTGCTTCTTGAAATTATCATATTGGCATTTCCTCAGTGCATGGCTACAGAAAGTTTTTGATAAATCCAGTATATGGATTTATATCTATTTTCCATATGCTTATCAGCCCATCGTTTAGAAATATAGCTAATTATATATTTAGCAATAACTATATAAATATATATATATATATATATATGTGTGTGTGTGTATACATCAAGATATTTTAATATATCGTTAATTTAATTATACGAGTTATGTTCTAGTAGTATTTCAACTAATGGAATTTCTTTTGTTAAACTTGCAATGTTATTTTTTTAGAGAGATATATATACGATTAAAATATGAAATATCTAAACAATAAATACGGTTGCATATATTTTATGGAAAATTTCAATCCTTCATTATCACTAATACTATTTTTAGTTCTGATAAAAATACACGAATATTAGTTATTATATATACCTACTATAGATATACTATATAGGTATATACCTACTCCTTTAACACTAAAAGTCTTCAAACTTTACAAAATTCTGATTCTTTTTGGAGTTTTTTCTTCATTTATAATAAGTTATTTCATTTTATTTTCTATTTAATATAAGAGTATATCTTTATTTATGTATTTGTTTTTTTCTTTATTTTTATTATCATTATTTTTAGTAAATCATCACCCTTAAAGATAAGTTTAATAATTGTGTTAGAAGCTGTAGGCCTATTTCAATTGGCATAAATTACCTATATATATCATATATATAGCCTATATAATATAGGTTTCCTATAATGTACCTATAAATTATTATAAATTTCTAATATGAATTTTAGAGTTAGTTAATAAACTTTTCAAACTAACTGCATTCCATTTTAATTGATATATAATTCCTACTTTGAAAAATATTCTAAATAAGCTTCAATGATTTTGTGATATATATATATATATATATATATATATATATATATATGAGCGGCTTCGAAAGGACATTAGAGCCATATATGGTTATAAGTGAAAACTTCATCTAAGTTCCTGGATGGGATGAAAGGACTCCACCAAATAAAAATAACAAATAACAATAACAACAATATATATATATATATATATATATATATATATATGTGTGTATATATAAATACGTATCTATGCGACATGATTACTAGTTACGTATGTAGCATCCCTATAAACCAGTATACTGATACTATAGTATCTAAATCACTACATTATATTTAGGTATACCGATGAGTTTTCATACAACAATGTTTTTCAATACTCAATTAAATGACATGCAATATAAATTAGCTTTTACTCGACACATATATATATGGCATTTAAAACCAATATATCCTATCCTTTTACTTTTTTATATATTACAAATGAACACTTAGTTTTAATCATATAAATAATCATATAAAACATATTATTTTATAGTTTTTAAACTGTAGGTTTAGCTGTCTACGAATATACATTTTAATTAATTATTTTACCGAAAAGTGATCCTATTTAGGAAACGCTTTTGGTATTTGTATACAATCGAATAACATGAGTTTCATATATTTCTTAAGAAAAATATCTATAGATCTCTTTATAATTTGTAATAATATGAATACAGCTAGTATATACTAGTATATTATTCGATATTGTGTATTCATCATTTAATTCTATGTGATGACCTGTCATATATCCACATGTAAAAGAGAACATGATACGTTCTATTATATATCCTACTTTGCACCCCTACTGTGCTGGTTATTCAAGGGACCCTAAACAATACTTCTTTATATGTTCACCTAAATAGCTAATTACAATAGATATCAGTTCAAGTTGAACTGTTCAACATGTGTATATGTTTGGTTTCATAACATATTCTTTTTTAAATCCTAGGTGCCTTGTGATCATCAGGGGGCATTCCCCCACAAATCCCCCCTCCCCCCTCCCCCGTATTATACGGGCCGTATATATATATATATATATATATATATATATATATCATATATGTGTGTTTGTGGGTATGTTATCCACCATATATAAATAGTCATATAAATAGTCATATATATATATATATATATGACTAAAAATACTGAATATAATTAACATATATAGCTAAACATCTAAGGTTTATACAGGAACACTGCCGTATGTCTACTATGTGTACTGGTTTTCATAACAGTGGTCAATGGCACTAAGTTCCGGTTAAAGGAGAAACCACCACAATATCCCAATTATCCCGGTCAGAATTATATCATATAATATATCAGAATACTATTTACGTATATTTATAGATAATTCAATAGTGTTGGTATTGTTTAATTATTAGTTTTCTTAAATACGAAAATAAACCTAATAGTAATTACCTATAAATATATATATATATATATATATATATATATAATTGCGTAATTTATAATTTAATATATAATATGTAATATAGTGGAATGAAGGGGTTATAGGTTTTACTTTATGTTTTACCGTTGTTACTATAGGTTTTAAATGGTTAGGTCTACCTATGTTTTAAATAGTTGGTTATAAGCATATTACTATAGCATATTGACTATAGCTTATATTACTATAGGTAATACATAATATGTACTAAATATGTGTACATTATTGGGGGAGATTTGACCGATGAACGGCCAATCATCAATAGGATATATATCTTAATATATATATATATATATAGGTATATCCTTTATCCCATTTAAAGCGGGTTTCACATTACCGATTTTCGAGCGACTATTTATGAAACATATGATATCGAGGAACATTTGATAATAATGAAAATGTAAACTAGGAACATATATGTTAAACACTTAATTCATTTAATAAAATACGTATTGGTATAAAATCAAATATACATTAAATCCCTTGACGCTGCTAATATATATAACATGTCAGTATTCCCCTATATAGTAGGCCTATATAGTAGGCCTATAGGCTAAGTATATATACTATGCGAATGATACTCCCCTTTGAGATATTCCTATTTTAATGACTTACTATTAAACACAGATGATTCAGATATTCACGAACCTATCCCATTGAAGCACAGCGTTATTTGTAAGTAAACATGCATATATACTTATAAGTATATACACACCTACCTACTTACGTATATATATATATCTCTCGAATAGAATACATTATTATAATGTACATTTATTGAGTTCAAAGTACTATAATGTGTACACATATTTGGTAATGTCAATAAATCAATAAATCATTATCATATTTACATAAATAGTGTATGTAATAATAATACTATATACCGTATATATAATTAGGATGTTTTATTGATGTGTATTCATGTAATCTACTATTAAGGACTGCAGTGTCCTTGCTATTATGTTAAATATGGTAACTATGGTAAATAGGTAACTATAGGGAACTACCACGTATACATGTTAAGTCATGTGACATTAAGAGTGATCATTGATAACTACAGTGGTTCTAACTTGACTGTAGTACTACATCACATTATTCATTAGTAAAAAATCCATAGATAAGTATGAAATTAATACTTTCATATATCGAAATTGGCTGCGTTATTTATTATTATAGCTCACACATATCACTATAGCATGTCACATGTGGCACGTATAAATATAGATGTCACATGTGGCACGTATCACTAAAACATGTCACATGTGGCACGTTTAACTTTAGCATGTCACATGTGGCACGTTTAACTTTAGCATGTCACATGTGGCACGTACAACTTATATCGTGAATTAATATAACACTTTATGGAATACTTAAATAAAACTGCATATAAATATAGTTTAGTTAAGGGAAAGCCTCCGATTACCGACCCCCTCCTAATACCGACTCCCTCCTAATACCGACCCCCTCCTAATACCGACCCCCTCCTAATACCGACCCCCTCCTAATACCGAACCCCTCCTAATACCGACCCCCTCCTAATACCGACCCCTTCTCGTATCTCAGTAACTATAAGATATATCACAAAATTATATATACATGAAATGTTAGTAATTTAATGATTAATATGAATACATATATTATTTTAAACAATATTCAATCCTACAAATGTTATTGGATAAAATGAAATAATCAGTTTTTACTTTTTAAATATTTGAATAATAACTTTTTTTAAATCATTGTAAATACTATATTAATTAAAAGAAAACTTAATACTGCACATATTATTGTATATCAATACAATGTTTATAACTTTTATAAAAATAATTTAATTTGAATAACTATTAACCAATATATCTTATTAATAGCAACCTATATGATTTTCCTATTACCGACCCCCTAAATTACCCTAATACCGACCCCATGTGATTTATTGTATCCAATCAAAATAGATCCGTATTTTACTTTAAAATATGTTGTAAGTTGTTTGTGTATCATTGATATATATTTAGGATTCTTGATTCCAGTTGATTATATACATACTGATTGATAAATAAATATTAAATAATAATATACACTATTTTAATATAATTACTATAAATTTTAAATTAAATTTTATATTACTATTAAAACATAAATTCAATAAAAAATACATTACATGTATGCTATAATTAATTATATTTATGTATATCTACTATTTGTATTGGATATTATAATACTAGAATTATTTATACCACGATTATTTTAGGGATTCGGTAATAGGAGAAGGGGGTCAGTATTAGTAACAGGTATCCGATTACCGACCCCACGGTTTATTCTTGTAAATATAATTATATCAAAAATTTAAAATAGCCACATTATTCATTGCCATAATATTACCCTAATTACAAAATTTCAATTAAATATATTTAATATTGAATAAGTTATTACAAATAATCATTTAGGGGTCGGTAATCGGAGACTTTCTCCTTAACTATTTCATGTGCAATTATTTATAATAGATTAGAAATAATACACGCGTATCGAATATCGTCAGGTAACTCATGAGTCACTTCCGGTATATTCACGTGACTACGGTACTGTATTTGTGTATATGTAGTCATGGATACAATGATTAACCTATCATAAACTCATCTAAATAATAGTAAACATAACTCTATGAAAACATGTCCCAGGGAAAAGGAGTTATACGGCTAGACATGCGGACACGAAGGGAAATTGTGACGGACAAGTGTATTCTCTTTACATATTCCATTGTTGTGATGGATATCTCATAGAACGGGTCACTTCCAGCTATTGCTGTGGACAGAGTATAGCTATCCCGAACATCGGTGACACATGTAATGATGGGGTAGTGAAGAGAACACACTAAGCAAATAGTACAACCGTTATGATTATAAACAAATAGGAGATATGTTAATAGTGACATTTTTAATATTTAGAAAATAAATATCTAGTAGATAATATATATATTATTAATATAGTATAATATAATTATTATTAATATTATATTATTAATTATATTATCCATGTCTTAATACTATATAATATTGTTTATTTTATAATAGGTATATTACGTATATTTAGGTGATAGGTGATGCTTTTAGTAATAGGTAGTAAACTTACCTATAGTTAAATATTTATATACACTCTGTATTTTACTATATTAGTTTATTTGTATATTTAAATGTATTAATTTATATATATATAGGTACATGTGTATGTAATTATAACAGGTATACCTATACACATAATATTATATATGCTTATAAAATATGTATAATTATTTATATATTTACTAATAAATTAATATTCATTTAATTAATAATGTACATATATATTGTATTAAATTTAAAATATGTAATATATTATTTATCTTAATAAAATATATTACAATTTCTTTCCTTTATTGTGAACTAACACAATTGCGCGTATAACTTACCTATAGGTAGTGGTAGTATACTATAGGTAGTATACTATATATAGTGTGTAGGCTAGTTATTCACTGCAGTAACTTCGCCGCCGTGTTCTTTATTGAGTAAACTATGTTATTTGTTCACGAATCTAATCTTTAGTTGTTCCTCAGATTGAATCTCTAGTTAATACAAACATATAACTTATGTATGATGTACGTATACACTTTATAGGTGTATGATGTACCTATACCCTGTAAGGTAGGCCTATAAGTATTACCAAATATATTGACTATATGATTATAAATGAATGTGTCTAATGCAACTCACGTTCTAATGACTATTTTGAGTAGGTGCCATTCTACAAAGCTACGTTATACAATCAAGTAGTTGTGTATTGAATTATAAAGATGTGAATAGTTTATGTATCTTCTTAGTTTAAATCCTTGCCACCTAAGTCATCATTATGATGATCATACTAACGATACCTACTTACCTCTTCTATCACCAACTTCATTTGAGCCTTGAATAAAGAGAATAGGTGTTTACTACTCATGTGTTTATGATATATAGCTATAGCTATAGATATGCCTACCTAATATAGGTATATACCTATTGTTATTTTAATTTGGTGGAGTCATTTCATCCCATCCAGGAACTTAGATGAGTTTTTCACTTATAACCATATATGGCTCTAATGTCTTTTTGAGGCAGATCTCATGTTAAGGCATCCATGGTGTTGACGAGAGCCGATCACTTATTTATACACAATTATATAATTATATACTTAAGAATACTTATAAATATTATTTTAATTAAGACCTATTTTAATTTTCCGGACTAAGTTTTAACCTGCTACAAAGGTAGTTAATATATATATATAATATCTACGTCAATATGGTGGCTTATTTATCCAATATACGCAGTATTAAAAGTGTTCATAAAAAACTATTAAATATATTTTCAAATATATAGATCTATAAATCATTTAAATTAATTCTAATTATAAATATCATAAGAGAATATATCACTCTCAAATGACTACAATGAAATATCTATATAGGTATATATATATATATATATATATATATGATGATGATGATGATGATGATGATGATGGTGGTGGTGATAATGATGATGTATGGTTTAGAAGGCACTAAAATATATAATAGAATCGTCAACAAATATTACAAATGATCTTGAAACATAAAATATATATATATATATATTATTAATAATAATAAAAACGTATACTTAACATGCAAATATAAATTAAATAGAATACATGCATTAGGTATAGGATATATATATTTGCCTAGTATGAAGAATATTTTAATTATAAAATTAATTTGAAATTATGATATTAAATTAATAATTAATTATATAAACTAATAAATAAGGGTAATTTATCAAATTAAGAATTGAAAACATTTGTAGGAAAAATACAAAAACAAACGTGTATATACTTATTATGATAATTATTTAAAATATAGGAAATACATAGATACAATAGATAGTAATAAGCATACATAACAAAATATATATATATATGTTATATTTATATGTATTTGTTATTGGCTAATATTCTCTTATTCTAGTTTTCACCGGATTTTATATATTAATTCTCATATTAAAGACTACCGAATAGAAAAATACTATACAAATAAATATTGGATTAAATTAAAATTTATGGATGTCGAATAATTTTTATAAATGTTATTTTTATTTTAGGTGAGAAATTGTATTTATTCGATAATATAATAATTTAAAAATCGTATCAATATTATGTAATAGTCATGGGAATAATATTAATTTGTATAGTATATATACTATACTATACGATATCTGTTTTTGATAAATATAACATTAAATTATTATAATTATTATATCATATTTTCTATCGTGCATTCTTCGTGCAGATTATAATGCAACATTCGTCCTTACCAAATATTGGAATATTCGGTACTGGAAGAATTGTTAGAGCCTTAGTTCCCAAATTGAAATCATTCGGATTCCAAGTAACTGCGATATGGGGCCCTAGGACTATGGACGTGGATTCGTGCGCAAAACATCTAGATATATCATTCCACACTACGAAAGTTGACGAGGTTTATAATAAAATTTAGTATTTAGTAAATAATGTACGATATAGTTATATGATTATTGCCGAACTAAGCCGTATACTAGTACTACTAGTAGTAGTAACATATAGTAGTATACTATGTATAGTTACTATATGTATAGTACTATATGTAGGGGGTCGGTCTGAAACGGCGCCAATATTTAAAATAATACAAATTTGATTGACGTGTGGGGGGCGTCGCGCGCGCGAAACTAATTGAATATAGGTCATGAGTCATGACTAATTAGTGATAGCCGCTTGTGGAAAATATTCCTTTGATGTAAATCATTTACTAAATGTATTATATACACAACTTGTTTACATTTATATACACTGTAGTTTATACAAGTTGCTTATATACTCTGCTATATATATATAATGTGACAACATACTTATTATTTTAAACTTATTTTATAACTAGTTTATATATTATAATATATATATATATATATATATATATATATATATATATATAGCATAGAGTATACACAAATAATACATTTAGTAAATGATTTACATCAAAGGAATATTTGCCACAATCGGCTATCACTAATTAGTCATGACCTATATTCAATTAGTTTCGCGCGCGCGACGCCCCCCACACGTCAATCAAATTCGTATTATTTTAAATAGTGGCGCCGTTTCAGACTGTACTCCCTATATGTAGTACTATAATAGTACTACATATACTATTATAGTAACTATATGATATAGTTACTATACTAGTTACTATACTAAGTATATGAATCATGATTCATATATGATCCCTATGTTTAACATTATGTTATGTATATTAATATTATTATAATGATAATGATATATATCAATGATATAGATATAAATATATATATATATATAATATATATAATATATATATTAAATATAATATAATAATATTTATAATTATTATTATAATAATAAATTGTATTATAATCATCATTACGTGACCCTATTTTAGTTCATAATAAACAGTGTATTATCAGTGATAATTTATCACTGATTCACATAGATTTAGAATATCAAAGTACTCTAAATCTATGCTGATTCATCATCATTATAATTATTATAACTATTAAATATTCTATTGGAATATAATATTGAATATTGTAAAGCTTTTTAAAAATAAATATACATACTATTAAGCATTAAATATATAAGGGAATTAAATTTTCTAATATTATATAGTAATATTAAATATACATTATTTTTCACTAAGAATATATATTATATATATTATATATTATATTATAAAGTATAACAATATTATATATTGAATATCTATTGTTATATAACTATGCAGAAATCACTCCAATATAATGATGCACGTATCAAACATATCTAAATACCCAGGCATCACGCTTGTATAATGATCCACGCATGTTTTATATTTCTACATTTAATATTATTTTATTCATATATATATTGAATATAATATTCACATAATTATATTATAATTTGAATCAGTATTAACATTATACAAGAACAAAAGGTGTACTAATAATCTTATTTATCAATAAATATAACAAATGATAAAATATGTGTCCGAATCATTATAATATTATAATGTGATTTCATCATTACTAATTATCATATCCAAATTAGGAAATATATTTCCTAGTCTCTAGTAGAGACTTTCTACATGAGAATCTAAATAAAATATATATTATATATTATTTAAATAAATTCTATATAATATATTCTATATGCATATAAAATAGTATGTAAAGTTTACATTGTAAACATGTTATATATTATAATATATTATAATTTTAATTTGATAAAGTATTACAAGTAAATATAATAGATAATAAATGATCTAAAGGTTATTCACATATTATATAATGGTTATCTATATGATATAGACCATATATATAATAGATTGTCTAGAGACAATCTTGTATAGAGCTATCATTATATAAATGGATGAAATTAAAATATTATAATAAAGTTTTTTATCAAATTATAATTTTATACAGATAAAATAGATAATGTGTATGAAAAAATGTAAATGTAAATGTATTGTAGATTCAATTGTTGAATATAATTAATTATAATTTATATAATGTTAATTATTTATTTACGAATTTAATTATTAATTTAACTATTATGTTATAATTTGATTATTTACAAGTAGAATTGTTGGGATTTATTGGTATTAGTTGCTTATGTATGTGGAATTTATTAATATTATAACAATTTAATATTATATACAATTATCTAAAATTAAAATGCTTGGAACTAATATAAATTTTATGAATATACTTTTATTATTAATTTAAATATAGTATACATAATGTATATTATTATTTATTTTATTATCAGATTTAGGCAATACCAAGGTAATTGTAGAAGCAATGTTGCTTATCGAGACAATTACCCCTTTATTAACATGATAAGTTTCATTATAGATAATAGTTATAAATAAATAATAATTTTATAATATAAGATAAGATAAGATATATTTTATTATTGCAATAATTTCAAGAGAGAAAAAAAAACAATAAAAGGAGAAATAAAATGTTCAGAAGATTTTCGAAGTATTTAACCTTATGACTTCCTGTTTACATATATATGATAAAAATAAATAAAATATATAATAAAATATAATGAAACTTATCATGTAACTAAATGTAATCATCATATAATAATGTAATCATGTAATAATATAAATAAATGATAAAAGTATAAAATTAAAAGCTAATAAATACATCAAGTATTAAATAATATAAATTAAAATATAACATAGTGGAACTAAATATGAGATAGCCAACATTTAAAAGTAAAAGAAACAAGAGAAAAAAGGAGAAGAAATAAGAAAATATATTAAATAAATATAGGTTAACAATATTCGATGTTCATACAGAAAAATATATAACCCAAAGTAATTTATTTAATGTCAAAAAATGTAAAAATAAAATAAAAGATAATACAATCTTAAAATCATATATAATAATTTTTAAAAAGTCAGTTTTTTATAGTGTCAAAATGTAATATAACGTCAGTATTTTTAGTGTCAAATAAATAAAATCAAAATTTAAATAAATTATAAAAAAATATTATAAGTAAAATATATTAAAAATTTAAACTAAAAATAAATGCATTAAAATAGTATTATATAAAATTATTTTAAGATTTTTACAGAATAATGATAAAGAATTTGACTTTCTTATATCTATACTTAAATCATTCCAAAGTCTTGGTCCGAATGTAATTAAGGTATTATTCATATAATTATATTTAAAATAAGGTTGAATAAAATCACAGTTACTCCTGGTATTAAATATTTTTTTAGATGTCAATGTAAAATGATTTAAAATAATAGGATGGCACAATTTATTGAATATTTTAAACATGTAAATGCAAGTCTTATACTTACAAATATCATATAAAGGTAATATTTTATTTTCCTTAAATAAATAAACAGTTGAAAAATCATTTGGTTTATTAAAAATTATTTTTAATATCTTTTTTTTGAATTAAATATATGCTATTTAAGTTTTATACATAACCATGACCCCATATTTCTATACAGTAAATTAAATGTGGATAAAATAAAGTATAGTATAGTTTGATCATGGCAGATGTATTTACAAAGTTTGACACATTTTTTATGATCCACAAAATTTTTAATAATTTATTTTTAAGATAAGACAAATGATATTTCCAATTTAAACAAGTATCTAGATTTATTCCAAGACATTTTGTAGAAGTTACTTGAGATCAAAGTGTATTATCTATATTTATATTAAATATTATATCATTTTTAAATGACATACAATGCGTTTTATCTATATTTATGGATAATTTATTAAGTTTAGACCATAGAAAAATGTCATCACATATTGACTATAATTTATAATTTAGATTATTAGATGATTTATCACTAATAATTACATTAGTATCATAAGCAAATAATATGAATTTATTTTCTGGAGAACATAATATCATATCATTAATAAATATAGAAAACAGTAATGGTACAAGAATAGAACCTTGGGGTACACCATAACAAATATTATATATATCAGATTTACTTTCATTATATTGTACGAATTGTTGTCTGTCGTTAAGATAGCTAATCAACTATATAATAATATATTCCATTTATTGGATTAAACATAATGTATATATTACAAGTAAATAGTACATTAATATAAAGTAATAATTTAGTTTAGATATTATATACCGAGTATATTACTATATATATATATATATATATATGTTTTCCCACAAAAACAATAATAATTATATATTTTCATAAATTTGACTAAATATGAATCCATACATTTGTATTATTTCATTTTCTATAAATAATAATATATTTTCATTTGATTGAAATTGTAATTAAATTATTCAATACCAGCATACCATATTTGTTAATAATAATGTAATCAATGTATAGGTTATATTGCATAAGGATGTGAATTTGATATTTATACATTGTGTACCCTATCTTCAAGCTGCGATTGCGGTTAAAGCTCTGAGTATTGGTTAGTGATCACCGTTGTATCAGGATAGTAGCAATAGTGCTAGCACTACTATACAGTCAACTCCATCTCTATCTTATTTATATGTCCTGCTATACCATTTATTTATGTTTTCTTTTTATTGTTTCTGCATAGGTCCGTAAGTTTAAATTTTGAAATTCAATCAAAAATAATTGCAATAAAATAATAGTTTAATAATTAAGTTAATTATATTTGGAATATTTTTCAAATAAACAGGGTTGGTCGTTTTTTTTGGTTTTTTTGATCAAAAAAACAATTGGTTTTTTTGGTTTTTTTGGTTTATTTGGTTTTTTTAACATTATAAAAGCGTTCAATCAAAAATAAGGAATCGATTAGGCAATGATAAGGCTGCAAAACTTGTTTTTTTATTTCGAGAATTAAATTGATTATATTTCTATTAGAAATCATCTAATTATTATTATTATTTTTTAAATTATTATATTGTTACAATTAGTAACTTGTTATTTTATTGTGAGAATTATATTGTTTATATTTCTATTAGAAATCATCTAATTATTATTATTATTATTTTTAAAATTATTATATTGTTACAATTTGTAACTATTTTTTTTAATATATTTTACTTTATTTTTATAATAAATATATTTTAATAAAATAATTTTATTAACATTTAATATTAATAATATATTATTGAAAATTTAATAATATATATATATATAATTAATATATATAAATAATATTCATTAGTGTTGTATATTTTATACTTACTCTATATATGTATGTTTTGCACAGACATTTAATAATCGATCTAGGTATATATAATATTTTCTAATTAATAATCCGAACATTTAATTATAAAAAAACCAAAAAAACCAAATAAACCAAAAAAACCATAAAAAAACCCTAAAAAAACCAAAAAAACCGCCAACCCTAAAAATAAATAATGAGTATTTGTTTAAGTAAACACATTTTAAGGGCATGTTATGATATGAAGTATATAAATTATAGATTTATTATAATAATAATAATAATAATAATAATAATACATATAAACACCTGGTACATAGTGGATACATAGTGGATACATAGTGGATACATAGTGGATACATAGTGGATACATAGTGGATAAATAGTGGATACATAGTGGATACATAGTGGATACATAGTGGATACATAGTGGATACATAGTGGATACATAGTGGATAAATAGTGCATACATAGTGGATACATAGTGGATACATAGTGGATACATAGTGGATACATAGTGGATACATAGTGGATACATAGTGGATAAATAGTGGATACATAGTGGATACATAGTGGATACATAGTGGATACATAGTGGATACATAGTGGATACATAGTGGATACATAGTGGATAAATAGTGGATAAATAGTGGATACATAGTGGATAAATAGTGGATACATAGTGGATACATAGTGGATACATAGTGGATAAATAGTGGATACATAGTGGATACATAGTGGATACATAGTGGATACATAGTGGATACATAGTGGATACATAGTGGATACATAGTGGATACATAGTGGATACATAGTGGATACATAGTGGATAAATAGTGCATACATAATGGATACATAGTGGATACATAGTGGATACATAGTGGATACATAGTGGATACATAGTGGATACATAGTGGATAAATAGTGCATACATAGTGGATAAATAGTGCATACATAGTGGATACATAGTGGATACATAGTGGATACATAGTGGATACATAGTGGATACATAGTGGATACATAGTGGATACATAGTGGATACATAGTGGATACATAGTGGATACATAGTGGATAAATAGTGCATACATAATGGATACATAGTGGATACATAGTGGATAAATAGTGCATACATAGTGGATACATAGTGGATACATAGTGGATACATAGTGGATAAATAGTGGATACATAGTGGATACATAGTGGATAAATAGTGGATAAATAGTGCATACATAGTGGATACATAGTGGATACATAGTGGATACATAGTGGATACATAGTGGATACATAGTGGATAAATAGTGCATACATAGTGGATAAATAGTGCATACATAGTGGATACATAGTGGATACATAGTGGATACATAGTGGATACATAGTGGATACATAGTGGATACATAGTGGATACATAGTGGATACATAGTGGATACATAGTGGATACATAGTGGATAAATAGTGGATAAATAGTGGATAAATAGTGGATACATAGTGGATACATAGTAGATACATAGTGGATACATAGTGGATACATAGTGGATACATAGTGGATACATAGTGGATACATAGTGGATACATAGTGGATACATAGTGGATACATAGTGGATAAATAGTGGATAAATAGTGCATACATAGTGGATACATAGTGGATACATAGTGGATACATAGTGGATACATAGTGGATACATAGTGGATACATAGTGGATACATAGTGGATACATAGTGGATACATAGTGGATACATAGTGGATACATAGTGGATACATAGTGGATACATAGTGGATACATAGTGGATACATAGTGGATAAATAGTGCATACATAATGGATACATAGTGGATACATAGTGGATAAATAGTGGATACATAGTGGATACATAGTGGATACATAGTGGATACATAGTGGATACATAGTGGATACATAGTGGATACATAGTGGATAAATAGTGCATACATAATGGATACATAGTGGATACATAGTGGATACATAGTGGATACATAGTGGATACATAGTGGATACATAGTGGATACATAGTGGATACATAGTGGATACATAGTGGATACATAGTGGATACATAGTGGATACATAGTGGATACATAGTGGATACATAGTGGATAAATAGTGGATACATAGTGGATAAATAGTGGATACATAGTGGATACATAGTGGATACATAGTGGATACATAGTGGATACATAGTGGATACATAGTGGATACATAATGGATACATAGTGGATACATAGTGGATACATAGTGGATACATAGTGGATACATAGTGGATACATAGTGGATAAATAGTGCATACATAGTGGATACATAGTGGATACATAGTGGATACATAGTGGATAAATAGTGGATACATAGTGGATACATAGTGGATACATAATGGATACATAGTGGATACATAGTGGATACATAGTGGATACATAGTGGATACATAGTGGATACATAGTGGATACATAGTGGATAAATAGTGGATACATAGTGGATAAATAGTGGATACATAGTGGATACATAGTGGATACATAGTGGATAAATAGTGGATACATAGTGGATACATAGTGGATACATAGTAGATACATAGTGCATACAAATAAACACATCTAGAATATATCATTAGACCTTTACAGATTACAAATACTTCTCATGGATAATATTTTAAAAATAGTAAAAATATATCATAGTATTTTACTTTCATAAGTAAAAGATGCACCTATCTAAAAACTTCTCCTATCCCAAAATAAATATAAATATGTGTATATATGTGTATATATGTATGTATATGTATCGAATAATAACCCTTAATTATCAAAAATTTTAAATATAAAATATTGTGTTTCATATATTTAATATTTTGTTCTCTGATATTTCTAATCATGAGTATAATGGCTATTTATTATCTTTTTCATATTATTTAAATAGTTTGAATATTTTAACAAACATTTTTTAATATATAATATATACTACCACCACTACTACCACCACCACTACTACTACTACTAATACTACTACTGCTACTGCTACTGCTACTGCTACTGCTACTACTACTACTACTACTACTACTACTACTACTACTACTACTACTACTACTACTACTACTACTACTACTACCTGACTACTACTACTACTACTACCTGACTACTACTACTACTACTACTACTACTACTACTACTACTACTACTACCTGACTACTACTACTACTACTACTACTACTACTACTACTACTACTACTACTACTACTACCTGACTACTACTACTACTACTACTACTACTACTACTACTACTACTACTACTACTACTACTACTACCTGACTACTACACTGTATTAACCAGGTAAACACGTGATATGCGGAACCCCCGCAGGCCCGACCCAGACAGAGTTTGTGAGGATGGTGAACGCTGCCATGTATTACCCTACCCTGTTGACTTCTATGTTAACCCCTCTTCGCTTCCTACCCTGCTTCAATGAGATGAAAGGTTACTGCTGCCACTTAAGTATCATGTCAACACCCTTAATATCGTACTACTATTATAATTAAAATACCTATTAAATACTTATTAAAACTCTAACTTATATACTTAGATATGTGAGCGCGAATATTGATCGCTAATAAGTTCTGATATATCTTATTTAATCTATCATTTTAACATAATATTCTGTAGAATTCATTCTATTTCTATATTCGTTTATAACATTTACACAAATAAAATAAAATACTTTATCACAATACCATGAGTCATCCTTATCAACATTTATTATCAGTATAATAATACATTATACTCCTTATCTTATCTTTCAGTACACTTGTTATCTTTTATAATAATTGCACAATGTTAACAATGTAAATATAATATATCCGCTACAACACTTAGTTCATTGCCTATATCCACTTAACTAATACGAATACACAAGATATTTTGCTACTTCATATCTCTACATATCTCTACATATCTCTACTTCATCTCTACATATCTATACATTCTTTATATTTCTTAAAATTTAATTCTCTTTGAAAATTTAAAATAAATCTAAATTATAAGTAATATAGTTAATGTAGTCTTTATATTAACTAGATAACTAATATATATATATTAATAGTAACTAGTAATACCAGTAGTATTACCAGTATTCTATATACCCTCAAACAAATATATGTGTTGTAAAGAATTACAATATCAGACAGGTTGTATCTATGTTATATAGATAAATCAATGCCAGGTACTGCCCCTGTCATTACAATATTAATCATTAATCATTACAACAGTAATCTTATTATCTATAGGTGATAACTTGCTATAGCTATAGACATTAGCCAGCGTATTAAAGTCAGCCCATACATCGTATTTAATGTGATTGCTTCAATAAACTATATGTTCATATCCCGTCTATCCATTTTGTTTGTGATTATCAGAGACAATATAGCATTTGTAATACATATATGTGTTTTAAAGAACACGTATTTTATATCATTTTATATATTATCACTTTCAGTATAAAAATCATACACATTTCATTATTGTGTACACACAGAGTTAATATCTTCGGGGTACATAGGGGACGTTAACTTCTGTGAGATCCGAGTACAGTGCCCCGACTCCAATGTTCCACCTAATGTTAAGTTCTCCACTAGCGGCAGCACTGGTGTCATCAGATCTAGGTCAGTAGGTCGGTAGAGTGCAACTCTTGCGATGTATCTATATCTGGGCGAGTGCAATACACATGATATATGATAATGTTATCTATCTACACTATGTGTTACAAATCATGGCAGCTTATCTATCTACTAGTTCATATCTTAAATAAGTATATACTATTATAGTATTATATTGAAACTCTTCACAAGTAATAATACACATCATATTTTGATTTATATATATTTTATTAAAACAAAAACAACTTCCAATAAATAATAATAATTATTATTATTATTATTGTCATATACATATTTACTTTCACTTCATATGTATGCAATTATCGTAATCGTAACATAACAACAACTGTACGAACACGTTGACCTTGTTAATGTGACTAACAACCTGTATATGAAATAGATCGAGAGATGATTGGGGGGCACAAGCATCTGGAGGAGCCCTGTTCTATGATTGGAGGGCGGATGCTACGCAAGGGGGCGGAGTTTTAAATAGGTTCACACCTCTAATATCTTATGAAGCTTATTATTCAATTTAGAATAATTTATATTTATTAATATATATATTGATTGATTGATTGATTGAATGTTTATTTAGACACTTAAATAAATCATAAATGATTTCTCAAAAGTGTATATATAGAATACAAATAATAAAAGTAGGTAAACAATAAATACCATTAATAATAATAAAATAGAATAAGCCGTACGGAAATTAATAAATAAAATAATAATGACAAACAATATTAGTAATTCAGGTTCCCACCTGAGATCAATTGTTGTATATATTTCATGAATGTTTTATTATAAAACTTTTATGTGATTTTATGGATCTAATATAGTGCGGGAGTGAATTCCATAGCTTAGGACCAATATAACTCAGTGCCCGAGTATTCATTTTTGAGGAACGTAGAATAGGGGTAGATAGAAGATGAGATGCATGGTTTCTAAGTGATGGAAGGGGAGCTCTTTGTACTAGAGAAGCAGAAATATATGAAGGGCAATTTGAAGAGTATATTGAGGAATGAACAATAGATAGTATGCGATAAATAGAGAGTTTGTTAAATGTGAACCATGTAGGTAAGTGTTGGTATGAGGAAGTAGAGGAATGATCTCGAATACGTAGGTTATATGTTATACGGATTGATGAACGAATAACTCGATTTAAGGGAGAGATAGATGATAATGGAAGATTGATAAGGATCAAGGAACAGTAATCTATACGTGAGAGGACAAGGGAATTAACTAGAGTTTTTGTAATTTGAGATACAGTAATTGATTTTCGTATTTTTCTAATTCTAAATAGATGTTAATTTGCAGATTTAGTGATGACAGTAATATGAGGAATGAAGGAAAGAGTAGAATCAAAAAGTACACCTAAGTTAGATGCAGTAGGAGAAGGAGATATTATAATGTTATCAATAAGAAAAGGAGGGAAGTAAGTTGGTGATGGAGAAAGATTCAACAATGTAGTTTTGGAGGTATTCAGGAGAAGATTATTAGAAATAAGCCATTCTTTAATGTCATTAGCACAATTAGAGAGATATATTTATTAATATATATATATATATATATATATAATAGTAAACAATACATTACATTTCATCCTAATTAAATTGATTATTATCCGTATGTATGTTATTTAATTAATACTTGATTTATATTCTTGTACTCTATATTAAATATATTCTTAAATAACAACACATGTATAATGTAATATATAAAATGTACATTGTACATTACTTCATGCTTATTAGTCATATTACGAATGTTTTACTATGTATTTATAATATGTCGTCTGTGATGACATCACCCTCGATGACATCATATTCAGTGTCACACTCACTGTAACAGTGATTGAATACCTGTTCTATATATATGCTACCCTCTATTTAGACTAGATTATGTTGTGATAGCATTACCATTATACACCGACGTTTGATTGACAGGTACGGCATCATGGTTATCGATATGATCAAATACCTATTGAATTCAGAGGTTAAGCGAGTTAACGGTTAATACCTAGCATCACTAGCGCCACCTTTACACCACATTCAACATATCACAGCTCAGCTTTATATTTAGATTCATTGTTTTATTTCATTTGAAAACAACTTATCAACCTCAACCTCAACCACTATGATTACTATATTCTCCTTGTAACAGTAGGCAATAGACAACCACTGAACTGACACTACCTAATGTGAACATATGTGACTCATAATGAATACAGCTGTGGGTGTCTTAGTTAAGCACCTACCAGTATAGTACCTATTGTACCTCTTGAACCTCTTGTGCCTCTTGTACCTCTTGTAATATGAAACATATCTGCAGTAGTGGTCTTCCATACACACACATGTAACATACAACCTACACACGTATGCTATGTTATCATGAACACTGTAGTAGCAGTGTTATGCAATACCTGTATGATTACATCATCATAAAGCACAATACATTACAGTCACTACCTACCGATTGTATACAAGTTATACGTTTATGTTTATGTTATAGTAATAAAAACATATCTCTCTACATATAGAACTTATATACTACCAACTATTAGCATGAATAATTCTTATTATTATGTGTATATATTCTCCCCTCAATAAATAGTCAATTTGTTACTCAGCTAATTACAATTAATATGTATATGTATATGTATATGTATGTATACTGAATTGGCAATACATCACATAATTAATCTGTTGATACATAGGTACATTAAGGACCTACAACAAGTACACAGACAATAAAGGTTGGCTGGTAATAAAGGTACAAGTATCCTGTAGCTGTAGCCTGTATTATCACCTAGGAATACGAGAGATTACCAGTGATGACATGGCTTCCATACAACTTGATATGGAGTCAGGGCCTACTGTGCAAGTGATGCTGAACAGTCATACCTATTGTCCTTATTCACATGAGGTAGGCACACTTGCTATTAGTCAGCTTGTAGTAATGTACCCCTAAACACCCCTAAACAATAGTTTCTGGTGAATGGAACCTATGGATCCTTGAGGGTTGTTGACACAAAACTCTATTGTTCTCGCAGTAATCGAACAGGTTAACCTATTATTACAAATAATCATTCATTACAGAGGTTTCACATGCAAATATTAGCTCTAATTCTAATAATTAGAGCTAGTTCGTTAGCTCTAATATTTAGAGCATTGTATTTTTTTGAGCACATTTGTAAAAAATATTTAAAATTCTAGTTTAATAAATTTGTATCCGATTTTAATATTAATATTATATTTTAATATTGAGTTATCAGAATTATAGCCATATATATTTTAAATTAATGAACACTAATAAACATATAACATAAATAACGTCTAAATATTTCACGAAATACAATTTAACATTTCGTATACATTTTAAGTGTAAACATATATTTATATAATTTCATTTATATCGTAATCATTAATGATATTTTTTAAATAGAAATTAATTATGTCTAAAATATAAAACACACATTTCTAGAATATATAAATCATATTTAAAGTATGATATATAATAATTACTATTCGTAAATGAATACGCAATATTGGATCCCTATTTTCATTATTTGGAGTGCTCATAAGATTATGTTTTTCAATATCTGCGTTTATAACTCTGATTCTCATTAATATTTATGTTTTGATCAACACAAATGTTCAACAGAAAGGACATTATGCTTATGCTGTTCTTTACATTCAGTGATTTGTTACCCCCTAATGAATCATCAGCATAACACTTATCATAAGTGTTTCAACCCCTCGTATGTGCGTGTAAGAATATAGAATGAGAACAACATCATTAAAATAACAATATAAGTAAATGAGATAAATAAATAAACAAATTCATAAAATAATATAATTTAAAAAAATAGTAATGCAAGATTAAAATAAGTGAATATATTACATTGATGATATATAGGCCTTGAGGTGTGTTATAAAGGACGGGTGTGAATGGATTGATCTAATAGATTCAGGGAAGGAGTATCCATAAGTAGGATGGAACACTATAACTGAAAGCCCGTTTATGGTATTTCAGTTATGAGACATGATGGCAAATTAGGGCATGATGTTGGTATTAGAACGTTAGGAAGTTAGTAGGCATCTTAGTGTTAGTAGGGAAGTCAAATAAAGAGGACAAGTATAATATATTGCTTTATGATCGAGTGATGGAACATTTTCTTAGGGAACCAGTTGGATGGAGTTGGTGGGAGTCGGTAATGTAATGATCAAACTAATTAATGGAGAAAATGGTTCTTAGTATTAGGGAGATGATAGAGTAGGGAGGAGTAGTGCGAGTGAGGATGAGTGTGTTTATGAGGACAGTGGTAAGAGGGTGAGTTAGTTCATTTCTTATCTGACGACTTTGAAGAGGTGATAGTTAATTGATTTAGATATATTAGCTATATGGGAATCTAAGGTTATGTTATCATCCAAAGTAACACTAAGATTTAGAACATATGAGGATGGGATGATAGGGAAACCGTCAATGATAACAGGAGAAAAATAATGATAGTCAGATGGGATAATTAAGAGTGCAGATTTTGAAGAGTTAATTAGAATGTTGTAAGAGAAAGCCATGACTTGATAATTTACATAATTGGGAGTTATCTGGTTATACATTGGAGGAGTTGGGAAGGAATAGAGTTTAATATCATATGCGTAAATATACTATATTTGGAAATCTGGAAATTGACCAATAATATCATGTATAGGGATGATGTATATTGAGAAGAGGCGGGGGCGAGAACAGATCCCTGGGGAACACCATAGTAAAAAGAGAAATTGCACATTTTCACGGATGATGATAGATTTAATATAGAGGAAGAAAACCATTTTATTACGGTTCCACTGAGATCAATCATTTATAATCTTGAGATAAGAACTGAATGGCTTAAGATATCGAAAGCACATGAAAGATCTAATAATACAAGTTGGCAGCAGATAGATGGAGATACTCTAGAGCAGTGGTTCCCAACCTATGGGTCATGACCCAAACTTTTGTCAATGGGATATTTATTTGTGTCATGAATCATGAGCTAATTTCTAAAAAATAATATGAAATAATATAATTGTTTTTATAAGCGAATTGGCGTTATGAGAAAAATTTAAAATGGGAATTTAATATTTAATATGCATTTCCGAGGTTAACGGAAGAGATTGCGAAGAAGAATTAGATATACCAATTTAAAATTGCATAAAAGAGTATTTGATTCATATATTCAGGATGAATTTAAATATTACTATCCTTCATCCATCTAAAAAAATGAATCTTGCCAGAAATCCGAAAAAATTGTTTGGTTGACGATCTACTTGATGATATCCAGGAAGAGTATATTGATCAACAACACCTAAGTGCAAGATAAATTAAAGATTAATGAGGAAATTAATAGCCATAATTGCTGATCGGTGATAATTGAATCATTTCAAAAAGTATGAAATATATTTTTATGATTTTAGTTCCATTTTAATCAACATATTTATGTGATAGTGGATTTTCTAATATTCTAGTTATCAAAATAAAATCTAGAATAAAAACGAGGAAATTGGACATTATATGCGTTGTGATTTATCGAAAACCGAACCGTGGATTGAGAATATTGTTAAACAAAAGCAACATCACCCATTTCATTGATTTACATATATATATATTAAAGTTTATATTATTCGTTATTAACTAAAGTTTAGTAATAGAAAAATAAAATAATAAAATTTTATATTAGCCATTACAATTTTATATTGGAGCACATTTTTCTGATGTTTTCAAAATACAATGTAAGAAAATATATGTCTATTCAGAATACTTGTCACAATAGAACTATTATCTGTATTGAGTTAATTTTGTTGTATAGTATACACATTATATAGTACAACAGTATTACAATAGAACATTCATAATATATATATATATATATTTATACATATATCTAATAATATATATTTTTTTTTTAATTATTATTTATAAATAAACTTATGAAAATATTTGAAATAATATTTTTATAATATTCTATTCTAATGATATCCATATAAATATTTTTTTATAAATCAATATAAATTATAAAAAAATATCAAATATATTTTCCTGTAGAGCAACGAATGCATACATACCTAGAGTGAAAATATTGATCACTGAGTAATATGCATTTGAAATTTCATAGCATAATATTTGTAATAATTATTTCTTAGCTTTTATAAACTTATTTATTATCTATCACATTACATTTATAAATGACTATAATTATATGTATAATATATAATAGTATCTATATAATAATGTACTATAATAAATATTACTATATTCATATTATAAAAATGTAAAATAAAAAATAAAAATGTATATATAAATTAAAAATATTTCTAATTTTTTAAATATAGTGATTTATATATCGTTTTTGATGCAAATTTTTCATAGATACTAAATTACAAAAGTAAATGATAATTTTATGGAATAATAATTTATTTTTATTTTTATGATATTTAAACATTTATACACTGCGACAGGGTCTTAAGGGGATGGCACACGACGCCCGCCTCTCTATGTATAGAGATAGCAAATAATGGGTCTACGCAAAACTAGGCGCGCAGATTTCTATTCATTGAATTGAGCTAATTTTTTTTATATTCTATTCATTAAATGTATACACATACTATTACAGGACGTAATTTTTATAACATATATTATATAACATATATATATATATGCACACATTTTAATTTTTTAATTTACGGAATTTCTATAGAAATTTTTATTTTTTGCAACTATACATATACAAATTTAGAAAATTACGCGTGTAATAGTATTCATATATATGTTATTTATATAATGCAATACAAATTAGTAGAATAAATATACTAGTTTTTGTTATACCTAAGTTTATACACACATACCTAGCGCAAAATAATTATTCTGAGAAAACAGCATTTGAAAGTTGAAAGTATACATATCTATTGATAATATAACAATTTATAAACCAATTTTATGGCATTTCTAGAATGAATTCGCGGCTGATATTTATACAGATACTAAAACACACTACATCTATTAATATTATGGAATAAAAAATAAATACAAAATAATTTTTTTTTTATCATTTTGAACACTGGGACATCCCCTTAAACAAAAGTTATGATAAAAAATGGTGGAAAAATGTGATTACTTAAATTGATTTTGTTATAAATTATAATTATTATGAAAAATATATTTATTATAACAATACATATGCCTATTAAATGTTTACTAAGTTAATAATGCACCTATTTCTAAATAATATTATTAATAAATGTATACATATATTTGATATTTCTATTATAATAAATATATAAATGTACATATTGTTAATATCTATGATTTAATAAAATACCCATATTAAGTTGGATAAAGTGATATATTAAAATATACATAGGCTTAATAGGCGACCATGTATGTTGGGCTTTGTTAATACTATAAATAGAGCCTGTCATGATATTTCTGATCGCTATAACCCCCCCCCCTTGATAATGATGAATCACAATGATTGTAGATTGTGAAGAACTTCTGTACACTGAGAAACACGAGCCCTCAGTTGGTGAAGATGTCAGAGACACTTCAACAGTAGGTAATGATGATTCAGATCAAGAGAAATCTCCAGGTTACAGTTAAGGCAATCCTAGTGTCATCAAATATATGCCAGCCTTTACATGTTAATAGATGATAGGACAACGCTATATTCACTATAATTAGTCTAATGCATTTATATCAATATTTATAAAAATAATTATTTAATACAAATTATTTTATATTATAATAATAAAATTCAATCTTTTATCTTTAAAATGACATATAACTCTATATATAAAGTAATTATAAATGCCATAAAAGTGAATCATAAATTATTCGCTAATACAATAATTATAATGTCTCATATCTTTTATCATAATTTAGTATAATATATATTACTTAGGTTTATATTTTTACTTATAATTTTAATAATAAACGAATTTGGATTTCTTAAATTTTAAAAACAATTTAAAGATAATAGAAATATTGTTATATAAATATAGATCAATTAATTGTATGAAATAACAGCTAACCAAATGAAAGAATTTCTATAACATAGTTCTATTTATACATTTCTATAAATATTTTATAAAACTTTTAATGCTTATAACTCTTCTTTTTTTTCAGTTGGATATTTCTTTAAACTTCAATAATTTGTGAACAAATCTATCTATGTTCACAAAATGTTCAGGCTTTATTCATTATAGACATTATATAGCCAATATACCTCATACATAGCATTCATTAGTCTTGAATAAATATCAATAAAATAAGCCATATTCGTCCTCTGGAAAGATAAGCTCGTAGGGGGGGGGTAGGGGGATATACCGTATCATCCTTAACTTTAAACCTTGCACAATCTGCACTTATCTGCACGTACATTCACACACACACACACATATATATATATAAACCAGTGTTCCATAGGTTATTACCGCCTATGGTAATAACCGCGGTAATAACCTGTCCTGTAAAAACAGGTTTTTACCATGGTAAAAACCTAGTGTTGTCTATATAATTATATATAATATTATCTATATTATATTAAACCTACTAGTGTCTATATAATTTACAATTATATATTATTTATAGATTTTATATTTAATAGATAATATACAATTATAAAGTTAAATAATACTACATTAAAATCAATATTATAAGATTTTTTATATTAAAAAAAAAACTATATTAATTTTGACTCTATGTAAAGAAAACATTTTTAAAATAAATAATATGATATTGAAATAAATGAGTAAATAAGTCAATATATATATATATATATATATATATATATAAAATATTGAATATAATAATATATTTATATTTGCATTAGTAAAAAGATTTTTCACCAATATGCGCAGTAACGAAATCGTCGAGAAATAGTTAAATATTTAGAGATATCTCGAAATGATGAATAGTGATATTGTCACGATATCGATGATATATTGGTGATATATCGGTAGGGGTGTATCACAGAGAGAGAGAGAGAAAAATCCGTACGATATTGGTGAAAAATCGGCCAATTTTTTCGGTGTGACAGGGACTTAATATTGTAAAAAATAATATATATATATTAAACAATAGAACTAATAATATTTTCATTGAGAAATTATTTGAATGTATTCATTATTTGATTTTATGATTTAGACTGACATCGGCCCCCAATATGTCACGTGACTAACCGAGAGTTAAAGTAAATAATGTGTTTAGGGCTTATATAATATCATATTAATATATAAACATACGGTATTATGATATGTATGTATATATATAAAACACGAATTCAATACTCGGTGAATAATTTACTAAGAAATATAAGGCCAGCAGCGAAATGTTTATTTGAAATTTCGGTTTGACACATGACTTATTGGGGCCGATGTCAGTATTCAGCGATTTTATACCATGATATTTAATTAAATATATTAAATATATCTATATATATTGTTAATTATATATATATATATATATATAATTATATATTTATATATATATATAAATACTGAATAGAATATTTATTTTTATATATATGAAATTAAATATAGTTTTTACAAATATTTTTTACAATACTGTATAACTATTTAGTAATATTTTCATTGTGTAATTTTATGAATATATAACACAGTATGATTTTATTTCATTTATAAAATATATCCAATTACATCAACTTGTTAATTTTACAATATAAGGGTGGCAGACCTCAAAATCCAGTTGGATTTAAAATAATAAATGTACTATAAATGGCATAATAAAGCAGACAAATGTTGACAAATTTTCAAATAAATCTGCTAGATTAATTAGCCATAACATTTATATATAAATGAATCAATATTACTTTAAATTTCAATATAAATTTTTTTTAAAGGTATTATATTTTAATTGGTAGAGATAGGTTTTTACCGGTTATTACCGGTTTTGCCCGGTAAAAACAGGTTTTTACCGAAAATAATGGAACCCTGATATAAACAATTAAAGTTTATTTTATATAATAGATATATATATATATATATATATATTATTGTTTATTGATTTATATAATTGAATAAAATTAAGTTATTTTTTAGATCAACAGATAGATCTTCCTCTACCTTATGCAATAGGCCTCGACAAATACGTTATTAGTCTTTCTAGAGTCTTTGGCGTCGAGAAACTATTCACTGGTGATGCCTTGTTTCTGGAACAGTGTTCAACCTTTCAACAGGTTTGCTTACATGTTCATTAGATAGAGGTATTAGATATATATTCCAGTAATCTCATATTTTAATGTTGATATATTTATTATTATAATATGTAATAACTATATTATTGTAGGATATATTTTATTTTAGTATTTGCTAATGATTTTATATTACATATTACGTATTAACATCTTTAAAATGACTGGTAATCATCAGGGTTGTACGTTTCATAGATTATCGGATTAACGGATAGAACTATAAACTTAATTACTTAAGTAACCTTCAATATTATTTTGTAGGGAACTTTTTTTATATTATAATATTAAAATGTAATTCATTATCTTTAAAATGATGTATAATATATCATATAAAATTAAATATAAGTGCCTCATACGAAGTTTAAACATACATAGGGGTAATTGTCTCGATAAGCAACACTGCTTCTATAATTACCCTGGCATTGCCTAAATCTGATAATAATAATAATAATACACCTATTCAAAATGGTGTGATTTAATAAGTACAATTTAGATTTAGTAAATACATTCTATTAATATAATTATTTGAAAAATAATTTAAAAAAATATTAATAAATATATTTTTAATTAATTTTAATATTATAATTAACTTTTCTTTATTTAATAATATATTTATTATTTTATGATGTACCTATATAACTAGAAATGAATGTTATCTAGATAATTAAACAACAAATAATTATGAATAAAAAAGTTATTACCTGTGTAAAAATAGCTATTTTTCCCTATCTTTTACATGTAAACGCCGGCAGAGTTACGCCAGACCTTAAGGGCCAAGGTAACAAATCAATAAATATATATGGTGAATATATTTAATATTTTTTTTTAAAATACGATAACTTCAGAAGTAAATAAGATAATGACTACATTTTTTTAAATATTATAAATTACATTTAAGTCTATATATATATATATATATATATATATATATATATATATTAAGTTATAGAATTATATGATGATGAGAATGAGACACTAATATTCAAATAAAACAAATTTCCATTATTAAGTTATACTTTTAGCTCACATTTAAAAATATTAAGATTTAGTTTATTTATCAAGTTGATCAAAAGTTATGGATATTCAAAGAATAAAAATTAAGTTTAAAAATAAATATATAAATATTTGACTATCATCGTTTGTATATTTATATAAATTTGTATTTATACAGACACTTTTATGCATCAAGACATATATCATCTTAAAGTTAATATATTAATTCTACTGATTTTTATATAATATCATTTTTAATAACAAATATATTTATTATATCAATAATATAGCAACCATAGCTTAAAGTTACATACATTTAGTGTTATTTCTATGAATACAAAAATTAAATTTCTTTAAATCTAATTAATGTCGACATACATTCGGATAACTAGTTCTCTATATTATACGGAATTACTTTCAATATTTACATAGTCATTTCAGTAAAGGATACTGTTTTAAAATTGATTTCGAAAATAAGAAAATTTAAACATCAAAACGCTAATTTATTTAGTAAACTAGAAAAATTGATAACGTATTTTATTTCTATTTTCACGCTATCTTTTATTTCTATTTTCGATCATTTTTCACTCATTTTTACAGTAACTGTAAAACGTTTTAATTTCTTTAATTTCTTTAATTTGTTATCGTTAGCAAATATTTATACTTTATACTTTCGATAAAATATTTCTACTATGTATTTGCTTAAATAAATTATCAATCAATAAATAAAACTATTGCACAAAGTAAAAAACATGATAATATAAATATGTATAATATTGATATTAAATTAAATGAATATTTTAAAAATTATTTATTTATAATTAAATTATAAAATTCAATATCCATACAATATTAATAATTAATTAATTTGGACCTTGATTACAAATTATATAAATAATTGTGTAAATTTCAGCACATTCATTTATAATAGGTTATTTTTAAATAAAATAATGTTTTAAAAAAATTAAATTGCTAATGTTAATATCGATTTAAATCAAATATGATAATTTTTATTAGTCATATTTTTTATAAAAAATTATTTTATATATTATAACTAATTTATAATATTTGTATATTTATTTTAAATGTTATACATTATGCATATTTATATATATGTGGATAGTGCTGGTGGTTTATCATTAAAGCCAACAAATCAATGATTTTTATAATCAGATATCATTATTTTACATAAACTATATTTCAGAAACTAATTTGAAGCAGTCGATATCTTGTTATAAAACGACCTCTATTAATCACCTCTACAGATGACCTCTATTAACCACCTCTATCGATGACCTCTATTAACCACCTCTATCGATGACCTCTATTAACAACCTCTATCGATAACTCTATTAACCACCTCTATTGATGACCTCTATTAATGACCTCCACACATAGGGACAGAGGTCACAAGCTGTAGTGGACGCCATACGTATATCGAGTGTGCAGCGTTGCTGGCAGGATGTGTGCGTCCAACCACTGGATGCTGGTCAACTGACCGGTGTTAATGGTCAATTGACCACTCGGCACAGTATGTACGTCTAGTGCTCAGTGAATCATTGTTTTAGTCATCTAGCTGGTACTATAGTGTAAGCTCAAGCTATGGCTAGTTATGTTAGTAACAGTTGTATCGTGATTATACCTGTAGCCACAAGATGGCGTTACTAGTTGTCTGTACTTCATACGGCCAGATGTACACTGGAGTCATGAATGTGTGTGTTATTATCATTGTTGTGTTGTATCTGATCGTGTGTCGTTCTATAGTCAGCATGTAATCAGCATATCACTACACCACCTGGTATAGCACTTGGCTTACCTAAACCAATGACATTCTCTATCTTGTTAGATATGCCTGTATGCGATAGAAGTAATGCCGTTTGGTAAATAACTTAATAACACCTCCCCCTCATATAAGTTATTGATATTTTAATTTAAAAAGCGTATTGATTGAGGTAATCTAAAACCCCTCTCTCATACCTACCTCGAAACACTGCATTATCACTGGCATTAACCTGACCTCCCCTTCCACCGCATTATCACTATTTCATAAGTACATTATATCTATTGAATTAACCCCACCCCTCCCTGCCCCCACTCAGTAGTATAACTATAATATTACCCTCACCTCGTCACCCCAAATCTGCATTCTACTTATAGAATTACCCCACGTAGATTTCCGTATTCTTTTAATAAACTCTCATAGGTAATAACCTTATCCTAAATGTATTATTTACATTAGCGATAACCTTTCATACCCCCCTTACACACGAACACCACTGAATGTATCACTATTCTATGTGTATGCATCATGTATTTACTATGGGGGTTTCACTATACGCAGCGATCATTATTTTATGTGTTCTCAGTATTCAGCCATATTTCGGCTATTTTTATTTATTAATAAATTATAATTTATTTTTTACCCATTTCATTTATTCATATAGAAATATTATAGAATATATATTGTTAGAGTACAAATAGAGAGGGAGGAAGGAGTGGGCATACAACATTTACTACCTAACTGAAGCTTTCACTAACCATGAAGGGTTAGATAGTTTAGCATACCTGACTCTCTACTTTCATTATCCTACATAAGTATCTGGTAAGTTACTGCTCTGATTTATTTGATTATTGATTATATTATATATATTATATATATATGTGTTTATTCTAATTAGGGCAGCTACCAAAAAAAATGATTATAGGGCATTTAGATATATTTTACTAATGAAAACAAAGATGACATATATGGGATATAATAATGATAGTATCTGGACGATTATAACTAAGCCTGATAGCATTAAATCCTGTCATAATTAGATTTCTGAATTAGAGATCAAAATAAGTATTCGATTCGATTACTTAATATTTGTTCATTTTTAATAATTATTTGTTTACAATTAAATAATATAAAGCAATTAATTCAAATATAGTGATATCAAATAATTCATTTCATATCAATTTCTCAACATTTGATTCATGAGTTATTCAGATATTGAAAATGTCATCAAGAGTTCATCTAGAATTTATAATATTTAAAATAAGGTAGTCTAAAAGTTATAATATTGATAATTAGGTAATTCAGAAGTTTGTTAGTCAAGAAGTTATATTATTGAAAATAGGTAGTCGAAAAGTTATAGTATTTAAAATTAGGTAGTGAAGAAGTTATAATATTAAAAAGTAGATGGTCGAGAAGTTAATATAGTAAATATTTGTTCTTGATAAGTTATAATATTAGGATTATTGTAATATCATTTATATAATTATATATTTATTATAGTAATGTATTATAAATTCTATCAAATTTATAAATCCCAAATATAATTACTAATAATTAATATACTACATTCTATTTGTTTATAGCCTCATCTTTTAACCATTATATATATATATATTATATATATTTTAGAATAATAATTATAATAATATCAATTTAATAATTAAATTATAATCTATAATTTTTAAAAAGTATACCGTTTTTAATTATGAATATACAAAACAATAAACTTATTACAAATATTAATATTTAGTGATTAATATCACTAATTAGTGATTAAATGTTTTATTCTTTTTATATTCTCAAGTTTCTTAAAATCTCTTTATCTTATGTACTAAATATGAATTTCAAATAAATATATTAAAATTACAGATTGTAAATAAAATAATCATATGATTCATATACAATATACGGGGAAATACAATTGGGATCACAATAATTATTTACTACATTTTCGTATATATATATATATTATAAATATAAATTGGTATCATATTCACTACACAATATTTAAAGTTTGCTACCCAATTTTCATTTTGGATAGTGAATTTGCTACTCATTCTTAAAATGTATTATTCTAAATATAGTTCAAGCAGTTTATTATCATATGATATTTATTTCAAATTTAATTTTCATTTGTTATTTAAATTGTTTGTAAATATTATATATTTGACATTATTTGAAAAATAATAAATTTTAAAATTTTATTCATATTCTACATTATTTTAATACTTAAATATTTAAAATAATAATAATAACACACTTTAATAGTCATTCTATAAATATTCATTTGAAAACTGTTATTTAATAGTCATTCTATAAATATTCATTTGAAAACTGTTATTTAATAAATAATAAATTCCTGTAATTAGATATATAATATAACTCTTATCCATGATATTACAATTATATTAATAATAACTTGATAAACTTACTCCATATAATCATATATTTACTGCAGCTACAAACAAAAGTAGGGAACTTCCCAATGTTGGTAGCTCTAGAATGAACCCCCATATATATATATTATTTTGCAATCAAATTATAAAAATATATTTTCAATTAATGAATTTTTTTTATTAAAATATATTTTCATCATTTTCTACAAGTACAATTAATTGATTATGAATTTGTTCTTATAAATTACAATATAGTATTTTCATTTTTTTTAATTTAAATTTTATTATTAAATACCGAATATTTTGATTTCTAAATGTATCTCATTGTATTTTACATTTGTCTATATATATTAATATAATATATTTCAGTTTCAATATATTTATAATATTGTTTAAATTGTGTTATAATTGTGTTTAAATTGTGTTTAAATAAGTTACAATTGTAGATTACTAATATTACTAATATTTACTAATATTAACTTAATATTAGTAAGTGCTTCCTAATTATAATAATTCTAATATTGTATATAATGCTAATAATATTACAATACATTTAATATAAATTATTTTATATTATTTATTATTATAAAAAATTGAAAATATAATAAAAAAATATATAAAATAATATTTGTTATAAAATGTAATACTCAAATAAGTATATACTTCATTCATATAATATTTCATCAACAAAGTAAAATATTCTCATAATTATCAAAATATTAATTTTTTTTATTAAAATATTATAATTCAAGATAATAAAGTTCACACATAAATACCGTTTTTTAATTTGTGTACGTCGAATTACCGTCCTTCTATTTTCAGACAGACAAACAGACATCTCATATAAATACCATCGATCTGTATCCATGTATATATTATACCCCACACATTTTTTATATATATCTATATTTATAAAACATTGTATCACCACCTATATTAATATAAACCCTAGGTAATAAAAATTACATTTATAATAATGTAGTGACACCTATTCTTACAAGAATTATAGATTTTTTTCCTTAGATTCATATTCCGTCAAAAATAGGATAATTTTTATTTGTCATCAGTCAAAATATAGATCTGGTAGTTTCTTGAGTCTGAATGAAGGAAATCTAAGGACGGACATTCTACGGATGAAAACCATATTGATGTAAGACCCTTCAGATATTAGTATTTTAATTGGCATTTTTCTGTGAAATTATTAAATTAATAGTAAAAATAAATTATTTTTGATAAAAACTATATCATATATTATTACAAAAAACATATTGAGTATGAAAGTATTTTAATGATTATATAATTCAATTCTAAATATGATCTGACTTTATAGTATACATTTTATAAAATTGATAAATATAAAATAATTTAATTCCTGTCAACAATTTCTATTAATTGCTATTAATTCATCTAATAGTTGCTATTTTTATCCCTATTTCTTCTTTTTCTTCTAGGTAAATCATATGTACTTCCTAATATTATTGTACACATATATCTAATTCATTGTTATTATTTTAAAAATATATATTTAAAATTTCTATTAAATAATAATAAATAACTACATACATGGTTTTATTAAGCACAATATGCACTATTGTAACCAGGTTACTTATGAGAGAGTATAATAGTTTACTAAATCTGTAATCATACTTAGCACAATATTACTATTTATTGTCCAATCATTATGCTAACTGTATTCTTATTTATATATATTTAACCTTTTAATCTGAAATTCTAGTAATGGTAAAATTATCCTGATGTTAAAAAATAATTAACCTGAAATATTATCTATAACAAACAAATACCATTAGTTTAAATTATTAAATATATGTGTATGTGTAATAGATTGTCATACAATGTAATATAATGTTAGATACAATCTTACTTGAACAGTTTGAAGTAGATATGTTATACTTATTGAATAGATCACTTACACTACTACATATGATGTTATCGGAAGTTTGCAATATCTTAGATGTGATCCTAGTACAGTTAGTACAATATAATAATAATACAAATTATTTATTAGATTATATGTTTTTCTTTTGTGGTTAAATTATGTGTTGATTTCTCCTAAAATACTTCAATTACAAAATAAGAAGGAATATTTTCTATTATTGTAAAATATAAAAATAAGGACATAGTCTTACATGGAAAGCTTCAGATGTATAATATAGTATTATTTATACTTTATTTAATAATATGCTTGTGAATTATTATATAATTTAAGTAATGTATAATATTCAATGAAAATAAAGTATTCACTAGATATATATGTAATATATGCAATGTACATAAACCTTATAAATATGATATACTATTTAATAATAATATAATACATAAATATGATAAATTATGTTACATATGAAGTATAATATATAATTATTTGAAGTAAAGTCATTATTATATATTGATACTAACACAGTTATATTACCTTCAGTTATTGCGAAACTCTATTGAGAATGATAGAGGGGATAATTAAGTGAAAATATGTTTTAAACATTATTATTATTATTAATAAATATCTAATTAAGAGATATCATGCTGATTCGGTTGTAAGGACTTTATTAATTAATAATTCCTGATAAATAATCAATAATAATAAAGAATAAAATTACAATATTGCAATTAATAAATATAAAATCTAGAATAACATGATATAGTATATATATATATATATATATATAAATATATGATATACTATTTATAAAATAATAATATCCTCAGTAAAAATATGGATGCATGGTTTAAATCTATAGATTGGTACTTGTGTATGTGACACACACACACACACACACACTATATGGCATTGTGACTGGCTGATACGGCCAGTATGAATCACTGTAGAAATCATCTGTAGGGTAATGGGAGGCATCTATTTCCACTTCTGATTGATGGAGGGTGGTGTGGGGGTTACCTGGCATCTATTATACCCTCTGGTACGACCAGAACCCAGTTTTCCATATCCTTGGTGACGATAACTTGACAACCAAGTCTTGATCTGTAAATATTAGGGTGTATACAGTTAGTTATGCTAATATATAATTATATTTCTACTAGTACAGTTACCTATACTACTACTACTGCTACTGCTGCTACTATTACTACTACTACTACTGCTTCTACTACTACTACTACCATGCCTACTACTCTGCCCAATACTAACGTATCCTGTAGGCCTAGAGCAAGATCTAACATGTCAAGTTCTTCATCTGATGGTTCACCTAAATTAAAAGTTCAAAATGATGTTAATAATAATACAAATATTTAAGTTAATTCAGGTAAATATATAAATGAGGATTCATTTTAGTTTTTAAAAATAAATATATGATGAGAGTATTCTATATAAAACTAGAATATCGTATTATTGATGAGAGTTAGTAAGACATATTAATGCTGGATTACTTCTTTTCTTGAACATGATCACCTATCGCATCTATTCGTGTATTATTTATTATATTAACAGCAGTATTTCTTCTTGTTACTTAGAAATGTATACTCAATATATGCTTTATTTGTCCAATATGGTATGATAACAATTGCCCCCAACCCCCCCCCCACTCAACATCATTAAACATTAGGCTTAGTGTTAGTGTGCATGCTAACGATGCAGTGAGGATTACCTTTAGATTTGTATTGTTCCTCTGAGAGCACCAGGTGACAGGTGGAGCAGGCTAACGTTCCTTCGCAAGCTCCTAGTTAACACACAGGTAGGTATAATAAACATATTCATGGTTTAATATAAGTTGACCTACTTAATTTACCCTTCTTTAAGATAGTAAGAAAGTTTATTGTAATGAAAAAAAACAAAATGACATAAAGAAAAAAAAATAATAAATAAAAAATGTATTTACATGGGTCAATTAAAATATGAATTAGATATTGATAGCTTCTAATAGAGTATAATAATGAATATATGAACACCTCTCCATATCATTGTCTATTTATAATAGATATGTTATTTATAATAGGGTGCTATATATGATATCGCAGTAAGAGATGAACTGTTGAAACTATTAACCAATCGTTGGCCTTCGTTCGAGGTCAACAAAGATTATAAGAAAACTTATTATCAAATTGTAAATATAAGTTCAGTCAACTTATAAGTTATTTATTGCAAATAACACTATAATATCACTATAGCAACACTATAATAACATGATAGAAACAGTGTATATAGACAAATCATATACACATTTATAGTATCAGTTTAACATGTAAAATTTATTAAAAAATATACACCAATCCTAAATTACCTGCACAAATGAATCTACTGATAAAATCTCTATTGTAACACACCTAAATCTATTTATAGACGTGGCTATGCAAGGTATACATGGCAGTATATGGTCGGTAGTGCTTAGGAGAACTGCGTTGTGAAGCTAATATGATTGAGGGGGTATATTACATATATTACATTCACCATATTCTTAGTTAATTTCACGTTTAATCTTATAAATCAGTTAACACCCAGGCTTACACAGTGTAATTGTTATTTCAATATTATTTAATAACACCTCATTCATTATTAGTGATTTACTATATATATGAACATTTATTCAAACTAAACATGATTTCTGTGAATAAGTAGTGCAGAATATTGTTGTACTATTTGTGCGTGTATTCGCAATATTCATTATGTGATATCATTACTACAACCGGTATAGATAGAATATCATTATCACTTGCGCACACACATTTGTACAAGTATACGTAGAAGTTTTGCTTGATATACCCTCCATTTAACCTATACCATGGATTCAGTAATCTTTTTAAATTCAAGTTTTATATCGATAAAATATTGCATTTAAAATTCATTGTGTAAATATTCATGATGATATAAATAAACAATGGTGTGTTTGTAAGAGTGATCCCATAATGCATGATGGTATACGTACCGAATCCATCGATGTCTATATCATTATCGACGATCACATCTAGAAGGTTTGATCCCAGCTTTGCCTCAGCAGATATAGGTTTTCCATCGCCAACTTTGAACTTCAGAGAGATTCTGTGATGTGTGTGTGGTATTATAACAAGTGTGTTGTGATGTGTGTGTGGTATTGTGAGATGTGTGTTGTGATGTGTGTGTGGTATTGTGAGATGTGTGTTGTGATGTGTGTGTGGTATTGTGAGACGTGTGTTGTGATGTGTGTGTGGTATTGTGAGACATGTGTTGTGATGTGTGAGATGTATGTGATGTGTGTGTGGTATTGTGTGCTATTAACTGGACGATAAAAATGTCATCTTACTTTGAAGTCATTAGAAGAAAAAATATATTAAATAATTTTTATTTTGTATCATTATAATTTTTAAAAAAACATCTACTAAATTATTATTATTATTGTATATATATATATATATATTCATTTAATTAATATATTTATGAGTTTTTATATTTAATAATTCAGAGATAATAAATGAAAATGAATGACTACTTATACTTTTCTATCGACGACAATACTACCCCTTGAATACACTTTATGACATTCATTTATATCATTCCGTATTCAACTTAATAGATATATTTTAATAAAATAAAATATGTTCATAACTAACCCATAATAGATTAGAAATATAAATATTATATTTACAAAAATATCCGGTTTATATTATACTAAATATAAGTTTATATCATAACGAATTAATTATATATATGTTAGAAATTGAGTAGTGAACAGATTACTAATAAATACATTAATACATTTTATTTGTTTGTGTATAATCGTTTTATAATCTTATATGTTGACTAGATTATAAATTAATATTTAATAACCATTTATATGTATTTTATTTTTAAATTTATTATATAGATTTAGCCAAAAATATCATTTTTAAATTGTAACAAATATTATTGTTTATAAATGTGTATATAATTGTATTTTGAATCTATGTTGTAAAAATATTTGTTATATAAGATATGCTATATAAGTAATAGGCAAATCAATAACTTATATTTTATAATAAAGAAAAAAAATTATCATATATAATATTTATTAAATATACATATTTGTTATATACTATTTATAATTTCTTATACCAAATGCAGGTAGTAATCATATATGACTCATAGACATATATACTATGATGATAATATTCACTACACATTCTATAGATGTTCTATAGACATTCTATAGAATGTTTCTATAGATACAATTTGTCAATTCATACATATTATATAATAGCTATAGTTAATTGCACTCAAACATGCATTATATGCTAAATAGCTATAATAATATTATCATTTGAAAATATACCAGTAGCAAAAATAATAGCATATATTAAATATATATGTATATATTCTACTACTACCATGTGCATTATAATTTAAAATATTAAAATTGTATTCTTTCGCTTATATATGTGCTTGTCCTTAGAATACATTAATATTTTAATTCTTGACAATTGTGTATACATAGAATCTATACATAATCTATACATAGAATTAATGCAATTATATTAGGAGTGCCCAGGTTGTGACCAGAATTGTTGTAGTTATTCAGTGATTTATGCAGCATTAGAATGAAAATAAGAATTTCTGGTAATCAAGCAGAATTATATACATTCAGACAGATAGATATTTATTTTATTTAGATAGATATTTATATATAATATAATAATTTAATTATTAAAATAAAATCTGTGGTAACGGTGTGCTTTATTAAAGTTTAACATTAATATTGTAATTAAATTTGTATAATACATTGTAAGTTTAAATGGTTTCTCAATAAGTTATAATACAACTACTTTGCATCTGGAATGATTTTAATTTAGACTATGAATAAACTCAACTAGAACATTTTCTAGATATATATATATATATCTAGAAATTTGTCGTTATCATAACATAACAATATATTGTTAATGATTAAATATGTTCATTATTTTATTTATATAATAATATTTTATTAAATTATTATGAATTATTGTGTAAGTATCTAAAATAATATTTCCATTAGATACTATCCAGTACTAGTTATTGTAATAAGTATGAATAAATGTATTTTTTAAATTGAAATTAAACAAACACACATAATATCATATTAAACAATATTAAACATATATATTAAATATTCATTAAAGTTTTTTTATTTTTAATAATATATAATATTATTATTATATTATTATAATATTTTGCTAAAAATGTAATTGTTGCATATATTAACTGGAATATAGTACTTATATTAGTAATTTAGAAGTGAATATCAATTATACTGAGTATACTGAGTATCAGTGATGGATTATATAATATAATTGATATGCCATTAGACGGAACACGTTCATAACCGGCGCCAAAAATATATGACTAATAGTTTATTCAATATCGGAGCGCGTGCTATTAATAGATGGGCGTGTGTGTATGTATATGTGTGTATGTGCGTGTGTGTATATTTGTGTGTACATGTGTGTGTATGTATGTGTGTGTGTATATATATATATATATATATATATAAAGAATGTATCTTTGTCAATATATATATATATATATTACATATTATATATTATATATATATATAAGTATTTTACGTGTACAGTGTGTAGTATATACAAGGACATACGTGTTCTTGGTATATCTATAGGCGGATTATATTAATTATGACACGCCTATATCTACTCCGATATCGAATTAACTATGAGTCATATATTTTTGGCGCCGGTTATGAACCACAACCCCATTAGACCGTTCAATATAAATAAACTTAAATAATAACAATTAAATATAATATATATATATATATTGTCTATGATGATCATATATAATATCATAATGATCATAAAGGATGGGTTAACTTCAGGATATAATACAGCTAACAAAAAATCAAACAACCCAGAAATATTAATCCGCCAATATATATATATATATATATATATATATAAAAATTAAATATTTTACGATACTCGTTTCATTCTCAACCCGTCCGTTATGATCGGACACCAAATATCTCTAATAAAATTTATATTCAATAATTTATTAAATAAATTGTTGATAATAAATCATATAAACATTATGATAATTTTGTTTTGTTTACATTAAGTGGTCTAATCGCACATTTACCTCAGTGATACTCAGTATGAGATAATATAAAATCATATGTATTCAGAATATATGATTAGTTTATACATTAACTATCCTCAGGATAATCCTGGTGAAATAATATACATGTCAATCTTGAATTACTATATTCGCTATAGTATATAGCCTATATCATATATATATACTACTTAATATTAAAAATTAAAATATCATACTTATTTAATTAAATTGTTATAGTCTAAAACTAAGTTTTAGAACGCATACAATATTTATATACATTCAAATTGGATTTCAATGTAACATTGTATCGAAACAAAATAAGCGCATATCATTTATTTTAGTTAATAAATAATAGTATAGATATAACAATTATTTTATAGATTACTTTTTGATAATAAATATATATAAATATTAAAATAGGTAATTCATACGTGACATTGGATTTATATATTTTATATAATATAATGACTAACTTTTCATCAGAAAAACAAGAATGAGAAATATTAAATCGTCTATTTATCTGATATTGTGAATGTTTTAATATTTTTGTTTGATTCTTAATTAATAATCTAGCTATTGGATAAATTCGATTTAAATATAACATGATGATCTTTACTTGAAGATATATAAATTATTATTTATTACTATACTATTTTGTTTTACCTTCAATATTTACATTTTGAATTTCATAACATACTTATAAAACTTTCTAGTATTTCCACCTTTTGAGAAATGTATGTATTACAAGGTCACTGAACTTAAAATATTCCACTATTAAAACCCTAAAAATTCCAATATATCATAGTATATCATTGAATTGTATAATACAAGTCAATGTTGTATATATACTTATAATTGGGTAGACTGCTATTTGTATAAATCTGCAAAATATTTTTGTTCACCATTTGAACAATTCACCATTGCATACATTAAGAATTCATTGAATTTAATAAATTGATTCAAATATAATTCAGTGATATTCTTTATATTTGTCAATTGATATTACAAAATATGTAAATAGTAGTTTTAAATATCTGATTATAATATACATTTAATTTGAATTTTTCACATATTAAATTACTTATATATTAAGTATATATTAATCTAAAATTGTGTAATCCCCATTTTATATAATATAATCTAATTATTTAGAAAATTGATAGTTAGTTATTAAATGGAAATATTATTTCGTTGTCATGTTGAAACTTAAATTAAATTAAATTATAATAGTCAGCAATGAGCAGAGATATAGAGTACCATGGTCATATATATAGAGTACCTGCATGCAGGTATATATGCAGGTATATCTATGGCAATGAGTATTTTACTCAATGATTATAGTATATTCCCTGGGTAGTTATATACTATATACCCAGGGAATATACTATAATAACCAATGGTATATATATATAGTATACCCAAAGACGTTATATATTAATACATCACGGCTTCATCCCTTAGATGTCTATGAGTATACCATATAGTATATAGGATATATCCTATAGGTATACCTACTATAGTATCATTAACTTGTATTTGCCCAAACCCAAACCCAACCCAATACAAGTCAATGTATAGTATATTTATGGTCATATTTTCCTAGTCATCTTTTTTATGTTTATGTACTTTTTTATAATACACTTAATTACATGTACCTATAACTTAAGTTATAACACAATTGTGTTATCAGAGTTGTAGATGAAATAGAAAAAATAGAATCGCTTGAGAGATTTAAATATATTTATAACGAAAGAGACGTTTCTAAATATATCTCTAAATCGCGTTTACATTTTATATATTCATAATTATTATTCCTTACATATATATAATTATAATTATTATAATAATATAATATATTAATAGCGGAAATATATATTCTACAAATTTGTTTATTATATTTTATTCAGTATAGTATAGGATATTATGAATTAGTATAATGATAGGCGATATATATAAAACCATAACTTTTGTTATTTAGAGCACGTAACCACTAAGTGATCAATTGTAATCAATCAATTGATTCTATTATACTATGTACGACTATAACTAGTATTACATTTATAATGTAGGTACCTATAGTTTTTTTTAAATATTAATATTAATTATACCTATATCAAAGAGTTTGCAAAGTAAAAATTATTATAAAAATATTTGCCTATATTATATATATATATATATATATATATATATATAATATATATAGGTGCCTAGTACTACTAGTCTAGTAGGCACTGCCTACTATATAATATGTAAGGTAATAAGTGATCTAGTATGTAATTTTTTAATTTGGTTTGATGATTAAGTGTTTAATATCAAATCTACTATTTATAAATAATTATTTTAATTAAAATTGCTCGAGATAAACAATCTTGACGAGATCACTTCGTATGATATCATTGGTGAAATGTTTATATTGCAGTTTTCATAGATGGATGCCAACGATAGTTTTTGAGCTATGTAGCCTATAGAAATCATTTATGATTCAAAGTGGGAATAATAATAATCATAATTATGACTAGTCTTAAGTTATAACTAGCTATAGCTAGATACAAAATGTTAACTACATTATTTTATTATTGAATAAGTAATTTATAAGATAATATAATCACTACAAATATACCTGCTCTAGCCATAGACATATATGTTATATATTTTTATTTGTAAGCTTGATTTATGTTCTGTTTATAAACATATGTGAATAAAGGTTACATACATACATTTGACATTTTTCGGTTTTCGGACTGCGAACTGTGCTTATAAAGCAATCGGCCATCCATGATTTCCAATGGTTGTTAGTAATAAACCCCAAATGTTTAAATCAATGGCTACAGACTGTAGCCTACAGTGCATAGTCAACCAGGCGATTTCATTTAGTAATTAAAGAAGTGGTCATATTTTCATTTTTCAGTTATGATTCATTTGTTATTATTTTATTCAAGCCACTCTCAGGCTAATGCAATCAGATTATAATGAGAGATAATATGTATAAATATGTATCGAAAACTATACACAAATATATTACTTTATACTAAATATATAAGTTTACTTATAACCTTAATTATATATATTAGATAACAATTTAGATGACAACAACATCACATTATTATCATTGACATTACGTCTTCAAGATGAACAACAGCAGTTCATATACTTATACCTTCGAAATAACAACTACGTTAGCAACTATTTATATTACAACTATATAAACTATAGGATAGTATATACCCTAACTATATTTGCTTAAATAAAAATCACTCAATCAACAGCAGTCCATAATATCCAGTAACGTGTTGCCTTAGAGATGACTACATCAGTACATAATAATCAATGACGTGGAGCCTTAGAGATGACAATATAAGTCTGTGCTTCCTTCGTGATTATCATATAATCTCCGTGAATCTCTCATTAGAGACATATGTATATGCGAGTAGCATGATTCTATATGCACCTTTATATTATATTTTGTATTTAAAGTGGGTATCCCACTAATTAGAAATAGATACCAAAAGTAAAGAAGAGGAAAGTTACAATGGTTAACCGAAGAAACAATACAAATAGCGGAAAAGAGATGAGAGGCAAAAGGAAAAGGTGAAATGGAAAAATATAAAAAACTTAAATGCAGAATTTAAAAAAAAAAGCAAGGTATGATAAGGAGATAAATTTAAGAGAGAAATGTAGAAAAATGAAAAAACAATAAAAGGGAAGAACAAGATATCTATATAAGGAAATAAAAGATACAACTGGATCATACACAGCTAGATGCAGAGTTATGAATCTAAGTTCCGGAAAGACGGCTACTGAAGAAAAATATGATAAAAGTTAAAATTAGATGGCAACAATACACAGAAGAGTTTTACACGAGAGATCCTAAAATCACTGATACTTTCCCCGAAACAAGATATGAAGATGAACCTCATATACTAGAAACAGAGGTAAAGGATGCTATCAAGCATATATAAAATCGGAAATCATATGGATGTGATGGTATACCTATAGAGCTTCTGAAAGCAGGTGGAGATGCATCTATAAAAATAACTAGTAATGATGATTGAAGACCAAGGAGAAATGGTAGTAGATGGCAAATATATTGAAGTAGTATCTCACTTTATTTTCCTGTGAACTTAAATAACCAAGGATGGATTCTGTGAGAAGGAAATACGTAGAAGGCTAGCAATAAACGAAAATCTGGAAAGATAGAGGAATTACCCGCAGAACAAAGATTAGGCTTGTAAAAGCTTTAGTTTTGCCTATAGTTCAAGTATCAAACTATAATTGTAGTGGGATTATCAAATTATTAATCCCCTTACTTTCCGGAAATATATTAAATTTAAACCTAAACCCCATGATGAACTTGTCACCAATATAAATAAATAAATAAGTTATGATTATATTAGTAATAATTAAATTGATAAAATTTGGAATTTTATTAATCATAAAACAAATAATTATTAATAAATAATTACGCTATTTACAATACAAGTACATAATTCAACATTTACGATGACACATATGACGTTTGCTTTCAACAATCATGTATTAACAATCATGTATTATTATAGAAGTTATAAAAATATTACCGAAATATTACGCCATGACGTAATATTGCATAGTAAAAAGTCGGTATTAAAAAATAGTATTTGTAAGAATACGACGAGAGTATAAATAACGAGTGAACGAGTAAACGTAAACATGGGGTGGTTGGGGTGGGGGTGGGGTTCACTTCCACGCCCTATTAAGAGCTTTACGAGCGGCCAGCTGTTGACTTATGATAGATACCGCGATCATAGCCAATAGCACTGCTCCGATGAATATGTAATCAAAGTCTTCTTTTAGGACATCAAACATCTTCGAGGGCATAACCTTCGTGAAGTAAATATCTGCAGTGGCGGTGGTCAAGGGTATAGAACAATAAGTTAGCAAGATTATTATTGTTATTTAGTGTTATCGTGTTAATATCACTGAATGATCACACATATTTACTATTCATATAATAATGAATTTGTAAAATATTAAGATTAATTGATTTAAATAAAAACGGGAAAATATATTATTAATTACTTGAAAAAAAATATGAAATATATAATATAGGAGAATTATACGTAGAAGTAATCACACAGAATCCACTGAATCCACTTAATTAGAGTAACTATTGTACCGATTACAAAGAACATAAGCTACTTATAGAGGGGGCTGTACTAACCTAGTCCATATGCGAATACAAGTGAAGTACTTTCTAGTCCAGCAGGACTTGTATGCACTCCTCGTATGTTGAATACACTCTGGTTGTAGTTAATGAGAGCTTCGAAAGGGGTCGGTAGTTCAGGCTGGTAGGGAATGATACCTTCCTCTCTGTGGTGAAGCCGATGCATTAGTCTATGGCTTCTTATACAGTTAATACACATGTAGTCATAATGGTTTACAATATCTATAATAAGTTTATACAATTATTATTTTTTTTAATTTAATATTTATAAAAATATGATTTATTTAGTACCATATTTAAAATAAAATATATAAGTTATTTAATTTATATATACATATATATTATAGCATTAAAGTTTTAAATATTGCATACATATATAATAAATTAGTAAAATATCAATAACACATTAAGATAATTTAATATTAATTTATTTTTGATAAATCTAAACAATATTTATTTTTATTATAACAAATTATTTTTAATTACTAGTAAAATTAAATGATATTTTATTTGAATGTATTAATCATAATAATATTGTCATAATAAAAACTAAATTGAGACTATAATTATTCTATAACAAAAGATGAAATATACGTGCAATACTGATTATGTAGTGAATAACTTGTGATCAGCAGTAGGTACAAGGGGCCTTCTGGGGTCCAGTAGGGCTTTGGGTAGCTCTAGTATTCCCCCCGTTGCCATAGCGATCAGTAGGTGTTTATTGGTAAGCCCCTTCTCCGTTAAAGTGGTAGCCATTGTGGTCAGTTGACCAGGGAATATGTAACTCTGTACAGGGTAAAGATAGCAGTTAGCAGGCTGGTGTTGGGGACAGAGAGACATACAGACAGATAGATAGAGAGGGAGAGAGAGAGAGAGATAGAGAGAGAGAGAGAGAGAGAGAGAGAGATAGATAGATAGAGAGAGAAAGAGAGAGGGAGAGAGATAGATAGAGAGAGAAAGAGAGAGGGAGAGAGAGATAGAGAGAGTGAGAGAGAAAGAGAGGGAGAGAGAGAGAGAGAGAGAGAGGGAGAGAGGGAGAGAGTGAGAGATATATAGAGAGAGATAGAGAGAGAGAGAGAGAGAGAGAGAGAGAGAGAGATAGAGAGAGGGAGAGAGGAGATATAGATAGAGAGAGAGAGAGGGAGAGAGGAGATATAGATAGAGAGGAGATAGAGATAGAGAGAGAGAGAGAGAGAGAGAGAGAGAGAGGAGAGAGATAGAGAGAGAGAAAGAGAGAGAGAGAAAGTGGGAGAGAAAGAGAGAGTGAGAAAGTTAACATATATATTAACGATGATAAACATGGGTTGCATAGTTAGATTTTACCGTATATGGTAATAAAATGTCTGGTGAAAACAAGTTATTACCATGGTAGAAACCTCTTTTTACCAGTATAATAATTATATATTACATTATAATTAAACCTCATATTGTTTATATATTCAGAGATTTATTATATGATAATTCATATAAAATTACACAAAACTATATTAAAATCTTAATTATAATATTTTCAATATTTTTTATATGGAAAAAACCTTCATATAAAATATATAATATTATATATTTTAAATAAATAATTTTTTATTTTAAGTTAATTAATAAATTGTTAATATAGCTTCTAAATATAAAGAAGGCTATTACTATTTAGAAATAATAAATTATTTATTTTTATACCAATTGATAACAAATAATATTGTAAAATATATATATATAAATATATTAAATAATAGATTCTATTGCATATACATAAGCAGGGCTGGCACAACAGATGATTATTTACATGGTGAAGATAGGAAATCTTGGAATACTAAAAATAGATTCAATTGTATACTTCAAAATATCAACTCATATTTTATATATTATATATCCAATATTATCTACAAATTTAACTATCGAGTATGAGAATTAGATTATTAAAATTATACCAGAAATGGACTAACATAATACCTATTTCTAGAAAAAAAAATAAGCAACAAATTTAAATAAAATATTATTTATAATTGAATAATTGATTAGTTTTAAATAGTTATATCTGAAAAGTACCATAATATTAATATACCGTGAAAATATCATGTCATTTGAATACATATTTATATATTTGAAAGTGGTTCTAACATAGATGATAACATTTTTTTTAAATCCAACGTATTATGATTTATAAAATTATTTTACTAAAAATATCATAATTTCATGGATATACAATATTAACTAATTATATAATTTACTTCATTAGATATAGTTAGTATTATACATAAATAAAGTATTTATATATGATAATTATTTTTATAAATGATATAATATTTAAATTTCATTTATTCTTGGTAGAATAACTCAACTTGGTAAATAATAATATTATAACTATATTATAATATTTATATAAACAAATTATTAAATAATGTTATAATATACATATTTGAATATTGGTAGTTATAACATTTTAATTAGTTTTAATTAATCTGCAAATGTTACTGTAAATCTATAACATATACATCTATATGAATCCTGTTGGATTTATTATTATATTTTATATTGATTAAATAAATTATGATAAACTTGCATTTTAAGAAAAAAATAAATATTTAACTAATTGAAAACATTTTTTTATACCATTTTAAATTAATTATATTTATAATAAATCATATATGATGGAGGAAAGTATTTGTTGAATAAAACAAAATTAAGTAATTATCTCCATTTATTACACCAGTTATTTATTCTTAGCGTTTTTAGATAGAGCTAAAATGGAGGAAAGTATTGCATTGTTTAGATGAATGGCCTTCTCCATACGATTAATTTTTGTGAAGATGTTGCATAGATCATTCACCCCAATTTTAATATTTTCTGTTATATATTAATGATAAGCACACATTTTTATTTAGTTTATTATTATACTATTATTAATAAATATACAATACAATCTCTGTTTTTAATATATTTTTATATATTTTTATCTATATAAAAAATACAATAACTCAATATTACTTTAAGATTTTAGATCTAAATAATCAATTATAAAAATTAATTTTATATAGTTATATTAGTTTTTGCTAGTTTTTTAAAGGTTATTATCTGTTTTCACTATAAATTAATATGGTAAAGATAGGTTTTTAAAATTTCTTTAAAATAAATTTAAATTCACATGAAATTACTAAATTAGTGCTGTAAATTTTATTTTATACTACACTAACAATAATTATAAGTTTTTAAATTCTATAGTTTCTTGTTGGTTGTTAATGCTAGTATTTGGATAATAAAAGCAGATGCCTATATTAGAGTAGTATGTATACATTGAGGGTAACATATTAAATAGAGGTTGTGTTAGAGGAACCTGTTTGAGAACTAGTGGAGGTATAACAATATTCTCAGGGTTAATGCTAGAGAAACTTGTGGCGTTACTCTTGTCACTTCCTGTAATGGTGTGTATCAGTATTAATGGTCTTGTGCGGCATGTCTTGCCTATCTTGCCTATCTTACCTTGGTACAGCTCCAATACTGATATCTCAGTTCTTCTGTTCTTCTCATTCCAGAAACTATACTGTCATATCATAGATCGCATTATTATCAACCAATAGTTATTAAGTGTATTATGATAATAACATCAACGTCACATGGCTCTCTAGTAATAAGTTTATAATATAATGGTCTTAATTATATACAACCAAGGAAATGATGTCCTATCACTATTTCTGCAATGGTTACAGTGGTATATGTAATTATATTTCACTAATTTAAATATTTAAATCAAATATATTAAGGATATTTATTTATCTGTCAAATAAAAATGCATTCATATTTTTAAATTGTATTTCTATATAAATATTTTATTAAGAATATAAATATATTTATAAATTAGGTTCGAATTAAAAGATATTTTATTATATTATGAATTAAATATAATGATATTGAAATCATTGATTAAAAGAGAGATATTGCATAGTATCAAAAGTATCAAATTCAAATTTGTGCTCCTGTACCATGGTGAAATACGATCAAATCACTCAAGATCAAAATAAAAGTTTCAATAAATATGCATTAGCATAAATATAAAAAATGCATCTTGTATAAAACCTAGATAAATATTTGAATACAAAAAAGAATAAAAATAATTAATCTGATAATATCATTAGTAATAGCATGTGTACTTCACTAATGTCATGTATGTCCACTAGGTGGTGGTGGTGATACTAACAATGATCCAGTGTTCACTGTGTTCAATAGAAACTGGGCCCGTTGCTTTCTTGTGACTGCACTTGAAAACAAAGTGACCCGTCACTCCATCCACTAGGTATATGTTCACAAAGCCTGCATAGGTATCATTCACTTAGTGTATCTTACTATTATTTGTAGATTTCTAATCTTATATTGAATACTAACCTATATTGCTAGAAAAGGAATACATAAAATGAATAATATAGATTATTATATATTCTGAATATAATATTCATAATTCTTTAATAATATTGATATTATACTAGTGTAATAATCAACATTGCATATATGGAATGAATACAAAACAAGCTTTAAATGTGATTAAATGTTATATATTATATAATAAGAACACATTATTTTATATTTATTTAATATAATATATTTAATTATATTTTATAATTTATATGAAATTAAACATTAAAATTACATTAAATAATATTTTATATAATTATTTAATATGTTATTTGTGCTTCAAATCAAATCATCAATAACTTCATGATTACTTATTAATTCAATTATACATAATAATTAGCATTATAATAAATTATAATTTATAATAGATTCTTTGAACATATACAGTGAAACTATATAACATTCACTTTAAATAATTACATATTTATATTTAAGGGTAGGATCTTAAATGGGAGTTAAAATTGGTTAAATATGTTAATTTTTTAAATATTTTGTTATTACATATTATCAGGCATAGATAAATTCGTGCAAACTAAATTTGCACGCTTTATTGACCAGTTCGTGCAAATTTGACGCTGAAATTCGTGCAAAAGCGTGCAAATCATATTTTAAGCAAATATACATAATATACAACTACTATAGTATATATTATTTTTAATTTAATTAGCCTTGCATATTTATACATATTTTCCGTGATTTTTATGTAAAAATTGTAAAAGTCATTTACTTGAGTTTCTAATTATTCACTCAGTAATTACTAATGGTTAACCATACGTAAATGTCTACTACTTTTTTGATTCTAATTTTTTTGCTCTGACATTTTTACTGTGTATATACTTCTGTGTATAACATATAATACTAAATAATAGTAAATTAAGTATAATTATTCTTTATATTTAAAAATAAATCGTGATAAACATAAAATATTTATAATACAAACATATAACAAATATTCATTACTTTTTAAAATGTTTTTTTTTGTCATACATATTTTAAATTAATTATGTTAAGGAAAAAAGCAATCTATGTGAATAAGGATAATATCTATTGAATAACAAAAGCAAATTATTTAATAATCTCTATTAGTTTTTTATCCTTAGCGTTTTCGGTAGATCTATAAATAGCATTATTTACAGTTTATATTGTTAAATAGCGCCTACCCTTAAATATAATCATATATTTATATTAATTTTATAATAGATGCAATATGCAATTTTATCTCTAATATATACAAATATTGATATATAATAATATCTATAATAAATAGTTTTAATAGATAAATGGGATAAAATACAAAAAAAAAACATATAAAATAGCTGAATATAGTTTAAATACATATAACATAGCGCTGTTAACATAGCTATATAAAGGTCATACATATAACCTTGAGTACCACCGGAGGCGGTGTTCTCCTCTTGACCTTCAGTGACCACTGCGATAAGGTTAGGGTTCAAGTACTTGTACAGCACACTCCTGTCTCCGAGTACTATTCCTTGAGAATGTACCTTCTCTGTATGCCAGCAGTAAACAAATGTTAGTTCTATCTATTGAATACACTCATAGAAATGTTTATAGAGAGTCAATCTATTCTCTTTATTATACATATAATACATAATTAACAACATATTCATATGTGTAATTATTTTTGATGACTTATATATAGAGTATATATTCACTATAAAGTATATTACTTTATTATATCCTTATTTGTGCAATAGTAACTGCTAAATATGCAATGTAAACAGATATGAATGCATGAATGTAGATATATCGGTAATACAGTGAAAGGAAGTAGATACTATGTAGATACTGATAATCACTCTGATGTTGATATAAATACTGATAAAGATACCGATAGAGATATTGATACAGTTGATACAGATACAGATACAGATGCTACTATTGATAGAGATGATATTGAATCCTTAATATGAACCTACTACTACTACTACTACTACTACTACTACTACTACTACTACTACTACTACTACTACTACTACTACTACTACTACTACTACTACTACTACTACTACTACTACTACTACTACTACTACTACTACTACTACTACTACCACTACTACTACTACTACCACTACTACTACTACTAATACTACTACTACTACTACTACCACTACTACTACTACTACTAGCACTACCAGCAGGGTTACCTAAGTGATGTTTCATCCTGACAGTAGTGATGGTTTGATCCGTAACGTCGATGTTCCACAGCAGTTTAGCTTTCAGATCCTAATAATTAGTAGATTAGAGGTCATTTGCAATAGTAGAGGTCATTTACAATAGTAGAGGTCAAGTGCAATAGTAGAAGTCAAGTGCAGATTAGCATATGTATAGTAATGTTGTTCATGTTGTAAATGTGATTATTAAAGGTCATTCTGATAAAGTGATGCAATCAGGGGAAGTAAATGCTAGCATTAGTAGCAATTGTTAACAGTGTAGATGGAAGCATATAGCTAAGACTACAGCTAACATGGAGATACTGGCTTACTACTAACACTGTGGGTACCACTCATGGAATATCCTTGCATGTTGCTCGTACTCGCAGTGAACATATACAGATTGGACGCACTTTTCTTAACTAGTTTAGTATCGGTTGCAGGGAACACATGGTACTGTGTGTGTGTGTGTGTGTGTGATTAGCAGTAGTAGCAACAGTAGCAGGGGGTTGCCCTTACTTGTGTCACCTATATGTGTGCTAATAAGTAACAAGTGCACTTGCTTACCTTAAGGTTGGAGTCGAGGAAGATGATCGGTTTCAGGAAGACCTCGTTCATTTCTGAAAACAGCGTTACTTGTAGAATGTTCACAGGAGCCTGATTAGATAATAAAGTCATCAGGTGATACAATAATGATAAGAGATGGAAGGAGGAGAAGGGTAAGGGCCGGCTTAAGAGGGGTGGGCAAAACGGAAAATTGCCCAGGCACAACATGTTGGGGGCCCATGAATTATTTTAGAAACAATTTTTTTACAATTTATAAAAAAATATTATTTTTTCTTATACATTCTATTTTCTAATTAAAAAATAAAAATTATATAATAAATTATGAGCTACTTAGGTAGATGTGAAAAGTGTAATATATACACGTGTAAATGTACACGAAGATATAGTGGAAGCAGGTACATGAAGATTTAGGAGCACAAGCACATGCAGTGAGCATCACACTCCTCATACATGTCAGATAAAATAGTAGGAAATGAATTTACCAGGGTTGGCGGTTTTTTTGGTTTATTTGGTTTTTTTATAATTAAATGTTCGGATTATTAATTAGAAAATATTATATATACCTAGATCGATTATTAAATGTCTGTGCAAAACATACATATATAGAGTAAGTATAAAATATACAAAACTAATGAATATTATTTATATATATTAATTATATATATATATATATTATTAAATTTTCAATAATATATTATTAATATTAAATGTTAATAAAATTATTTTATTAAAATATATTTATTATAAAAATAAAGTAAAATATAATAAAAAAAATAGTTACAAATTTTAACAAAATAATAATTAAAAAAAATAACAATACAGTAATTAGAAATATAATCATTATAATTCTCACAATAAAATTACAAGTTACAAATTGTAACAATATAATAATAATAATAATTAGATGATTTCTAATAGAAATATAATCAATATAATTCTCACAATAAAATAACAAGTTACAAATTGTAACAATATAATAATTTAAAAAATAATAATAATAATAATTAGATGATTTCTAATAGAAATATAATCAATTTAATTCTCAAAATAAAAAAACAAGTTTTGCAACCTTATCATTGCCTAATCGATTCCTTATTTTTGATTGAACGCTTTTATAATGTTAAAAAAACCAAATAAACCAAATAAACCAAAAAAACCAAATAAACCAATGGTTTTTTTGATCAAAAAAACCAAAAAAACCGTTAAAAAAACCGACCAACCCTGGAATTTACTGAACTAGAAACCTATAAATCATACTAGAGAAATATAGCAGGTTTTAGGGAAACCTTAACCACTATAGATTACGGAAAAATATATTTATACATATATTCTATTAAAATTAAATATGATTCAAATATAATTAATATGATTCAAACATATATTATATTGATGTATAATAATCAGTGTTCCATAGGTTATTACCGCCTATGGTAATAACCGCGGTAATAACCGGTAAAAACAGGTTTTAACCATGGTAAAAACCTAGTGTTGTCTAAATAATTAAATATAATATTATCTATATTATATTAAACCTACTAGTGTCTATATAATTTACAATTATATATTATTTATAGATTTTATATTTAATAGATAATATACAATTATAAAGTTAAATAATACTACATTAAAATCAATATTATAAGATTTTTTATTTTAAAAAAAAAACTTTATTAATTTTGACTCTATGTAAAGAAAACATTTTAAAAATAAATAATATGATATTGAAATAAATGAGTAAATAAGTCAATATATATATATATAAAATATTGAATATAATAATATATTTATTTTTGCATTAGTAAAAGTAAAGCGATTTTTCACCGATATGCGCAGTAACGAAATCGTCGAGAAATAGTTAAATATTTAGAGATATCTCGAAATGATGAATAGTGATATTTTCACGATATCAATGATATATTGGTGATATATCGGTAGGGGTGTAGCACAGAGAGAGAGAGAAAAATCCGTACGATATTGGTGAAAAATCGGCCAACTTTTTCGGTGTGACAGGGACTTAATATTGTAAAAAATAATATATATATTAAACAATAGAACTAATAATATTTTCATTGAGTTTTCATTATTTGAATATATTCATTATTTGATTTTATACCATGATATTTAATTAAATATATTAAATATATCTATATATATTGTTAATTATATATATATATATATATATATATATATATAAATACTGAATAGAATATTTATTTTTATATATATGAAATTAAATATAGTTTTTACAAATATTTTTACAATACTGTATAACTATTTAGTAACATTTTCATTGTGTAATTTTATGAATATATAACACAGTATGATTTTATTTCATTTATAAAATATATCCAATTACATCAACTTGTTAATTTTACAATATAAAGGTGGCATAAAATAATAAAAAATAATAAATGTACTATAAATGGCATAATAAAGCAGACAAATGTTGACAAATTTTCAAATAAATCTGCTAGATTAATTAGCCATAACATTTATATATAAATGAATCAATATTACTTTAAATTTCAATATCAATTTTTTTTAAAGGTATTATATTTTATGAGTACTAGGTTTTTACCGAAAATAATGGAACCCTGATAATAATATTAATTAAAACTAATTAGATATGTTCAAAAAAATGTTTATTAAAATAATTAATTTACTCTATTTTCTCATATTAAAAAAATATTTATCTTCTCATAATGTATATATTATTATAATGTTGTTAGTGTATATAATATATATTTTTCAATAGACTATTACAGAAATAAATTATATTTATATTTATTGAGACGGACCATTTATAGATATAAAATATTTAGCTAATGATTTATTAGAATTTTTTAAAATAATAATATAAATATAGAAGATTATATGCATAAAGTTATGAAAATACCAGCAATATGTCTAGAAGATTCAATGAAATGCAATATATCATAATAAAGCATAGTCTATTTGCAATATGGATTTGTCCCCTCACGTCGAAATTTATTTGTTATTAATTAATTTATAACTTATAAAATATTATATTACAATGAGCATATTAATATATATTTACATTCAAAGCATGAAGGAGATCCCCCCTCTATATTTTACGTATCTTAAAGGAATTTCCTTCATGATATATTTATATATATATGAAAAACCAAACTAAAACTTTAAAGATTTTACATAATTTGATCACATATATAATAATAATACATCATTTATATATATATATATATAATATATATATATTTTTATATATATATATTATATATATTTATATATATATATTGAATAGTTATATATATATGTTAGTTATCGCTAGAATGAGCCTATTAATATGTTATAAAAGTATCACGGGGCTCATAGTATGTCATAAAGCTGGTGGCCCTTGGTATGGGGTAATAACCTTGAGAACAACGGTTCCTTCTTTAGGTCCAATGGGTTCACCAGAGATTGGGTTAAAAGTGTATATGATGGTTTCTCCCGTGAACTATACAGTGACAGTGATGCATTAGTAGTGGTGGTGGTGGTGGTGGTACAAGAGTTAATGCACAACCTTTCTTAGACCGACGATACAAGCTTGGGGAGACTGATTGGGATGTGATGTGGTTCTTTGTATGAATAAAGGAATCCTGGCAGTGTTCTGAGTGTTCAAGTTATATCAGTGATTAGTATTATTTGTAACATACACATTTCTATCAATATGTGTTAATCAAATAAGCGTATATATATATATATATATAATAAAGATAAATTATGTAGTAAATATTATATAATATAATGATTATGCTTTACAACTATTATATAATACGATGATGATGTAATGTGCTAATTATGTATTACTATGATTATGCAATACGATGATTACTATGTATTGGATATCCATATCTAATATACTGTTGAGAATATAATAATCATAATTACTATAGACACAGAGAGATAGAGAGAGAGAGAGATAGAGAAAGAGAGAGAGAGAAAGAGAGAGAGAGAAAGAGAGAGAGAGAAAGAGAGAGAGAGAGAAAGAGAGAGAGAGAAAGAGAGAGATAGAGAGAGTGTGAGAGAGAGAGAAAGAGAGAGATAGAGAGAGTGTGAGAGAGGGAGTGTGAGAGAGAGAGAGAGAGAAAGAGAGAGCGAGAGAGAGAAAGAGAGAGAGAGAAAGAGAGAGAGAGAGAAAGAGAGAGAGAGAGAGAGAGAGAGAGAGAGAAAGAGAGAGAGAGAAAGAGATAGAGAGAAAGAGAGAGAGAGAGAAAGAGAGAGAGAGAAAGAGAGAGATAGAGAGAGTGTGAGAGAGGGAGTGTGAGAGAGAGAGAGAGAGAGAGAGAGAGAGAGAGAGAGAGAGAGAGAGAGAGAGAGAGAGAGAGAGAGAGAGAGAGAGAGAGAGAGAGAGAGAGAGAGAGAGAGAGAGAGAGAGAGAGAGAGAGAGAGAGAGAGAGAGAGAGAGAGAGAGAGAGAGAGAGAGAGAGAGAGAGAGAGAGAGAGAGAGAGAGAGCAATACCTACTGATTACTACCTGAGATGAGAAGGGTATAAAGTCTGCGATGAGGTGTCTCCATACAGGTTTACCCCCTGCGGAGTCGAGCCCCACAAGTTTACCATTAGCCGTCACTAGTACGATGATCTTGTGTAGACTGAACTCATCGCGGGTGAGATATTCGTCTTCGGGGTCAAGGGTCGGCAGGTCAGGGTTCGCTGAGTCATCGATGTGTTCACCCATATCATCAGAGTGAGAGGAGATCTGTTGGTGTGTGTGCGCCAACAGTCTATGCTTCATGTGCAAGATGAATGTCTATAATGGTAGTAGCGGTAGTGGTAATGATGTAGCGGTAGTAGTAAAGATGTGGTGGTAATGATGTAGTGGTGGTCTAGCTATTGATTTACTGAAATTTGTACCGATACTGAGATTTTTATAATATTTAATATTTTTCACAAAAAAAACCTATAAATTAATGAGTTATATTTTAAAATTTTTAACAATTTTATATATATATATATTTAAATAAATAATATACTAATTATATTATTTAAAACAAAAAATATAAATATTTGTTGCTAAATAATTATTGGTATAATATAGGTAAATAATAATCGTTCATATATAAAGTTAAAGAATGAAAGTTTAAGAGATATTGACATTATACTGATACACTATTGATAAATAACTAGTGCCAACTTTGATTTGGGTGAGCTGAGCCGATATTCTCTTCGTAAGAAGGGTGAACACTCCGTCTGGGGGTAATTGATGGGATTAGATGGGGGTGGGGGGGGGGGGGCTAATAACTAGGGTAAACTACTAACCAGTATCCAGTGCGAAATCATTGAGTTCAGCCTGTAGTTCAGATAGAGGTAGATCTACCATCTGAACGTTAAGAGTGTCAGCGATAGCCTCTTCTCTCGTCCATACCACTGTTCCTGTAGTAGTGGCGACAACGGTATGAAAGGATACGTTACATCGGGGTTAAAGGTCACAACATACCGTGGTCGTTTAGGCTAGATATACTGTTGTCTTCAGAGAGGACGATGAAACGATATGATGTGACTTTCTTGTTCTTCATTTTGATGACGTACAACTAGAGATAAGGGTTAAGCAATGATAAGGTTTAAGCTGTGATAAGGGTTAGGTAGTGATAAGGGTGTAGAGGTGTTATAAGGGTGTAGAGGGGGTTAAAGGTTAACCTCTAAAGGAGAACCGCGGTCTTCAGGAAACTGGTAGAGCCCCGAGAAGGTGGCCACTACTGTATCCATGTTATTCAAATTGTAACTCGTCAGCTTCACTTTCTATATAGTGATGATGATAGTGATGGTGATGGTGGTGGTAGTGGTGGTGATGGTGGTGGGGATGGTGATATTGTGGCTAATATATCAACTTGCGGTGTGTGTTTACTGAGAACCAGGGTTGATTGGTTTTTTATATATAATTATTGATACATATATTAATTTCTATAATATAGTATCATTTAATCTTAGTATCAATATTATTAATAATAGTATAGAATCTATACTATAGATTATATATATTATATAATGTATCATGGATAATATGAAAAATATAATACAATTAATAACAATTTACTTCACAAAAATAAAAGTATTGATAAATATATTAAATATAGTTAATCACATATCACTATGGAATGATTAAAGACAATTATATAATATGTGTTCATCTGACAACAAGTTAACACTGCCATCTGGAGAGAGGTGTGAGTTATAGCGATACAAGGTTATCCGTTTTTTATATAAAATTTTGAATACTTAATTTCAATACTATATTATTATTTAATATTAGTATTAATAATAATAGTATAGATTATGCGTATTATATAAAGTTATTCATTTAGTAAAAATGCCTAGAAAAATTTAATTTTGAAATAAATACACGAAATATATAATAATAATAATAATAGAAGTATTTATTACAAATAACATTAAATATACCAATTTATTAATATAAATTATTAAATTAAAAAAAACAAATATTCTTAAAAAAAACCAACAATACTACTAAACACATAAGCTGAACAGTTTAATAACTTGAAGCTATACAGTTAACTATCGCATTATTCAATTAGATCAGGGTATTTATATTTATTATTTTAAAGTTAAATTAATTTAGTATTGTTTTTTACAGAATTATATCAAAGATTTTGCGAAGCAAAGATATAACACTCCCTATGCATGCAACGTAATTTAGTAATAGCCCCAACCGCTGCTAGCAGTAGTATCGAAATCACTGAAATAGATTTAGGTTCGGCTCTGTTTGCATACAACAATGTTTTCATTGCTCTATTAAATTACATGCAATATAAATTAGCTTTTACTCATTAAATATATACTTATAGCATTTAAAACATACATATCATATTTGTTTGTTATATATTAGTAATGAACACTTAGTTTTCATCATATAAGTATTAATTTAAAGCATATTATTTAACATTTTAAAAGTGTATAATTAAATACGAATTTACATTATAAACAACGCATAGTTCCTAAAAGTAACCCGCTATAGGTGGCATCAGGGTATTTTGTATACAAATTAGAATTACACGATTTCGCGTAAGTGTTATATCTTTCCTTCGGAAAATCTTTGATTATATCGTGGTTTGATATGTTTGCCCGATATTAATGGTGATACTAGATAAGGTGATACCAGATAAGGTGATACTAGATAAGGTGATACCAGATAAGGTGATACTAGATAAGGTGATACTAGATAAGGTGATACTAGATAAGGTGATACTAGATAAGGTGATACTAGATACGGTGTTACTAGATACGGTGATACTAGATAAGGTGATACTAGATAAGGTGTTACTAGATAAGGTGATACTAGATAAGGTGTTACTAGATAAGGTGATACTAGATAAGGTGATACTAGATAAGGTGTTACTAGATAAGGTGATACTAGATAAGATGATAAGGTTGTACGCAGTGGTTGATAAGCTAACCTGATGGTTGATACGTTCAAGAGATACCACTATTTCTTGATCATTAACGGATATGGTTGACACAGCTGCCACCTGGTAATTGAGGAGCTCATTATTAATCAGCACACAGAGATGGAGGGAGGGAGCTAACCTTATCAAACTTCTTGTGGAGAGAAATGGCTCCTGCAGTGACACTAAACAGAATACTACGTCGATGTTGACCTAGTCCACAAGAGACTAGGATCAGCGTCCTACCACTACCGGCTGCTGATACTTCTCTTACGCGCACGTCGTATAGCAAGTCAAAGTTTTCCTATGAACAGAATGTCTCGATAGTATCTCAAATCTTAAAGCTAATCATGCTCATAGTCTAATTTTTATATATAGTATATATATCATAACATATTATAATATATGCTTTTATGTACAACTATAGTAACAACTTAAGTACAACAATATAGTGACAACATTACCCCCCAGGGGATAATGATGAGGGTGTTACCTTTAGTACCAATTGGCTGCTCTTTCCGTTAAATATCACTAACAGCCTATCTTCATAAACACAGATAATCTGCTTACCTCGCAGGTTTGAACATCTAATAAAATGGGAAGGGAAGAGTATGAGTATAAGGAGGAGGATGAAGTGGAGGAGGATGAAGGGGAGGAGGAGGAGGAGGTGGATGAAGAGGAGGAGGAGATGGAAGAGTATGAGTAGAATGAAATGGAGGAGGAGGATGAAGGGGAGGAGGAGGAGGAGGAGAAGGAGGAGGAGGAGAAGGATGAGGAGGTGGAAGAGAAGAGTATGAGTAGAATGAAATGGAGGAGGAGGAGGATGAAGGGGAAATATTATAATGTATCAGATGTATGGAAGCTTTTAGAAGAAATCAACTTGGTAAAAATCTAAAAAACATTTTACTCTAGATATTTATTAAAATATTACATCAATTTTATTATTTTTAACGTAATTTTAAATTTAATTTTAACGTAAATTTAACGTTTGTATAGAAAAATTGTGATATTAATAGCTATAAAATTCTTATAATATGCTATGTTACGATTATGTTGTCAAGTATTATCATAATTTGTACCTGTGTGATCCTCTTGTACCTGACAGAGTTGTGATTTTAGGGGGGTCATTCTGATTCAACTTATCCGAAGAAAATTCAGCTAATTCATAAATCGAAGAAGTTACTGAGAGGACCGAGAACTTCTGTCCTTCCACTGAATGTATCAATATGGCTTTATTGTCTTCTCTACAGGGTTGTTTAAAACAATTAATACAAAATATATAGAAATATTACATGACATTAAATATATCAGTATTTTAAATCAATAAAAACTTATTATTTTTTTTTTAATTTAGAGGTTTTAAAAGATAGAGATTATAATTTAATACAAATTAGATAAAATGAGGTTATATTTAAATTACATTTAAATTAATTGTAATTATTTTAAAATGATATTTATATATGACAGTTTTACATATATTTTAACTAATTTATATATAATACTTTGTATATATATATACATATATATTATATATAATCATTAAGCAGAGTATGAAATAGAATTACTAACCTAGTGGGAAGTTTATATTCACTTAATATCACTCCATTATTGGTATTCAATAGCATAACCTTGTCGGATGTCAGTGATATCAGTTGATCATTGTTAGCATTCATTGATAACTTGGAACTGTAGGAATTATAGCAGCTTTATGAAGTGATCAAGTGATCAAGTAAATTCAATATTAAAATAGGTATTGGTAGGGAATATTAGGTGTGTAGTAAGTAGAACTAGAGAAGTCTAGGGAAGGGTAGGATAGAATTAGAGAAGTCTAGGGAAGGATAGGATAGATCTAGGGAAGTCTAGGGAAGGGTAGGATAGAATTAGAGAAGTCTAGGGAAGGGTAGGATAGATCTAGGGAAGTCTAGGGAAGGGTAGGATAAAGCTAGGGTATAACTAGAGTAAGCTAGGATATAACTAGAGAAGTCTAAGTAAGGAAATATCTAGGGAAGTTTAGGTAATGCTTTAGGCTAGAGCTAGTGAGGAATTACTTACACAGTAGATCCTGTTTTTGAAGTTCTCTCCCAAACAAGTAGTCCAGTGGATATGCGATAACATCTAATGAAAGAACCATTACCCATGGAGGCTATCACATCTAGTAGTGCAGTAGGAGAGAGCACAACATTAGCAAGCAAGCTATTTATGCTAATGCTAATTCTATATTGTATTTAAGATCATCAGTTATTCAAATATGCTCAATAATACATACATATATAAATATAAAAGGCACACTGGTTATAGTACCATTATATACATATTTACTCTAATCTGGATACACTGCAAATATGATCGGTTGCAGGTATGGCAGTATATCAAGTGTGGCGATATATAGATAACCTACTTTACCGTATACTAACATTTGTTGGAATACACGAGGAAATCATCCACAATTCCTCTCTCATCGGTTTCAAATAAATGTCTCCACACTGTCAATAATATAGAGTATTTGGTATTAGTAGATACAACTTAATAACCATTGTAGCATACAAAGTATGAAGTAATCACACGATATTGATCAATATCATAGTAACATATTATTGTATTTGTATTATATGTCAGGGGATTAGCATGCAACAGGAGAATAGAATGTTTAATTAGAAATGCATATCATATATCTTCATTATACACACCTGATAGATTCACCCGCACATTTAAAGTGATGCTAATTTATTTATTTTTTATGTGTTTTTTATTCCATAATAATACTTATTGTAATGTTTTTTATTTTCTGTAAAAAAATTAGACATTAATTCAGTCTAGAAATTGCATAAAAATGTGTTTTTTGATGATGTGATAATACTATTATATACTATTCAATATTACATTTTTATGCTGTCAAACTTCAAATGCTGTTTTCTCAGAATAATTATTTCACACTAGGCATATGCATTCAAACATATAGAACATAAAACCTATTATAATATTAATTTTGTTTGCTTTATATTGAATTTAATTATGTGAATAGTAAAATAGAGAGATAATTAATAAAATGTATAGTAGTCCTTGTACAAAATGATAATTTCAATAGAAATACCATTATTTTATTATTGCTAATTTTTAATTTAGATATATATAATATAATAAATAATAATATTAAAAATAAATTTGTATTTTCCTATGCATGTATATGTTATGAATACAATACAAAACAAATTAGGTCAATTGAATAAATAGAATATCAGTTCTCTTTTTTTTAGTACATATTTAGTAGACCTATGTTTTTACTATCTATTTATACACGAAATTGGTAAATTGCGTGTTATGTGCGGGATCCCCTTAATAAACTATTATTTAATATCATATTATTAATTTAATAATAGGCATATAACAATATAAACTAAAACAATAACAATTAATCAGTGTATTGTAATGAAGTAAATCCTTGTAAGAACAGATGTGTGATGACAGACTATTGCCTAACATATTGTCTCACTCGCATACAGTAATTTAAGTGGCAGTCTCTGGCTACAGTAATACATGCACATTACACTTATAACTAGCTATTTACTCAACGTAATTAGGAGGTTATAGGGGGCAGTAGTATTTATCATGAATATGTGATTACTATCTTTGATATTCATTACAATCAATGATTACTAATCATATAGTAATTACTGAATTATAATTCAATGTAATCATTATTTCAAATGATAAATGCCTATCTATATAAATGTATTAAATAATTCTCTTATTTATTTCATAAGTAAATTTAAACTATTAATATTGAATATGTTATGGAACACTGATATATAAGTGTAATGAAGGTATAATGAACGTGTGTGAACAATGTAACGAACACTTACAACAGAAACTTTAACTACCATTTAAAGATACATGTCAGGTACACAATTTAATATATTTATTACTAGCTGTAACAAAATCAACTAATATATGTGTCATATTTAATTACACATTATCACCGGAATGGATTCTCTTACTAGAGTGCAGCCAATAGTAGCTACACTAACCTATCCTAGAGTTGCGAATGTCCAAAAGTGCGAGGATATGGTGCTCAGTAGATACTAGGAAACGCTTCACACTCGCATCGGATTTCTCCAATTTGAATTGTTTCACTTTTCCAATGTATTGTTGACGCCTATAGAACAAGTTATTTCATTGGTTAATTAAATTAACTTAAATTAACGGTATAAATTGTGTATTAGGAAAATATTTATATTATATATGTTAATTAGCATACATTCATTATTTTTATTAATATAAATATTATTTAAATATAATAATCAGAATTGATTTATAAATACTAAATTAATGGATATATATATATTTAAATTATGGCTTACATTTACAATAATTAATAAAAATAGATATATTGACTAGTTATGAAATAATGATATATTTAGTCATGAAATAAAGTAACAATATCTAAATGAACGATTAAAAGTATTATTTAATAAATTTAATTTATTCATAAATTACTATTTTACATTTGTTGTCAATTAATATTATTCACTATTTCAGGGAATACATGGTTCAATAAACATTGGTTACTATTTAACATAATATATATTAAGTAATTATAATTGTTCAAATATTTTATCCGATCACTATGCGATAACATTTTCCATAAATGTTACTAAACAAAAAGTAATATTTGGTATTATATATAATATTAATATCATATACAAAATTGTTTTCCTAAATGTCAGAGGTCATAACTACCCTTACATCGCGAGATAGTAGATATCCCTAACATAGATACTACTAGATCTACTAGATAGCCAAACATGATATAAGATATTATTCAAAATATCAAACAAATTATTAGGTAGGAATCAAAAGCACATTCTGTCAAAGCTATACGACCCTACATGTGCTTATCAACTCACTAAATTTGTTGAAACAAAAGTAGCCACAATAATTAACTCTCTATCACTTAATGTCATGTACTTCCGCTTTCTTCTCCAATTTTTGATAGATTCACAACTCCATTTTAAAACTGATTAGATCCAAACAATCTATATCTGTTAATGATACTTTACCTCTTGATCTTCTCCACAAATTTAGCATATGTACTTGAGCCTCATATTAAAACCATATACAACCATAAAACCATTCATAAACCTGAGTTTCAATACTATACTACCTGACTCAATGAAAATAGCTTCAATCTCTCCAATTGTTAAGAATGCAAAAGTAGACTGAAGATTTAAATAACTACCCATCTGTATAAATGCAAATATTTTCTAAACTTATCGAACGCATTATCAGTAACCACAAATAACTCAATTCCTGATCAATAATAACATGCTTCATCCCCATCATGGTGCAAAGTGAATATATGCCAGGCTTAAGTATTGAAACAACGATTTATAAGATAAATAATGATATTTGATATTGCAGGTAAAGTACACTCCTCATGATGTTAGATATGAATGCAGCATTTGACACACTTAATCATACGATCCTACTATGAAGATTAAGAGAAATCGTTATATCCGGAGTTGCCATAGAATGATTTAAATCATATATAAAATATTGATTTTGTAATCTTAAAGTAGGTAGATCAATATAAAAACTTTGCTTCATTACAAAAGGAGTACCTCAGAGCTCCATTCTTGCACCAATTTTATTTAATATATATATTTCTCCTATCTATAAATTATTTAAAAATAACCCTAAAATTAGATTTCATTCTTTTGCTGATGATCTACAAATATATACTGATTCTCAATCAATACACATACAAACCTATCAAACTATTAAAAGATAGTATTGAGTGGTTTAACTCAAATTCACTGAAACTGAATCATGGAAAAAATTATTAAATTATTAAACTTATCAAACAAAATTTATAATTCCAAATAAAACGTCAATATACAATAAACACCAATTTATAATCAATACATAAATTCTTGATCTCACCGAAAAGTTCACAATCTTGGTATTATTTTTAAAACAAATCATGATATGTTATCATTTAATTCAATGAAAATACGAAATGCAAATTTTCATCTTTACCATATCCGTAAAATTTGTAAATAACTCATTATTAAAATATACAAATCAATAGTAACTAGTATTGTATTAGCTAGAGCTAGCTAAGCTCTTAGACTATTGTAATATTCTACTAATTTATCATACAGCTGAAGATCTAGCCTCTATATCTTTATATCTAGATTCTAGAGGCTCTAGATTAGAGCCATTAGTAAAATTGCAAAAAATATCATTTAGAACGATCTATAACTTGCAATATCGATCAATAAATAATGAAATATGTATTACTATACTGATAAAACAACTGCATTGGCTCACAGTTTCTGTGATAAAATATAAAATACAAGCCCTTAGTACCAACACATCTTGCCAATTATCATCGTACGCCTTCATATTCAGCTTAACTAATACAGCCACATATACAAGAGCGAAGATTAAGAAACTTCCATGTACATCGACTAGAAACGACCCAATTAGGCTTCACTCATCATAAGCACTCAAGAGCTTTTCATATCGCAGATCTAAATGAATGGAACAAGATGTCCTTTGATCTTCACGTAATAACTACTATGCTTAGTTGTAAAGCTAAAAACTTATTTATTCAGACATCGATGTGGTCGATCGTAAAGTTAATCTGATATGCTATACTATTGAAATTATTGTCCGTCGATCATTCATTTCATTTGATTGTATTATATGTACAGATGTCCGCTATTCGTAAAGTTCACTTAATCCAAGTCTTTTAGTAATATAATTATTATAATAATATAATTTGATATTGATTAGCGCCCCTATAGTTGAATTACACGTATTACTACCTCTCATTGGCTGTAATCAAACAATCTTCCATAGAATATAACTATTATTATAATAATTATATTAAATATTAATTAATAGTATTACTTATTATAAATTAATATAATATAAATCATTCTATTATATAATTTATTTTTTATATATAATCTTTTAAATTATAATATAATAGGGTTATGATCAAAAAGGACGAGCAAAGGTTAACTATACATTTTACAATAAAATGTGAAATACATTTTAATAGACTCACTTTGGGATGTAACGAAGCTAAAAAAAACAAGCAGGAAAAAACTAAACCAATTAAACCAAATAACCCACAAATAGTAATACAAACAAAATCAACTTTATAATCGTCTCCTATATAATAAGTATTATTAAATAATGGAGATTTAATCTTAGATTTTATTTAAATTAATATAATAAAAAACCATACTTATGCGATGTTAAACTATACACTTCATCATATATGAAAATAATTTATATAATAGAATAATTTATATATATATATATATATTATAAATATATATTATGAGCGTAATATCAATCATTTTATAATATTATTATTCAATAATTTATTGTCATAAATTTATTTGAAATTTATTTTAAACTTAACAATATAAGTTATAATTATAATTAAGTAATACATTAATGTATATTTACCAATCAAATTTTCCAACTTGATCTTCATATAAGCCATTGCACAACTTAAGTATAAATACAATATTCAATATTAATAAATAAAAATCAATTTTCATCTTAAGATCATAGGAAGTCGGCAAATATTTCTATAATTAGTGCCTATTGGAAATAAAGAATATATTTTTTTTTGAATTTATTATTGTTTGTATCTTTACTACTCAAGTTAGATTTGTTTAAATATGATTACTATATAAATGAGAATATTTAAATAATTATTTATTTTATAATATATATCTTAAATACAATAGTATAATAAATATGTTATTTAAATTTTACAATTTAATATTCCTAGAATTGTGTTTTAACATTATATTTTAGATTTATAAACAAACAGTAAAAATATAATTTGTTATAAATTTTGAAATAAATGTAAATGTTCAAAATATGATATTTCAAATACGATTTATGATATCAATAATGCTTTGTTAAATTTGTAACTAACATTATATTAATATAATTAAGTATATAATTATATGACTTCTACTAGAAGTTATAGCTTTCATTTATTATAAACTTTTTTATAAAGTTTATATAAAGTTTATAAACTTTACAAAACGTGAGTCTATAAATCTCACAGGATCAACGGAACTTTCCGATCAATGGAAAAATTCAACGGACATCGAATGTCCGTTGATCGTAAAGTTAATCTGATATGCTTTATTATGGAAATCAATATCCATCGATCATTAAGTCAACTTGATTGTATTGTATTATATATATATATATACAAATGTCCGTCGATCGTAAAGTTAATCTTATATGTTAAAACACAATACAATCATTGATTGTATCAAGTAAACTTAATGATCGACGAACATCGATATCCGTAGAATTTGTCCGTCGATCGTAAAGTTCATTTGATGCTACGGAATAACTGTATATTCTGTATATAAAGTTGACATCATTTACGTGTAGAATTGTACTTATACGGAATAACCGCCGATTTTAAAAATCAGCTGTCATATTTTGACCGTCGAATTGCTTGTTCGGTTGATCAAAATGAAATAGATATTTCATTATATGTTTAAACTAGGTGTGATATTATGAAAATACTAGCTACCCCTAGATCTACATTATCTAATATAGTTAAATAGTTGATATCTAACTTTACCATTAACAATATATTATCTACAACTTATATGGGGTGATGCATGAGTTGGGAACGGTTATCAAACTGTTATCAGCAATTGAGGACATCGGCGAGCGAGCATAGCATAGCATATATATTATATATATATATATATATATATATATATATATATATATATATATATATATATATATATATATATATATATATATATATATATATATATATATATACTATATATAAATTATATAATTTAATATAATATATATATATAATATAATATAAATATAAATAAAATATATTTTATATAAGCTTTATCAATATCGGTAGGCATTGATGAGTGAATATAAACATATAATTATCATATTGAATAATTGTCCAGCAGATCACACATATATATTCAGTAAAGCTTGTTAACTTCTAAAATTATTCACACATATGGTTGGAATTCAACCTTTTATACATTAAAAAACCTCTATAAGAAAATCTTATATTAGAAAAACCTCTTTATAAGATACTTATTGTATAACAAATATAAAAAATAATTATATATACAAATAAATTGAAGTATTGTATATTGATTATAGAAAGTAATTAATAATGTTCTATTATATATTTTTAATAAGATATTTTTGTTTCTTACAAATATATTATATTACATAAATAGCTCAAATTTAATTAAAATTAATTAATACAGTTATTTATATGTTATTTTTATCCTTGAATTTATAAACAATAATTAATAAATATTATTGCATAATCTTAAATTTATAAAAATTAATTAATATGAAGTTGATGAAGGTTTACTGATATTAAAATAAATCATATTTCAAAACTATTCTTTTTATTACTACTTTTAAATAAATAAAAACACTATATATATAACCTAATAGGTATAATACATTTCAATTATAAATTAATTCTTAAAATTATTTGAAAAGTAAAAACCTCTTTATAAGAAAACAATTATTCAAAAAATACAGTTTTTTATATAGAGGTTTCACTGTGTATATATATATATATATATATATATATATATATATATATATATATATATATATATATTTATTATAATGTATTACCAAAGATTTTACGAAGATTCTTCGGAAAATCTTTGGTATTACTGTTACAATTATTTGGGTTGAATTTACCTGCTAAATATAAAAGTCACTGCCTATATTATAGAGAAAATACAAACAGAAATTGGTTATTGTATAGCCTATCATATATTCAGCATGCTTATATCAAAGATATAATACAAAAATAGACATTATCTATTGTATATCTCATTAACATAAGTAGTGATAAAATAGATCATATTTAAATAAACATTACCTATATTATATTATATTATATATTATAAATTAAAATATTTAATAATATACTCACATTTATGAGTTACAATATATGTATGCTAGTTAATGTTATATAACTCCATATATTTTATAACTCCATATATTATATAACTCCATATGTTATATTTAATAAATTATTTACATTATACACATATATGAATATATTTTCATTTATTTGCCTATATACATATTACATAGATATTATTTCATTTGTAGTATTTGAGCCTATTGAAAGCATGAAGAACGGAAGTGGAGACAATGATGATGATGATTTGGTACCTATTGTATTCCAAAGGGTTTATAACATTCATATATTTCACCATTTTTTATTAATAATTCTCATAATAAATACTAATAAATTACTGAATTTAACCATTAAGTAAATTATATATCTATTCCTTAATTACTATAATTAAAATTTAAAATATATTTCAAATTAATACTATCACTAAAATAACAAACTAATAGTTCTATATTATAATCTATTATATAATAAAATAATGTATTACCTTCATTTAAACCTTAACAAAATAACCCTTTTATGTTACTTAATATATAATAATTAATTATGAATATTTTTATAATAAAAATAAAAGATATAATTATATTTTGTTAGGAATTCAAAATGTTATTATATTATACATAATTTAAAATATATCTATCATTGAATAACTTTGATAACATACATGATAAACATGATGGTATAAGGAAAGTGCATGTAGTGTATGTCACTTTGTGATATAAGTGATGCTGTCAATACCTACTACTACATTCCTACTACTAAATACCTACTACTAAATACCTACTACTTTTTATATTATTATTATTTATTTATAATTATGATACATTTTTACTGAATATTACTAAATATTATTGCAGTTCTATTAATATTCAATTTCAATATCATGCGCCATTAATTATTATTCTATTAATTTTCAATCTCAAAGTCACATTACATTTATGAGTGGAAATTAAATATTTATTAAAAAATGTTTAGAAATAATGATAAAAACACAGCCAATCAAATATATAAAATAAATTATATAAATGAGAATTATTTTTTAAATGTACCCAAATAGTTGCCAAGGAATATAATTTTTGTTTATCTCGTAAAAAAACTAAGAATTTATTAATTATATCATTGAATTAATAATTTTTAATATCTGTTAAATATAAATTCATAATTATTATATTATTTTAAATATATTTGTCATTATTATATATTAATATTTACATAGGTATATTTAGTAATTGAAAATTTGTTTATTATTATATATCCATATTTTATAATATTACATTTTATTTAAGGGGGTTTAGATTTCAATGTAATTAGATAGGACTTTTTTTTTTGTTGAAAATTCAAAAACTCAAGAAATAATTAAGATTTTCACATAATTTAAATTGCATAACATTAAGATATATCGTGTTAATTCGTCTATAGGAATTCTAAATGATTCGAATAATAGTTTTAAAAATATCAACATTTTTAAAAAATAAAAAATTTATAAAAATAAAATATCTATTTTTAAAATTTAATTATCAATTATTTATAAACTCTACATCTAATCACAAATATTTTCTGTAGCTACAATATAGAGATAATACTAAACATACTGTCAAAATTTGAACAAGTTTAGTCAATTATTCATTGAGAAATAGACATTTAAAAAAAAAAACTAATATTCTGAAATAATTGATGTTAAAGATTGACTATATTATTTATCTGCTTTTTGACATTTATTATTATGGTAAAAGTTAGTTTAGCTAATTATTACAATTTTTATATTACTTGTATAATTTGTCATGCTTTTGACATAAATTGCATCTATATAAATTATTATTATTATATATTATAGTTGCATATGAAAGAATACAAATATAACAAAAATAAATTTTATTATAATTATGATTGATTTTTTTTTATTAGATAATATTATGAGTAATCCACTTCCATAATCCTTTGCTGAACTTTTCCTTCTCTGTCTTGCCCGTCTCCCTTCCCTAGAGTATGTCACCTGTTTCTTTTTAGAGGATCTCACTCTTTTATTATTATAGAACAAAGCCAACGGCCAATCACTAGCATTTATAAAATGAAACCAACAGATGGCGCTTGGTAGACATGAAAATAAATATATTATTGATATTACTGTTTTTAAATATTTCAAATTGATACATTATAACTATTGAAAAACAGTGTTATAATATATGTAAACCGTAATTTTTGCGCTATTTTCTAAATTATTATTTTATTAGAAATATGTTGTGTTATAAAATTATATTTTTTTATGCTTTATATATGTTTTTAACATGTGATATTTTGACATATCATGCATTATACATGTAGTAATCTATTTTTACAATAACATTTTTTTTTTATTTTTTTTTTTAAAGACCGTGAATCCCCTTAAATTATGATTATTTTATACATATAAGTAATGTATTATAGTGTACAGTACACTGTGTACTATATTATATAATAATATATATATTAATTATAGAAGCCTCCACTAATACAAATATATCTATATATATAAAATTATACATTGATCACTTCTATAGGTTATATTATGATCAACAGTATATAAAATAAAATTAATGTCATCAATATATAGTAATAATATATTTAATTTAATGTAATATTTCATGTTATAAATAAATGTACTGCCTAATACATATATAAGAATCTATTAATAATAACCCATGTAAGTAATACACATTTTGTGTATAATTATGCTTACATATCATAGTATATAAACTACATTTATGAATAAATACACACATTCTATATATATATATATATCATATGTCAGAAATTCTGACTCAGAATATAGAAAATAATGTCCATTCTTTATACTCCGTTATATCACATACATACACATACATTACTCACTTACATTATTACCTATTTACCTCTTCTATATAGTCAATATATAACTTACATGATAAACTGCAATAAACAAATTTTTTCCCGATATTTTATAATACATTTTATTTCATTTAGTCATACTATTTATTGATACATCATTACTCTACTATAACCTAGCAGTAGAATCATGTGGCTTAAGCTATACTAACATTATGTTATTATGTGAAGGTCGTTGATCCCAGTGAACTATATCTACAAAAGAAGCTGAAGCCTAAGGAAGTAGAACAATACCTAAATGTGGAGAATATACTACTAAACTACGATGAAGCTTCTGGAATTGTTGTTTCTAAAGATTCCCTATGCAAAAATCAGGTTTTATATTAAACCTTTTTCATGAGGATTATTTATTACATCTGCATCAAATGTGATTTTTTTATTTATTGAGTTATATTATTAGGTTACATTTATATATAAGATTGAATTAATTATGAATCAAGTGGTATATTTTTTAATTACATGTAATATATAGAATATATTTTTTTTACAATGAAATTGACATAGTGATATGTTATTATATAACGAGTATAAATATATCTCTCTTTCTCTCTCTCTATATATATATATATGCATCAAATAAGTTTTAGTAAGTATTTTCATTTTTATATGCATAAAGTAAAACTCGATATATACATTATGTATTCTATATACTAATTTATTTTATATATATATTATAAATATATTAATTTATTAAGAATTAATTTTGTTCTTATTATGTCCAAAGAAATTGTTGATATATATTTTTATATATATTTATATATAAAAATATTGTAATATTATAAATAAAATAGATCTATAATTATTCTATCTATCAATTAATTTATATTAAAAGATTAAATAATAATGTTAATGTACAATTAGTTTTAGAAATATCAAATAGTAGTTATGATTGTTAATTACATTTTAATTTATACATACATATACATATTTATAATATTAATTACTAAAACATGGGATTATATATCCTAGGCTTTATGTTTTAAAAAAATAAGCTCCATCTACAATCACTGAATCTAAATTATATCAGATTTAATACCTTTAATATATTTAATATACCAAAATAGTATTTATAGAATATAATTATAAAACTTAATATACTTAATATTAAAATCAATTTTTACAAAATATTAAAATCCTTTGATGTGTTTATAATATAATTATAATTCTTATTACATAATTAACATTTTATTATGCTATTTATATATTTATATATAATTAGGAACAAAATTAAACAAATGTTAACATGTACTATTAAAATAGTATTAATTTATGATATATTATAAGTTTAGAAATAGCATTACAATCATCAACATGCCATTTTAAAATAAATTATTTATTTTGAAATCTAAATTCATAATTAATATAGATTGTTTTATAACTAATATACTCATGATTTCAAAAAATTAAAAAATGTATTTTATATTTATTTTATTTATAAATTAAATTATTTATTTTGAATCTACATTCCTTACTAATATTAATTATTCTATAATGTTTCATATCTAATCACAATCTCAAAAATTTTCAAACTGTATTTTTTACAATTATTTGATATATATATATAGTCATTGGTATATATATATATATATATATTATACTTTCTATACAATTAATTTTATGTTCCAATCTAGTAATTTCCAATACATTAGTATCAATTTATTAAAATATTACACATTATTTATATATTTTTACATTATAACTACATTTAACTACTTATTCACGAAAAATATAATCATCATAAAGTATATACATATATATATAATTGATATGTGTGTAATTTTGTAGTTATATCAAATATTTTCTGAAAGAAAGATATTCACTTGTGATAAATTTGTTAACCTAATAATTTGATATGTCATCCATCGATGTAAATAAAAGTGTAATAAAAACTTTTATTTACATCGATGATGTCATCTAGTGTTAATAATAATTTGTTTTTATATAATTATATATATTGTATTATAATATATATTGAAACGATTTTAAATTGATAATTATATAACAATAATTTACACTAATTAGGTATATTTAAACAAATAAAATAAATTATAAATATATTGTATTGAATTTAAACATATGTATATAATTAGAAAACAATAACTTAAACTAATTAGTAATTATGTAATTTAATTTAAAAAATAAATATATAATATTAAAAAAAACTACATGTATTGTATTATAATTTGTATTATATTGTAATGGTTTTAAATTTATGTATATAATTAGAAAACAAGAAATTATACTAATTATTAATTAGGTATATTTAATGTAAAAAATAAATATATATTTATAAATCAAAATATTAAAAAAAACTACATGTATTGTATTATAATGTGTATTATATATAATATATTGTAATTATTTCAAATTTCGAAATAAAAATATCAAGTGATATAACATTTCATATAATATGTTGCCATCTAGTGTTAATAGTTAGATTAAGGGTGTGTTCGCTGTCAACCACCAGTGGTTCAATCACTAGTACAAGTATGTATATATGTATACATACTTGTACTAGTAAATATAATTTAATACATACTTGTATATGTAAATATATATATATATATATATCGGAAACATCATATTTATATATTATTAAGGGGGGTCCCAGTGTAGCGGCATTTTGTTTATTTTATTTTACATGTAGTAGATAGGAAATATATAGGGTTATTTAAATACCGTTTACAATAGAACTATTCATTGTATGGAGCCAATTGTTGTTGTATCGTGTTCATATTATATAAATGCATCCTTGCAAAGAATAACATTTTCTAGATAAACTATATCACATCACATATATATTTTATAAAAATATATACATATACAAAAAATTTAATAAAAAAATGAATCTAGAATTACTTGAAATATTTTTTTATAATTTTGTTCTTTGCAATTATTCATATAAAAGTATTCTCTATATAACACTAACAATTATTTAAAAATCTACAATAGTTTTTTCTGTAGCGACTCTAACGACATACCTAGCGTAACATTTAATCATTGAATAATTGACATTTAAAGTTTCATGTCAAATACTATATTTGTAATAATTATAGATATAACAAATTGTTATGTGATTTATAGAATGCGTTTGGATACCATTTTGTTAACATATACTAGTTTACATATTAAAGAGTTGTTTTATGGAATACACTTTTTTTGTATGTGTTATGAAAATGTATCGCTTTCTAAACTGATATCTTAATATATTTAATCTTTCAATACCTAAAGGAAAATGTCCTAATATACTCTAGATTTCTAAAGTCATTCCATTATTTAAATATTTATTAATAATTGTTAGTATTATTATTATTTTATATATATATATATATATATATATCTATTTTTTTAATTATTATGACACATAAAAAAAAGTCTATAAACTTCAAAATATGTGAAGTAGAAAGAAAGACAATTTTTATTTTATAAAATATAATATATATAAATTCTGTTAACATAACATTTATTTATAGATAAGAAAACAAAATTATTACTTTATAATATTGATTTTATATTAGCTGAATGCATAATTTTATTACACACTAATAAAATATAATAATACAAATAATAATTATATATAAATTCTATAAAAATAACATTTATATATAAATAAGAAAACATTACTTTATAATATTTATTTAATATTTTTGAATTTATAACTTATTTATAGAATTTTATAGAATTTATTTATTATTGACTTTTCAAATGAATTTCTCTTGGAATAAATTTGTTTGCTATGTTTGCATATATAAATGAGTGTTTAGATAAAAAATACTATGCAATCTATTTTGTTTGCTATATATAAATAACATATATATTCACAATTTCAAAATATAATTATATTAAAAATATAATTATGTATTTGATTTTATAAAATTGGTGAAAAAAAAATGATGTCTATTGTTAATAACAATTTGTTATACATGTAAAGTATATATTATATATTTTTTAATTATTTTGTCTCTAGTATTATAGATATGAATATATTATGAATGTTCTTTTTATATAACAAAAACCGATTTTTAAATTCAAGTAATAGTTTTTAGAAACCCTCAATAAATGGAGACAATGCATTCCCTATCTCAACATGTAAATTCAACAAAATGGTCATCACATGCATTTTAAAATACATTTAATTTTATACATTTATATATTATAATTCTGCACGTGCTACTTATTGCTATATTAGTTTACATTATAGATAACTTTGCAACTTATCTAATAAAGCTCAATTAAAATTTATCTCTAGTGTAAAGTTATTTTTAATTTAATATGTAATTTATGAAATATATATTGTAAGGTAAAATGTATTTACTCATATGTAGTGTATAATATGTATCCATTATCGGCACATTCAATGTACTACATTGTACTCATAATAGTTATTATTTAATAGAATATATATTATACATATACATATATTAAACATACTTGATTTTTAATTCTTGAAATACATTTAGTTTATACATTATACAATTACATCAATACCAATTATATTTATTGAATACTATAATATTTATTTACGATATAATTTTGTTAATTTATTACAATAACTATATATGTTGACTAATTTACGAAACACAGATTTATATTGGTAAGCAAAATGTGAACTGGGTGAGAATAAAAGTTATTGAATATGAGACGTCCTCTACTGAAACATAGTTAGTGCAAGTCCTTATTAATATATACACCAACTGCCTATGTAGTTCAGTTGTAAAGGCTTCAGCCACACAGATAATAGGATGAAGTTTTAATCCTTGTCAGGACCAATACAATATGTCTTAAAATAATATTTAGAAGTTATATTATATAATTTTATATAAAAATGTCAGGCTTTCTTTAAAACCATATATGCTTTAATATGATATCAGTTTCGAAGGGACATTATAGTTATTTTGTTATAAGTAAAAAAATAATTTATATTCCTAGATTAGATTAAAAGATTTCACAAAAATAACAAATATTTATTATATAATTATTATAAAGTTATTGAATACATATAGAATATATATATATTAATTCGCATATCTTATTTTTGAGAATACTACTTTTATGGTTTATGGAGAGGGGTTTATGTATGTATCACATGGGTTATATCATATGGGTTATATATATCACATTGTTTGTTAAACGTAGGCAAACTATTTTCAAAATGTATCTACTTTTATAATAATTAAGTTTTTTTAATAATTCTAAATAGTCTTATTAAAAAAATATAGATATATTATATGGACATTTTAAATTAATAGTCTAAATAATATAAAATTTAATTCTTTTTCACATTTAATTGATTATAGGATGTTTTCACATGTAAGATGAGAACACATATATTTGTATACTTATTTACATAAACCAAGTCTGGCTACATAATGTGTACCAGTGTGTGAAAATGCTGGGTGTATATTATATACACACAGTGTATGATACACTGTCTATACATACTCTGTGTAATATATGTGAATACTTACTAGGTACTTCCTACCCATCAGGTACTAATCTACCCAGTTATTATTTTACGAATGACTATAGTTGTATAGATCATAGGTTACCAGTAATAATTTGAGAAACTAGGTCAGAGTTAATTTGCAAACTATATCATTATCATATATGTGCGTGGTTAATGTGTAGTGCGAATACACATTTATTACCCACACTGGGTAACCTGAAATCATACCCACACTGGGTCCTACATCTTACGTGTGAACGCAGCCATCAACTAATAAGCTATACATTTACTATATCATATATATATTACTATACTCTAGCATTATAATATTATATTAATTATGTATGAATATATGAAAATTATTTATTATGAATATGCAAACATTATCTTATTGAATTTGCAAACATTATCTATTGAATAAACATATAGCTTCTATTTATAATAACACAAACTTATATATATATATATATATATATATATTTAATTAACACCATCTATTCTACTGTAGTTGCTATTTAGTAGATTCTGGGAACAAGTTTTATTTCTCTTCAAAATGGTTAGTAGTCCCTAATATATGCTTGCAATAACATTGTATAACACAGCATTACAGCTGACTGTGGTATTTTCATCATGTTATTCTCTAACTGCCTGCTAGCCTACTCTCTCTCTAACTGCCTGCTAGCCTACTCTCTCTCTAACTGCCTGCTAGCCTACTCTCTCTCTAACTGCCTACTAGCCTACTCTCTCTCTAACTGCCTACAAGCCTACTCTCTCTCTAACTGCCTGCTAGCCTACTCTCTCTCTAACTGCCTGCTAGCCTACTCTCTCTCTAACTGCCTGCTAGCCTACTCTCTCTCTAACTGCCTGCTAGCCTACTCTCTCTCTAACTGCCTGCTAGCCTACTCTCTCTCTAACTGCCTGCTAGCCTACTCTCTCTCTAACTGCCTGCTAGCCTACTCTCTCTCTAACTGCCTGCTAGCCTACTCTCTCTCTAACTGCCTGCTAGCCTACTCTCTCTCTAACTGCCTGCTAGCCTACTCTCTCTCTAACTGCCTGCTAGCCTACTCTCTCTCTAACTGCCTGCTAGCCTACTCTCTCTCTAACTGCCTACTAGCCTACTCTCTCTCTAACTGCCTACAAGCCTACTCTCTCTCTAACTGCCTGCTAGCCTACTCTCTCTCTAACTGCCTGCAAGCCTACTCTCTCTCTAACTGCCTGCTAGCCTACTCTCTCTCTAACTGCCTGCTAGCCTACTCTCTCTCTAACTGCCTGCTAGCCTACTCTCTCTCTAACTGCCTGCTAGCCTACTCTCTCTCTAACTGCCTGCTAGCCTACTCTCTCTCTAACTGCACGCAAGCCTATCACTGTATCACTACCGCTAGCCTATCGCTGACTGCCCCCCACCCCACTAACACACCCCGTGATGATTTCTACAGTATACACACAGCCCCAGAGAACCTCTGTAGAATAGAGGGCAAGGTAATGCAATGTCGTATGGTAGGAATACAGCCCCTATCTTCTACAGCTACTACTGATGATAACAGCACTACTATGATCAGGTGATGACCTATCTATCTATCATCTCCATCTATCTCATTCATTATCATCCACTATCTTATACATGTCTCCCTTTTTTCATAATTCTCTCACTTATTTCATTTATCACATTTATAATCTTGTATTAACCTATGTATTAAATATTTCCCAACTATTTCATAATTATCTCCCTTATTACATTACTACAATAATACTAATCTCACAATAATATCTATTTTATATATTATCTAATAATGATATCTCTTGTAATCTATATCCCTTATTATATCTAATATTTCCCTATCTACAACATATCTATCATATTTCTCATATCCTATATATTTATAAATATATATATATATATATATATATATATATATATATATATATATATATCTACATGTTTTATATATATCTCCTATTTCCTTCACCTCCGTTATTTCTCCTATCTCCCATATCTATATTAGCTCCCCTATTAGCTCCCCTATCTGCCCTATCTACCCTATATACTTCAGCACTCTTATAACCTTTATCTCCTCTATCTGGCCTATTTCCTTACCCTCCTCATATCCTTTCTACCCCCATATATCACTCTTATCTCCCCTATCTCCACCTTATCTCCCCTATCTCTGCCTTATCTCCTCCCTTATCAATAGATCAACAGGAATATGGATCCAAAAAGCTAAGCATTTCTTAAAAAAAGTGTGCAGTAATTCCAGTTTGTATTCATCACTATTATAGAATGTATTCAGAACAAAATAATTGATATTATATATAATATCTAATAGATATAATATAAATGTTATCAAGAATTTTACAAAGCAAAGATATGTCACTAATTAATGAAAACTTGCACCATCTGTATTTATTAAACAATTTATTTTTAATTCTATTCATAGTTTATATTTGAAAAATATATCACTTATAAATGGAAAGTTATATATATTTGTGAATACACTACAAATTTAATTTATAGTATTTCTTATAAGGGCATATCATACAACTCCCGCCATTGTATGTGTAGAGAGAGATGGGAGTAAATAATGGCTTTAAACAACACTAGGTGTGAAGATTATTTAATCAATCTGTTTTTGTTGTATTGTATTTATAATATATGCATGTATGCCCAAATAGACATGTTTAAAATATTTATTTTATATAGCCTATTGTGGATATATATAAATTACCATTTTTAATTGTTATTTATTGTTATTTATTCTATATAAATTTTATTTTTACTATTATTAGAAAATAATATTTATGAAAGATATATTATGGAAATATTTAAACATATGTTTATTTGTATAATCAAAAAAAAAATATAGTTATAATAGTTGTTATAATAATAGCCTTTATACATGCACTGTTAGTGTGAATTAGTGATGTAAATGATGCCAGTCAGCTCGTTTGACTATAGGCTCGGCTCGGGCTCGTTTTTTTTCTCTCCGAAAATGAAAGTCTCGGCTTGGCATCATTAACCAAAAGTATCGGCATTTAAAAGGCTCGGTATTATTTACACCACTAGATGAAATTTTAATTATTATTCACTGAATCGCGAATTTGGCGCAGATTATTATTTTAAATTGATGTAAATGTGAAATATATAAAAATTAGTATTAAAATGTAATTTCAAAAAAGCATCATTACGGCTTGGTAATGTTTAGTAAAAGTCTCGGCTCGGGCTCGTTTGGCTAGAGTCTCGGCTCGTGCTGGTTTTGTTCTCCAAAAATGAAAGTCTTAGCTCGTCATCATTTACATCACTAGTATGAATTCATTATTTAGAGAAAACAGCATTTTAATATATCTGAATACATTATAATACATATATAATGAATATATATAAACCACTTTTTATGTAATTTCAAGAATGTTTTCATGAATAATTTTTTTACAGATATTAAAAAACATATAGAATAGTATTATGAAATAAAAACAATACAAATTTAAATAAAAAATAATTTTCATCAAAACTAGGTGTGTGACATCCCCTTAAGAATATAACATTATTTTATTATAAGAACCATTTTTTGTAAAGAATTTTTTTGTGGAATATTATTTATAAGGAAATGTAGCATCATAAGAAAATATTATGTATTTTCAGAAATATAAGTCATCTAATAATGGTAACAATTTATTTTATTTTTATTTAAAATTATTTTTTATATATGATATAATGAAAATAAATGACTAAAGCTGAGTTCACACCAACAATCAGTACGGATTATCCATACGGATATTCCGCACGGATATATATTTAAAAATAAAATATATTGAAAGCATTCATAAATCCGGACAGAAAATCTGAGTATAACGCACGCCGTGTTTCGTGCGTTCAAATTCCTCATATTCCTTCATAATTCCGTTCAGTGCTCGGATTTTATAGAACATGTCCTAAATAAATCCGTACGGATTTATCCGAACATTTCAAATTGGCTTCATACCTAAATTAAACTAATATACTCGGATTTTAAATCCGTTCGGGTTATCCGTACGGATTCTTGGTGTGAACTCAGCTTAAGCCTACATTTTTATAATATAAACATAATAAGTAATACATACTGAAAATTTCATCTAGTTATGAGCATTAATTACGGAGTTATAGAATATATTAGGGATATAATTAAGTTATATAACTGTTAAGTTAAGTTAAGTTATGTTACAACTGACTATAACTGTAGCTACACACAATTATTAGTAAAGGCTGTTCATGCGATCTGTAAAATGCTTGCTGCGATAAAGTTTTGCTGTGCGAAGCCTGCTTTGCGAAAGATTTAACACGATAAAACCCACATTCCTTGTTTTACATAAAAATGATAAAAATATATATTCTATTGTGTTCTTGCAAAAACTAGTACCTGATACCTGATGCATCATATTAGTGATCACATTAGTAACAATATACAATAATACATCTCCTCCTCCTGCTGCTGCCACTCTGTAGAGATAACGAACCCTAAAGCTAAGTTACTCAAGCGAAGCGAGAACACATATGTGAGAGAAGTGAGAATATACGTGAACACTAAGACAGGTCAACGCTGCCTTAATGATGTACTGGTCCGTCAGATGTTTGCTGAATACGTTAGTAGTACTGGTGTGTGTGTACGTGTGTTATATATGTTTAGTTTATATATATATACTATTGTGGTATTATATATTGCTTATCAATTTATTAAAATAATGTATTTTTGTATGTTATTATTGAAATATTAATCAAATATATTTTTATATTTTATAGTTATTATTGTAGGTATTTAATATATTATGTAATATTGATTTTAAATCTTTACAGATAGCTTTAAGGTAATAATTATATTCTGTATTTTAACATATCCATAATTTCTAATTATCTATAAATAAGTGAATTTGTTTAAATATTTGTGTATCTATCATAATTGTGCTACTAATTTAGTGTGCGTTTTTGTAACATACCAACATACCACAGTACCACAGTCCCACAGTACCAGTTGAGTTAAATTCGCGGGCATTTCAGATGGTTCATTGGAAACATCAATATGAATAAACCCTCCCTATATATATATCGAGGATGGTACTGTGGGACTGTGGTATGGGACGTTGAAAAGGTAGTACCACAGTCCCACTTGAGTTTGAATGTATAAGCATACAGGTGGTACTGTGGTACGTTACAAAAAACGCACCCTTACTTTCACTTTTATTTTTTATAACTATTATTTAGTAGTAAACCATCTCAATAGTATGTGTGTGTGATGATGTTGTATTTATCTGTGCTATTAGTTTTACTGTAGACTATACATGATATTCACAGTAAAACATTGTATCAATGTTGTCCTCAATAGAATATTTGTAGATAATAAAAATTATTAAATTGAAACTCTACAAAACACGTGCGCACAGCTATTAATCTTTGTGCAGTGTTCGCTTTTGTTTGTTATCAACAACATTATTATATTAAAATATGATTATATCATTAATCTCTAAAATGATATATTATATGTCATTCAGAAGTATTTAATACTGCCTTATAAACATAAGCCTTAATTGTAAATTATAAACATAAGCATGTAAACAAAATCTGAAATGAAATATTTGAAATATTGAATAAAATTCAATAATATATAATGTATACATACTATTAGATCTTAGAAAATTAAAGATACTAATAGATATAAATGTTATCCATATAGTATAATAAAATGTTATATTTGATATTCAATCGCAAAAGTATATCCATATTTTATAATTTAGTACACATGAAATAAAAATATTAATTTTGAACCTTATATATCGTGACATTTAAAAAATGTTAATTCTATATTCAAAAACCAATATCTTTTTTTCCCTTAAATGAATCTTTATAACATTTTCAGAGTATATACCTAATAGGGTTATACAAATGCAAGTAGTCGAGACCAAATCTCGAATTCTAGAAATGAAATGTTGAGTCGAGTCTGAAATATTTGAGTTTATAAATTTATAAATTCATGTTCCTACAGTTGATTTTCTATTCTAATCGAATATTAAAATAAGACTCAAAAAAATTGACAATTTTAAATTGTACATAATACATATAAGTAAAATCAATATATGGAATTATTTCATAGTTAAAAGAGAATACTTTAAGTATTTAAAGTAAGATGTATTTAAAGAAATATTGTATTTCATATATATATTTATTTTATATTAAATTAAACATCACTTCTAACAAATAATGTTAATTCTGAATTTAGTTTTTATTTTCTATAATTGTAAAGGAATAATTTGTCTTTGAAGCCTTATATTTTTGGATTTAAAGGATTCGAAGCCCTACATTTTTGGATTTGAAGCTGTGTTTATTTATTAAATTTTGAGGGCTTCGAAGTCTTACAATTATTTAAATTGTACAACCCTAATACCTAATATATAGCTAATACAAATTTAGCCTATTTCATAATATAATACAATTGTAGATATTGTATAGATACAATTATTTCTCAAAAACAGAAACATTTTTTAATTATTTCTTCCGTAAAAATTTACTAGATCATTTTTTATTATCGTATACTTTATATTATCGTATACTTAATATCTGACAATCGTAGTGCCTAATTTTAATACATATGAATGTTCAATATTATGTTACATAATCTCAAAAGCCATGGGTATTATAGTAGTCACGTTAATTGCCCCTCATCTTTTACTGCTCCTTAAGTGTTATATCACATCATACAGATGTATATGTTAAATAGCAGACTATGTAAATGTATTACACGGTAGTTGATATTCTATCTGTAACCATATAATAAGTGAATTATTTATTTGTGTAATCATATTTAAATATAACTATTACTTAGTTATAACTATTACTTAGCTACTTTTGTTATGTGATTTCCTATGTATGTTGTATCCTATGCTAAAAATGTATTATACATTATTAATGTAACATTAATATAATTAGTATATTTATTTATACAAAATCTATAACAATCAACTAATATAGATACAATATAATTCATTAAACCAGTTTATGATAATTTCTTATTATTCTAATAGATATAACCTATGATATTATAAATTATAATTTATAATTACTATCATAATATATATATAAACAAATTAAGATTCTATTTATTGGTTTCACTAATTATTATATTTGAAACTGTATATTTTTAATATAATTAATTCAATATATGTATATAGCAATGATATTACTAATATATGATGTAAACTGTATTAACAATTAACATAACACAGATCCACGATACAGAAATATCCGATAATAAGAGTTTGTATGTTTTAAATAATTATTGTAAATATATAAATTCCTCTAAAAAGACATCATATTATAACTAACACCTCATTCCCTCTCTATTCTATAACTAACACCTCATTCACTCTCTATTCTATAACTAACACCTCATTCACTCTCTATTCTATAACTAACAGCTGATTCCCTCTCTATTCTATAATTAACCCCTGATTCCCTCTCTATTCTATAACTAACACCTCATTCACTCTCTATTCTATAACTAACACCTCATTCCCTCTCTATTCTATAACTAACAGCTGATTCCCTCTCTATTCTATAACTAACACCTCATTCACTCTCTATTCTATAACTAACACCTCATTCACTCTCTATTCTATAACTAACACCTCATTCACTCTCTATTCTATAACTAACACCTGATTCACTTTCTATTCTATAACTAACACCTCATTCACTCTCTATTCTATAACTAACACCTCATTCCCTCTCTATTCTATAACTAACACCTGATTCCCTCTCTATTCTATAACTAACACCTCATTCACTCTCTATTCTATAACATCATTATTCAGTAGTCGAGTCACCATCTTTTTCATTTATAAATCTCTTTATTTCCAACAATATAATTAGATATTTCAAACATCACTAACTCAGTTATTATGTGACCTAGCGTAATCCTGTACTACGATATCTCACACACACACACACACACCAGGAATGACAGGTGAAGACAGGGTAGTGGATGCTGAGAGGAGAGCTCATGGAGACAATCTAGTGAAGCTTAACACGGTGGAGGTAGCAGAGGTCAAACAGGTGCAGCGCAAGCGATCAAAGGTCATCTCAGCGACCTTTAAAGATGCTGTAGAAGAGGAGGATAATAGACTGACAATGGGTGACAAGGAGAAGGTGAAGGAGGAACAACTAATGTACCCCGACCGCTACATGGATAAGAATCACGACGAAACCGCACCCAGTTAGTACTGCCACCTAGTGAGCTATAATAAACACTCGTACTGCCACCTAGTGTTAGAACCGCTGCTTCACTGTATACCAAGTGTATATACCACCCGCTGTCAATTATAATTAAAACCCCCATCTCCCGATATTCATTGTGAACTAGACTACATCAGCGCTTCATTATAACCCTACACATAACCCCTACCCCCACACATGCAATAGGGTATTATCAGTTATGCGCTTCATTATAACCCTATTCAACCCTACAACTGCACCCCATGTACAGATATTCAATGTGAACTTGATGACGAGTTTGAAGATGTAGTAATCTCACAGAAACTCCTCAATGAGTTAGTGTTCATACCTACCTACTTCACTACATACAGGCTTTGGCTTTGTTCAATTAATAATAAATATATATTGAGTGTTTTTGCATTTTTTATAACTAACTTTATTTGATATATATTTAAAATATAAATTATTTTTCTAAATATTATATGAAATAAAATAAATCAATTTTATAAAAATAAAATTTGTATAATAAAGAGATATAATGTATTACCAGTTATAGTTTTTATGGTATTATATTTATATATTATTGATATAGATGTAATTTCGTATTCAGTAGTTTTATACTTTAATGATAATAATAACTCATCTTATACGTATATTTTAGTGTATATATATTATGAGATTTATGTATAATATGAGGTTAATTGATAATGAATGTATACTATTGTATAGTAAGTATATTAAACTTTAATTATTGTTTATAACTTTATAACAGACAGATGAAGGTGAGTATCAGTAATATGAACAAGAGCATTGCTTCTGCGGATAAAGCTAAGGAGTACATGATCAAGGACGAAGAGATGCAGACAGACCTAGTGTATGAGAAACTGTTTTATGTTGTAGAACCTAACAACCAGGCCACCAAAAACATGCCGGAGAAGGAAGTCAAGAATAAGATTGATTCACGTCTCCTTCAGGTTTCTCAATCAATCCTTGTCTGTAATCACGATATATTTTTATGGTTTTTTTTTAAAACCATAAAAACTAACAACCATGTAGTGTACATGTGTACTAGGTTATATCTGTGAGTGTGTACTAAAGGTATGTATGTATGTGTGTGTGTGTGTGTGTGTGTGTGTGTTCTATTACTGTATCATATAGTGTATTCTATTACTGTATCATATAGTGTATTCTATTACTGTATCATATAGTGTATTCTATTACTGTATCATATAGTGTATTCTATTACTGTATCATATAGTGTATTCTATTACTGTATCATATAGTGTATTCTATTACTGTATCATATAGTGTATTCTATTACTGTATCATATAGTGTATTCTATTACTGTATCATGTAGTGTATTCTATTACTGTATCATATAGTGTATTCTATTACTGTATCATATAGTGTATTCTATAACTGTATCATATAGTGTATTCTATTACTGTATCATATAGTGTATTCTATTACTGTATCATATAGTGTATTCTATTACTGTATCATATAGTGTATTCTATTACTGTATCATATAGTGTATTCTATTACTGTATCATATAGTGTATTCTATTACTGTATCATATAGTGTATTCTATTACTGTATCATATAGTGTATTCTATTACTGTATCATATAGTGTATTCTATTACTGTATCATATAGTGTATTCTATTACTGTATCATATAGTGTATTCTATTACTGTATCATATAGTGTATTCTATTACTGTATCATATAGTGTATTCTATTACTGTATCATATAGTGTATTCTATTACTGTATCATATAGTGTATTCTATTACTGTATCATATAGTGTATTCTATTACTGTATCATATAGTGTATTCTATTACTGTATCATATAGTGTATTCTATTACTGTATCATGTAGTGTATTCTATTACTGTATCATATAGTGTATTCTATTACTGTATCATATAGTGTATTCTATTACTGTATCATATAGTGTATTCTATTACTGTATCATATAGTGTATTCTATTACTGTATCATGTAGTGTATTCTATTACTGTATCATATAGTGTATTCTATTACTGTATCATATAGTGTATTCTATTACTGTATCATATAGTGTATTCTATTACTGTATCATATAGTGTATTCTATTACTGTATCATATAGTGTATTCTATTACTGTATCATATAGTGTATTCTATTACTGTATCATATAGTGTATTCTATTACTGTATCATGTAGTGTATTCTATTACTGTATCATATAGTGTATTCTATTACTGTATCATATAGTGTATTCTATTACTGTATCATATAGTGTATTCTATTACTGTATCATATAGTGTATTCTATTACTGTATCATATAGTGTATTCTATTACTGTATCATATAGTGTATTCTATTACTGTATCATGTAGTGTATTCTATTACTGTATCATATAGTGTATTCTATTACTGTATCATATAGTGTATTCTATAAGGGAACTCCACTTCACACATACCGGTACGTACACAAGCCTGGTTAAACAATCAATATCTGATACTAACAACACTGCACAGCTGCAATATAAACAGTGAACCATATCAACGAACAATAAACTGATATTTTCACACCTGTTATAAAATACATGTAAATATAGCCATATTCTGTAAATGTTAACCTCTGTACAAACAAGTATTTATTATTTTTAATTATTTATTTCAAATTTATAAACAAAAGATATACTGTTGTTTTATAATAACCAATTGGGTGGAGGCGTCAGTTAAAATATGATTAATATTTTTATTTTAACAAAAAATTGTATTACATGTTTAATTATTTCCATGTTTAATATATTATTTATAAATTTTTTAAATTTCTCTATTTATTTTTGATTATTTATATTAATATAAAGTGTTTTTATAAGCGTAATCGATATTATAATTATTTGAAATTGATAGGAAATTGAATGTATTATATTTATTTAAATATTATTTATAAAACTTTGAATGTTATTTTCTCAAGTTTTTACTTTTTCACTTAGTAACCACATGTAAATTACTATTTTTTTGATTTTTATTATTTTTATCTTAAATTTATACCTTAAATGTATAACATATACATCTATATGAATCCTGTTGAATTTATTATTATATTTTATATTAATTAAATAAATGATGATAAACTTGCATTTTAATGACAAAAATAAAAAATAAATATTTAACTAATGTAGACTATTTTTTCACCATTTTAAATTAACTACATTTATATAAAGATAGATCGTATATGAAGGAGGAAAGTATCTGTTGAATAAAACAAAAATTAATGAATTATCTCCATTAGTTATTTATCATTAGCTTTTTTATATAGAGCTAAAATAACATTATTTAGATGAATGGGCGCCTCCCCCCTTAAATATGATAATATTGCTACTTTCCTTTGATTCATTTAAATGTATTGTTGTATTTCCCATATTTGCACATATTCGATGTGTATACGATGTGTTGGTATGCATGCTACTTTAAGCCAACCACTCCGATGATTTCAATTGTAATTCATTCTATTTAGGAGAGAAATCTGAATATTGTTCATGATACACGGCATGATTTATATATGCAATGCATATTTTGAATATATTTATTTAATTATTATAATATTTATGTTCACGTTTAGAATATAGTATTTGACGAATATGTTAATGCGCTACAGTCGTGTAAATAGACTGTGAACCTTGATTCATGACTCATTGACTACAGGCCTTGAAACTGATGAGGTTTGAGGGATTACCAGAACTTCACAGGCAATGCTGGCCTAACATACTAGGATATTCTAATGTCCTCGTGGTATGTCCTCCGAGGTAGTACCCCCCACCCCCCTCTCTCTGTTTCTGTGTGTGTGTGTATGTGTGTGTGTAGTACCCCCCTCTCTCTCTGTGTGTGTGTGTGTGTAGTGCCCCCCATCTCTCTCTGTGTGTGTGTGTGTAGTGACCCCCTCTCTCTCTGTGTGTGTGTGTGTAGTGACCCCCTCTCTCTCCCTCTCTGTGTAGTACCCCCACCTATGTGTAGCTATCACTAGTGTAGACTCTCACCAGCTTAATGGAGCCCCCCCCATCTCTCCTATAGGAACCACTCCAAGAGCTGCTTCACCATCAGAAATCTAGCTTTCCTTATACCCATCATGAATGAGATCATTTCAGGGGACTGTGAGTTTGTAGGTGAAGGGGTTAGTTCTACTACCACCTGACTACTACTACTACTACCCTGACTACCACCACCTGACCACCCTGACTACAGTCACAATGTATCATATTGACTACCTGACTATTACTACTACAGCCACAATGTATCATATTGACATCATCGTGGCCACGAGCTGTGGATCTGTTTTACCTCGCTAAATACATCACTGAGATACCACCTGACTACCCCCTGACTACCACCTCACTAACCCCTCACTAACACCTGACTACCACCTGACTACCCCCTCACTACCACCTGACTACCCCCTAACTACTACCTCACTACCACCTTACTACCCTACCACAGCCACAATGTATCATATTGACATCATCGTGGCCACGTGCTGTGGATCTGTTTTACCTCGCTAAATATATCACTGAGATAAATAGAATCAACATAGTCATCAAGTGCATGTACCATAATGGAAATATACTACAGGATCAGGTTTGTACATATGTATCTTCTCGCTATATAATACTTAATTAGCATACCTATATACATACTATAACTACTGTTAGCTAAGGTGTCAGACACACAAGCAGTAGTGCACGACTTCATAGTGTCTGAACTATTAAAATATCTCTTAAATAATATGTAGATGTAATCTTATAGACTTGTGTATACAAAATCATTGGCTCTAATCTGGGTAACTTAAAGAGCGCTTCAAATTGATATTAGAGCCATTTGGTTATAAGTAAAAACTTCAATTAAGTTACTGGATAGGATGAACTAGCAATGGTAATATATGTTATTCAGTTGAAATGATTAGTAAATGCATATACATAGGAGAATCTATTCATAATTATAACTTACCTATTTCAACCTATAGCAATAATTGTATTTTAACACATGATTAACTAATGGGCATGTTATATTTATATGACCAATATCACTCCTATAGTATACTCTAATACCTTCTCACTAATACCCTCTCACTAACACCCTCTCACTAATACCCTCTCACTAACACCCTCTCACTAATACCTTCTCACTAATACCCTCTCACTAATACCCTCTCACTAATACCCTCTCACTAATACCTTCTCACTAATACCCTCTCACTAATACCCTCTCACTAATACCCTCTAACTAATACCCTCTAACTAATACCCTCTCACTAATACCCTCTCACTAATACCCTCTCACTAATACCCTCTAACTAATACCCTCTAACTAATACCCTCTCACTAATACCCTCTCACTAATATCCTCTCACTAATGTCCTCTGACTAATACCCTCTCACTAATATCCTCTCACTAATACCCTCTCACTAATACCCTCTCACTAATACCCTCTCTAATACCCTCTCACTAATGTCCTCTCACTAATACCCTCTCACTAATACCCTCTAATAATACCCTCTCACTAATACCCTCTCACTAACACCCTCTCACTAATATCCTCTCACTAATACCCTCTCACTAATACCCTCTCACTAATACACTCTCACTAATATCCTCTCACTAATGTCCTCTCACTAATACCCTCTCACTAATACCCTCTCACTAATGTCCTCTCACTAATGTCCTCTCACTAATACCCTCTCACTAATACCCTCTCACTAATGTCCTCTCACTAATACCCTCTCACTAATACCTTCTCACTAATACCCTCTCACTAACACCCTCTCACTAATACCCTCTCACTAACACCCTCTCACTAATACCTTCTCACTAATACCCTCTCACTAATACCCTCTCACTAATACCCTCTCACTAATACCTTCTCACTAATACCCTCTCACTAATACCCTCTCACTAATACCCTCTAACTAATACCCTCTAACTAATACCCTCTCACTAATACCCTCTCACTAATACCCTCTCACTAATACCCTCTCACTAATGTCCTCTCACTAATACCCTCTCACTAATACCCTCTCACTAATGTCCTCTCACTAATACCCTCTCACTAATACCCTCTCACTAATACCCTCTCACTAATACCCTCTCACTAATACCCTCTCTAATACCCTCTCACTAATGTCCTCTCACTAATACCCTCTCACTAATACCCTATCACTAACACCCTCTCACTAATATCCTCTCACTAATACCCTCTCACTAATACCCTCTCAGTAATACACTCTCACTAATATCCTCTCACTAATGTCCTCTCACTAATACCCTCTCACTAATACCCTCTCACTAATGTCCTCTCACTAATGTCCTCTCACTAATACCCTCTCACTAATACCCTCTCACTAATGTCCTCTCACTAATACCCTCTCACTAATACCCTCTCACTAATACCCTCTCACTAATACCCTCTCTAATACCCTCTCACTAATGTCCTCTCACTAATACCCTCTCACTAATACCCTCTCACTAATACCCTCTCACTAACACCCTCTCACTAATATCCTCTCACTAATACCCTCTCACTAATACCCTCTCACTAATAAACTCTAACTAATATCCTCTCACTAATGTCCTCTCACTAATACCCTCTCACTAATGTCCTCTCACTAATACCCTCTCACTAATACCCTCTCACTAATACCCTCTCACTAATGTCCTCTCACTAATACCCTCTCACTAATACCCTCTCACTAATGTCCTCTCACTAATACCCTCTCACTAATACCCTCTCACTAATACCCTCTAACTAATACCCTCTAACTAATACCCTCTCACTAATGTCCTCTCACTAATACCCTCTCACTAATACCCTCTCACTAATACCCTCTCACTAATACCCTCTCACTAATACCCTCTCACTAATACCCTCTCACTAATATCCTCTCACTAATACCCTCTCACTAATACCCTCTCACTAATACCCTCTCACTAATACCCTCTCACTAATACCCTCTCACTAACACCCTCTCACTAATACCCTCTAACTAATACCCTCTAACTAATACCCTCTAACTAATACCCTCTCACTAATACCCTCTCACTAATACCCTCTCACTAATGTCCTCTCACTAATACCCTCTCACTAATACCCTCTAACTAATACCCTCTAACTAATACCCTCTCACTAATACCCTCTCACTAATACCCTCTCACTAATATCCTCTCACTAATACCCTCTCACTAATACCCTCTCACTAATACCCTCTCACTAATACCCTCTCACTAATACCCTCTCACTAATACCCTCTAACTAATACCCTCTAACTAATACCCTCTAACTAATACCCTCTCACTAATACCCTCTCACTAATACCCTCTCACTAATACCCTCTCACTAATACCCTCTCACTAATATCCTCTCACTAATGTCCTCTCACTAATACCCTCTCACTAATACCCTCTCACTAATACCCTCTCACTAATACCATCTCACTAATACCCTCTCTAATACCCTCTCACTAATGTCCTCTCACTAATACCCTCTCACTAATACCCTCTAACTAATACCCTCTCACTAATACCCTCTCACTAACACCCTCTCACTAATATCCTCTCACTAATACCCTCTCACTAATACCCTCTCACTAATACACTCTCACTAATATCCTCTCACTAATGTCCTCTCACTAATACCCTCTCACTAATACCCTCTCACTAATACCCTCTCACTAACACCCTCTCACTAATATCCTCTCACTAATACCCTCTCACTAATACCCTCTCACTAATACACTCTCACTAATATCCTCTCACTAATGTCCTCTCACTAATACCCTCTCACTAATACCCTCTCACTAATGTCCTCTCACTAATGTCCTCTCACTAATACCCTCTCACTAATACCCTCTCACTAATGTCCTCTCACTAATACCATCTCACTAATACCCTCTCACTAATGTCCTCTCACTAATACCCTCTCACTAATACCCTCTCACTAATACCCTCTCACTAATACCCTCTAACTAATACCCTCTAACTAATACCCTCTCACTAATACCCTCTCACTAATACAATCTCACTAATATCCTCTCACTAATGTCCTCTCACTAATACCCTCTCACTAATACCCTCTCACTAATACCCTCTCACTAATACCCTCTCACTAATACCCTCTCACTAATACCCTCTCACTAACACCCTCTCACTAATACCCTCTCACTAATACCCTCTCACTAATACCCTCTCACTAATATCCTCTCACTAATACCCTCTCACTAATACCCTCTCACTAATACCCTCTCACTAATACCCTCTCACTAATACCCTCTCACTAACACCCTCTCACTAATACCCTCTCACTAATACCCTCTCACTAATATCCTCTCACTAATACCCTCTCACTAACACCCTCTCACTAATACCCTCTCACTAATACCCTCTCACTAATACCCTCTAACTAATATCCTCTCACTAATACCCTCTCACTAAAACGAATACCACTCATTTCATACCAAGTTAATTCGTATCATAAAAACAAATATTTACTTATATATATATAGTACAAATTGACTTTGTTGTTAGTATGAATTGACTCAGTACCCCTATAATACTAATACAGAATACACTACTGGAAGGTTGCGATATTCTAATATCTACGCCCACCTATCTACTGAGGCATCTTAAGTCAGAAATGCTGAATTTGTCTAGACTCACTTTTCTCGTTAGCATCATTAGCACTGTAGTATGGGATACCCATACAATACTGCTACTAGTACACCCACTAACACACACACACAATGCAGGTATTCGATGATGCAGACATCCTTACCTCTAAACTCCTCGATTCTGTAAGTATTATCATATCTCAACAGAATATTATGACATTACCATATAAACTTTATAATCATGTTAATACTTGTGTCGATAAGTAGTATTGCTTATATGATTATTAATGAGCCTAGTATTGCCTACATTTCATAATAATAATGATATAGCCATACATCTACACACACACAGTGTGGTTACTATTACTGCAGCCTACCCTAACATTCATCACCTCACCCAGCTTAATGATTTCATGCAATACGCGAAATCCATCTTCAAGTTCCGTGAGAAACATTGTCAGCTACAAGTGCAGGTAATCCTTACTGTACACATATATACTTGAGGCTACTATACCTCTCCCCCTACTATACCTCCACCCTACTATACCACCCCCTACTATACCCCCCCCTATTATACCCCCCCCCCTCTACTATACCGCCCCCCCCTACTATACCGCCCCCTACTATACCTCCCCCCCTACTATACCTCCCCTCTACTATACCCCCCCTATTATACCCCCCCCCCTACTATACCTCCCCCCCTACTATACCTCCCCCCTACTATACCTCCCCCCTACTATACCACCCCCTCCACCCACCCCCAATCAGAAACTATTCTTCGCCAACACGTGGAGCTGCAGTTTAGCCAGATTCACTAATGAAATCATGCCTAAGGAAGAGCTTCATCAGCTTATTAGGATCATCACTAATCAATTTGAGGCAGCCTTCTTCGGTAATGTTAAACAGGTTACAACAGGTTGCACCTAGTACATATTCTCTCCACTAGAACGCAGTGTTTCCAATATTACTAAATATGTCTTATAAAAATGTTGAAAACATAAACCGTACCCAACCTGGCGTTGCTCAGTTTTTGATTATTTTCCTATCTATTATTTATTAATTATAGCTATTCCTGATTCTTCATTATTATATATACAATAAAATAAATATTAGCCGAAATATAAACAAATGTAGACAAATATTTTAATATATAATAAATTAGTAGACAAATATTTCAAATATTACCAAATATGTTTTAAAAAAATGTCGAAAATCCAAATCTAAACCCTCCCGACCTGACCCGGCATTGCTAGGTTTTTGATTATTTGCCTATCTATTATTAATTATAGCTATTCCTGATTATGCATAGCTAATCTTTAATTTTTTCTACCTTATATTTACTAATTATAACTGTATACGATGTAGATCTAGAGTTGTTCAGATTTTTGTTCAGACGGGTTTTTAATATTTATTCTTAAAATATTTGGTAAAAATACAAAAAATAATTTAAAATATTTCAAAATATATTTTAAAAAATTGTCTAAAACTACTACTACTGACCACTAATACTACTACTGACCACCACTACTACACTGACCATTACTGACTACCACTACTACTACTGACTACTACTACTACTACCACTACTACTACTACTACTACTGACCATTACTACTACACTGACCATTACTGACTATTACTACTACTACTGACTACTACTACTACTAATACCACTTCTACTACTACTACTACTACTACTACTGACCATTACTACTACTACTGACCACTACTACTACACTGACCACCACTACTACTACTACTGACCACCACTACTACACTGACCACCACTACTACACCACTACTGCCCACCCCTAGATTGCCTATTGCGATGTAGAGACAGACACCAGAGATGAACATCTTCTGACAATCATCTCATACATGAAGTTCGGAGACAAGACAATAGTGTTTGCTAGAGATCCCAGCACTGTTGAACATATCGTAGAGGTAAGTACAAGTAGAGTAGGTCAGCACAGCCTCCTTAACACTCTCCTTAACACCCCCTCTTAACACCCTCACTCAGATATTGAGAGTTAAGCTAAGACTAGATGTTGCTTTCTGTCATCACACAATGGCAGCCTCGATTATAAAGTCTACTGCAGATGCCTGGGCCACTACATGTATTGATCAACACAACAATGAACATGCTGAATACAAAGCTATATTAGGTCAGTAACTATGTACCACTATACCTGACACCTCATGTTGTCAGTCTTCATTATAATCTTATTTTGTATTTGTCCCTATTATATAATCGACTACTACCCCACCAATACTCATACTACTACCCTAACTACTACCCCACTACTACCTCACTAATACTCACACTACTAATACCCCACTAATACCCAACTACAACCCCACTACTACCCCACTACTACCCCACTAATACCCACACTACTACATTGCCTTTATAGTAATCACAGACATAGTATTCGAATACTTCAAGTTGATATCAGACTCGAGCAGGGTGATCCATTACCAGCTACCCATGAGTGCTAGAGAGTTTGGTCAGCGTCTATCTACAGGAATGAACAGCTACCGTCCAGACTATGTTTCTGAAGAGGTTACCTTCTATGTGTGTATGTGTACATTGTACCCTCTATGTGTGTGTGTATGTATACATTGTATTCACCTATTGCATACAGCATATGAATACAGCATTATTGTGATCAAACATCTCATTCTTTCTATGTATTGCTGTGTTTTAATTACAGTGATAAAAGATAACCTAACCTATCCTGTCTTATCCTATCTAATATATAAACTGGCAGTGTATCTCAGCTAGCTAATGCATCAAACACGCATGCAGTAGGACATGGGTTCTTACAATAATACTTGTAAAGAAGTAATCATACTATAAGCATTGTGTATACAAAATTATAGGATCTTTTTAAAATATGGATGCATTAACATGAGAGCAGCTTCGAAAGGATATTATAGTTAAAACTTCATCTAATTTCCTTGATTAAAATTAACAAATATAATAATATATATATAATATATATATATATATATATTTCAATATATTTTGATATTTGAAATTTATAAATGAATTAATTATACACATATATTTTCATACCTACATATAGAATCTGTTGATTTATTTACTTTAGATAATTTGTATATATTTCATAATCATTTTCAAGAATTAAAATTAAATTACAATGAAAATTAAGTTAATAAATAAATAAAATTTTAAAAATGTCTAATGTCTAATGTATGATACTTCATGTATGAAACCAGCAAGTAATTACGAATAACTATCATTAACCATGCCCTTACTAAACTACTGTGGTTTTGAAGTAATGGTGTAGAGATGAATACTATTGCTAGCTGGATAATATTAACCTTGTGCCCCCCCCCCCTCACTGTAGACTAACAAGGAGAACCTGTTGTCTTACATTCTGATCGCTGAACAAGATTACGCTAAGGTGGGCAAGATTATCACCATTCTAGAACGTACCAACGACAACTCTAAAGGTTACTGTCAACACTGTGTCACTGTTACCTATCACTGTTACCTATCACTGTTACCTATCACTGTTACCTATCACTGTTACCTATCACTGTTACCTATCACTGTTACCTATCACTGTTACCTATCACTGTTACCTATCACAGTTAACTATCACTGTTACCTATCACTGTTACCTATCACTGTTACCTATCACTATTACCTATGTACCCACAACTGATGATAACAAAACTGTATTGTGTGATTGTATAGATCAAATGTTTCAGGAATACTCTCTGTGCAAATGTTCACGTATGTTGAGAGAACATTAGTGTGAAGTATGACCACGTTTATAGTGTAGCTGTCTATCACTTCACTTGTGTAATCATTTCTCATCATATTGTGTAGATAAATACGAGATACCTAAAGTACTTCAAGAAATCGGGAATTTAATCGATGTTAAGAAGAACCTGACCTTGAAACTGTGCGACCTCTACAAACATTTCGGTGTTTGCAGGTTAGCAGAGTTACATCCATAACCACCATACTCATATATCTCACATCTCCTCCTCCTCTTCACAACAATATTATTAATTACTACAATACTATACTGCTTTAAAACTATTTAAAAATGTATTATTATAAATATTAATATTATAATATTTTATTTATTGATTTTCTTATATTATTATCATAACTTTAATTATTAATCTTATTTCACGTTAAAGCAGATTATAACTAAGCACTTCTGTGATAAACCATCATCATCATCATCATCATCATCACCATCACCACTCACTATCTATTCGTAGAGTTTTCAACTGCATGAAGAGACACAGTCTATTGAGGAGCTTGGACTCTCCTAATCTGGACTTGAGCCAAGTCAGCATCCCTACTGCTGGCTTTGCTAGGGTTAGATACATACACACATACCTACACACATCACTACACGTACACATGTGTATATAAATATACTTATACATGCTAAATTATAAACATTTTTATAATTGATAAACAATTTATAAACAAACTCGATACTACATGATGAAACACCGTGGTTTAACTCCAAATTAAACAATTAAAAATTGTATTTAGAAAATCTTGTAGACTTTTAACGAAATAACACTTAAACTGAATTGAACTATGAAAAAAAAAACAGATATATACAGGAAATTTACTGACATCTACTAAAACAGATTACTTTAATAACAAAATTAAATATTTTTCACACACCTATAAATGACTTTACTCAATACTCAAACTAAAATCCTCTTGGAAAAAAATAAAAATTCTACCCTTCCTCAATTTCCCGATTATCAACTATGTTCATAATTAGCAGAATACTAAAAGAAAACAAAATGTGTAACTATTACATTACAATGTAGCCCCCGATATCTTAGCATATCCTTCAGCAGACCCTACCACATTACCCATGAATATTGTAATCTACAATGTTATCTTCACCACCTGACCCTTAGATTCCTCTATAGACTATACTAGGAACAACTCTGATTCTGACTCACTATAATTGATGATTCACTTTTAACTTATGAACTATACCAAACTTACTCAAACATGCAATCATTAAGTCAATAATAAAAAGACCTAATTTTAACTCAACGGAATTCTCAAATTATAGATCTATATGTCAACTACCTATACTAACTAAAATTCATGACAAAATAGTTTATTCTCAACTCTCAAACTATTTAACTGATCCTATGTTGCTGGACATTAGACAATAAGCGTTCTGTAAACTCCATAGTACTGAAACCACCGTACTCTCCCTATTTGTCGACTTATATAATTCACTAGATACTGGACAACCCATACAGCTACTACTACTACTACTACTACTACTACTACTACTACTACTACTACTACTACTACTACTACTACTACTACTACTACTACTACTACTACTACTACTACTACTACTACTACTACTACTACTACTACTACTACTACTACTACTACTACTACTACTACTACTACTACTACTACTACTACTACTCTGACTACTACTACTACCTGACTACTACTACTACCTGACTACTACTACTACTACTACTACTACTACTACTACCTGACTACTACTACCTGACTACTACTACTACTACTACTACTACTACTACTACTACTACTACTACTACTACTACTACTACTACTACTACTACTACTACTACTACTACTACTACTACTACTACTACTACTACTACTACTACTACTACTACTACTACTACTACTACTACTACTACTACTACTACTACTACTACTACTACTACTACTACTACTACTAATACTTCTACTTCTACTACTACTACTACTAATACTACTACTACTACTACTACTAATACTACTACTACTTCTAATACTACTACTACTACTACTACTACTACTACTACTACTACTACTACTACTACTACTACTACTACTACTACTACTACTACTACTACTACTACTACTACTACTACTACTACTACTACTACTACTACTACTACTACTACTACTACTACTACTACTACTACTACTACTACTACTACTACTACTACTACTACTACTACTACTACTACTACTACTACTACTACTACTACTACTACTACTACTACTACTACTACTACTACTACTACTACTACTACTACTACTACTACTACTACTACTACTACTACTACTACTACTACTACTACTACTACTACTACTACTACTACTACTACTACTACTACTACTACTACTACTACTACTACTACTACTACTACTACTACTACTACTACTACTACTACTACTACTACTACTACTACTACTACTACTACTACTACTTTACTTATACTCTGTATTCGACTCCCTCAAACATGACATACTGTTAGAAAGATATAGTAACATTGGAATAAAAGATAAAACTATGGAATGGTTAATTAATTTTATAAAGATAAAAATTAGAAATAACTACTCTACCTCATATACCATCGACCACTTTGTCCCTCAAGTTCAATTCTTTCTCCCACTCTCTTCTCTATATATCTTATTCCATTACAAATAATCATTAAATGTGTTCCAGCTGATACTTACAACTTAGAACTACACGCATTGATAATGAACTTTACCTACCTATATAACTGTTTAATGAATGAACAACAAAACTTGCAATAATAATAGCCTATAAAACCACAATAAATCTGAAGTATTAAATATTACTAATATCCAAAATACTGACATACTATTTAACCAACATAATATTATTCTCCCCAATTCTATTAATTACCTAGGCATTTATTTTAATAATAAACTTAATTTAGATAAACATTACAGCTTACTTACTCAATCTCACGACTGCACAGCTATTTAACCTTAACAAAATACGCCCATAGTTAAATAAAAACACTGCAAAACTACTGACTCTCATACTAGCTTGACTACAATACCCTAACTCTTTATTGTCATGATCTGCAAAACTGAAATACAACAAACTAGAAAAAATAATTAACCGCTCAATTAGAAATATATACCAACTACAGAAGATCAACTATACAACTAGCATTACTGACTTATGTAACACACTTAACTGGCTAAACACTGAAGACTCAGTCAACTACAAAATACTTCAAAATAATATTTCTAATAACTTACCTTAGAATTTACGAAACAAAAGACAACATAAAAATCACACTAAATTTCTACTAAATACCAATTCCATTAAAGTAAACCAACCAATTCGATTAAATTTACACATAGAATTGTAGTTTAAATAATGTTTAGATAATGTTTGAAAATGTCAACAACAACACACACACACACACACACACGCGCGCACACACACACATGTACACACACACACTCATACCCATACACGTATACACACACACACACATGCACAGTTGAGGATCACAAACGTGATAAGCGCCTGCAGTTACAATGCCCAACTGTTGTACTGCAACAATGGGTGTGTGGAGAACAATCAGAATAATGTCCTTCTTCAGATCAACGGAGCCCTAGCACTTCTTACTACTAGGAACTGTTTCCCTACTGGTTAGTACCAGGAGTGTATCTACAGTGAATAGTACATATAACATTGTTATATTACTACAGATGTACACACTGTTAAAGTGAACTTGATGTGTATTTTCAGAGACTCAAACAAAATGTTCAATCGGTTAGTGTGTTTCCTACATAGGTCATGTCCTCGTAGAGGACATATGTCATTACTGATATCGATACACACAATACAATAGGGTTCGCATAGAGGGTATCATAGAAGATAGAGAGGACCTCGTATATGTACAAGTCAGTATTCAGTTCTAATATGCTAGTACATTGCATCAAATGCTTTCATTATGAATATTCTATGTACAGGTTTACTTCCTTGACATCGGAGGTTACACAGATACCTACAGTAATAACCTTTATGAGATGCCTCCAAGTTTGATGGATCTACCTTTCCAAGTAAGCCTCCTCACACTCCTCTATTACCTCCTCCTCCTCCTTCACCTCTATTACCTCCACCTCCAGATCACACCCCTATACCAATATAGCTATCACACTACACATACACATTTACATATTAACATCAATATGAGCACACACACACCCACACAATCATATCACCACCATCAATACACACACACACAGGCTGTATATCTAGTACTTTGCAGAACAATTCCTTTGGATTACGACAACAAATACACTGAAAAGGTTAACAGGTCATACTCATGACCTTCACCCTTCAATAACCTTGACCTCATTCTAACAGGCAAGACAATTGATCGCAAATGAAATACTCGATTACAACGTCGAAGGAAATATAGTTCTAGCGTTAGTAACCTCTCTAACCCCCAATCATTAATTAGCCCCTCTAACCCCATTAATAATACTATTCATTTATTAGAAGATATTTTTTAATAATAAAACTAATTTTAATCAAAAATAATGAAACTCTCTTCTAAATTACTCCAAGATAAGATGTTACGCTAGCCAATGAAATTAACCCGTGCCCTGTGCCCACAGTTTGAACAATACACTCTACATAGATCAAATGTACATTGCGAAGAAGAAGTATCACGGCACTAAACCAACTGTTCGCTCGTTGCTCATCTCTCACAACTTTGCTGATGATAATCCCATGGTAAAGCCCATACCACCTATGTATACTTGCTACTGTATATTTACAATATATGTGTGTGTAAATACATCTTTTATAGAAATGTATGTAGTTATTCAATGATCAACTATATATTTGATCATATTTATTTTTATTGGGCAGAATCTATATAAATTTATTAAAATTAAAAAATTAAACAAACTAATTAATTATATTTTTAATAATTTGTTAATTATTCTATTTTTATTTATATACATAAATATATATATATATATATATATATATATATATAATTAATATGTTAATCTATAATAAAATGATAGCATATTTTTAGAGTGTATTTTTATTTTAAGAAAAGTATAATTATTTAATAATCTAATTAACCTATATAATGTTACCTATGTATTTATGTATATATCTTAATATAATAATAACAATAACATGCTGATTAACATTATTCTAGCACTTGATAAATCTGCGCAAAGCTTGCTTTCATAATGATGAGATCTATATGCCTAACAACATCAAGAACCTTTCATACATGTTGGTATCTTAGTACTACCGCCACCGCCACCACCACCACCATTAAGGGCAGGTACGTCCTTCACGACCTCAATGTAAATAGATGTGTTTACAATACCATTATTTACGGAAATAATGTCTGGAAATGTTTGCTAGAAAGTGATTTTCTAGCAAGTTGTAGTGGGATACCCCTTTTAAAGTTACTATATTTCAGGAATGTTGCAGTAAGGGATATCCCACTACAATTGTGCAGTTAACTGCTAATAAATCACTTTCTAACAAACATTTCCATAAATACTGGTAGTGGGACCCCCTTTACAGTCACATTCAATTACACACATTTAATAATAGGTAATTACGTACTTTTTTTTCTATAGTTTAATAATATATTCTATAATGAAATAGTTTTTTCTTATATATCCATTCATTCACATATTTATTATTTATCTTTATAAATATATGTTTTATTTATCATTAAAGGGACGCGATACCATTGATTTTTTTGAAAAAAAATTGAATTTCAAATTTTTTATTAATGTAAAATTTTAATACTTCACATATTATCTTTTATGTGGTGTTTAAATTATGTTCATTACATTATTCATTTTGTTTATATTATATTATTTGTACCTGTATATTCATATATTATATTTGAAACTTGATTTACTCAGAATAATTATTTGTGACCAATCATGCTGACATAACTGGTATTAACTTTTGTACAATTTAATATTTGTTCTTCATTTTTGCAATATAACTAGATAAAACCTGTAAGATTAAAGTTATTTGTCAAAATTAAAAAATATTTATTTAAAAAATTGTAATTAGAAATTTAGTTGGAAAACTAAAATTTTTTATCAGATATTTCAATTATTATTTTTAGAAACGTAACATAAAGATGTGTAAACATCTATAAATTTCAACATATAATTTAAAAATATGGAATATTATTAATAGATTAAAAAAAAAAAAATAAAAAAGTGAATATTTTTTGAGTTAATAGATTTCTAAAAATAGCATTTTTTCGTATCTTTTACATGTAAACCAAACGATGGTATCGCGTCCCCTTAATAAACAAAGACATATTAAAATTAATAATTTTTAGTAAAAAAAAAAGTATTACATTGCATTTGTATAGTTTATTATACAATTAATACAATACATTACAGCCTATTGTATTTTCTAATTATATTTAAAATTTCAATTCATTATTTCTATTATTCAATGAGATATTAAATTTTGAGTAATATATGAAAAAACTTTATTATGTATAAATGATTAAAAATTAAAAATATAAAATTACAAATTTATTATAATAAAATTTTGAATTACCATTTGGAAAATTATATTACATACATATATGTACTTGTATAATATAGAATACATAAAATATATGATATGAACAATAATATTTATATATATATGTATATATAAAGTAAGATTATATGTAAGATTATTAAAATATATATGTATAATTAATACATTATAATACATTTTTATATATTCAATTTCTTGTAATCTAAAATGTTTGAATTTAATTAGACAATACTCGTATCATAGTTACTTTAGCTATAGTATAAAATAAATTGTAAACAAACAAAACTATTTGATGTTTATAAATGTATTTAAATTTTCAAAATTGATAAATAAATTGCAAAGTTATACAGAATTTATTTAAGGGTGCAAGCTGACGTTAAAATATGTATAATATTTTTTATTTTTTTTTATTACTTATTATCCATTCAGTATGTTATTAATCACATTGTAAAATATTTTGAATTATTTTTGAGTATTTCTATCAATATAAAGTGTTTTACGAGATCAATCGAATTAAAAATCATATGAAATTGACAAGATTATTTATTTAAACAAAATTTTGAATGTCATTTTCTCAATTTTTTACTTTTTGCACTCAGTAAGCTTACGTAAATGACTACTACTTCTTTGATTATTAATATTATTATCTGAAATTGTTACTGTATATAAATAACATGTAATACTATATTAATATTGACAGTATATTATATTATACCTTATATTTTTTAAATAAATTATAATAAACTTCACATTTTTAATATAAAAATATAAAAAATATTTAAACTATTTTAATATATTTTTTTACATCATTTTAAATAAAATATATTTATAAAAAGTCAATACTTTTATGTAGTAGAATAATATCTATTAGTTTAGTATCCTTATGATTTTAGCTAGAGCTAGAATTAATAGTAAAGCATAGTAAACCCCAATACGAGCTTTAATAATAATTATAATAATTCCGAAGGATGTACCTCCCCATCATTAAGAGTAATTGTCACCTAATTAAATCCATTATATTGCACCTTACTCACCCCATTTGCCCAGCCTATCTAGAAATAACAATAGTTATAACCTATGCAGTATCGCTATATTATCTTGGTCTCTTTTTCTATCTATGAATATCTACAATAATACTATCATCTATAATACTATCATCTATATTACTATCATCTATAATACTATCATCTATAATACTATCCTCTATAATACTATCCTCTATAATACTATACAACCTACTCTAGAAATAGCGGCGTGTTCATTTCACCTCCCGTTGAAAGTCTCATAAAATATGTTAGTTTAACACCGCTACTACTAGCGCCACCACCACTACTACTACTACTAGCGCCACCACCACTACTACTAGCGCCACCACTACCACTACTACTAGTGCCACCACTACTACTACTAGCGCCACCACCACTGTACAACTAGCGCCACCACTACTACTACTAGCGCCACTACCACTACTACTAGCGCCACCACCACCGCTACTACTATCGCCACCACCACCGCTACTACTAGCGCCACCACCACCGATACTACTACCACCACCACTACCTGTATAGGAAGGCAAGCAAGCAATGGTATGTAGTGAAGAACTAGTGACTCTCAGTGCGATAGCAAACCCTCACATGTTCTGGGTCATCAAATTGAACAACTACATACTGTAAGTACATAGGCCTGTGCGTGTGTTGTATGTGAGGAGATATAATGCAGCTAAGTACAGCACTATATGTTCTCCCCTATATCTAAGTGTATTAGGAGTCACTTATATTCACTTTATTGTGAAGTTTAAGATGTACTGTTAACATCATTAAGGTAAATAGGTCTGAGGGAGTTCATGTCCCAAGTGCAACCTATACACCATCACCTATACCCCCCTGACCTACACCCCCCTAACCTATACCCCCTCACCTATACCCCCCTCCCCTATACCCCCTCACCTATACCCCATCACCTATACCCCCTCACCTATACCCCCCTCCCCTATACCCCCTCACCTATACCCCCCTCACCTATACCCCCCTCCCCCATACCCCCTCACCTATACCCCCCTCCCCTATACCACCTCCCCTATACCCCATCACCTATAACCCATCACCTATACCCCTCACCTATACCCCCCTCCCTAACCCAGGAGAGACAGACTTAATGAAGAGATACGCCTTCACACTAACCTTATCGATGGCAAGAGACAGATGAAGCAGTTCTCTGTGCAGCACAGGAGATGTAAGAATGAAGATGAGGAGAGGGGTTAGCTTACAGTAGTAGTCAGGGCTAGCTCTTAATGCTGTTGTAACACATAGATTAGGTTAGCTTACAGTAGGGGCTAGCTCTTAATACCATATGCTGTTATAACACATAGATAAGGTTAGCTTACAGTAGGGGCTAGTTCTTAATGCTGCTGTAACACATAGATTAGGTTAGCTTACAGTAGGGGCTAGCTCTTAATGCTGCTGTAACACATAGATTAGGTTAGCTTACAGTAGGGGCTAGCTCTTAATGCTGCTGTAACACATATATTAGGTTAGCTTACAGTAGGGGCTAGCTCTTAATGCTGCTGTAACACATAGATTAGGTTAGCTTACAGTAGGGGCTAGCTCTTAATGCTGCTGTAACACATAGATTAGGTTAGCTTACAGTAGGGGCTAGCTCTTAATGCTGCTGTAACACATAGATTAGGTTAGCTTACAGTAGGGGCTAGTTCTTAATGCTGCTGTAACACATAGATTAGGTTAGCTTACAGTAGGGGCTAGCTCTTAATGCTGCTGTAACACATAGATTAGGTTAGCTTACAGTAGGGGCTAGCTCTTAATGCTGCTGTAACACATAGATTAGGTTAGCTTACAGTAGGGGCTAGCTCTTAATGCTGCTGTAACACATAGATTAGGTTAGCTTACAGTAGGGCTAGCTCTTAATGCTGCTGTAACACATAGATTAGGTTAGCTTACAGTAGGGGCTAGCTCTTAATGCTGCTGTAACACATAGATTAGGTTAGCTTACAGTAGGGGCTAGCTCTTAATGCTGCTGTAACACATAGATTAGGTTAGCTTACAGTAGGGGCTAGCTCTTAATGCTGCTGTAACACATAGATTAGGTTAGCTTACAGTAGGGGCTAGTTCTTAATGCTGCTGTAACACATAGATTAGGTTAGCTTACAGTAGGGGCTAGCTCTTAATGCTGCTGTAACACATAGATTAGGTTAGCTTACAGTAGGGGCTAGCTCTTAATGCTGCTGTAACACATAGATTAGGTTAGCTTACAGTAGGGGCTAGCTCTTAATACCATATGCTGCTGTAACACATATATTAGGTTAGCTTACAGTAGGGGCTAGCTCTTAATACCATATGCTGTTGTAACACATAGATTAGGTTAGCTTACAGTAGGGGCTAGTTCTTAATACCATATGCTGTTGTAACACATAGATTAGGTTAGCTTACAGTAGGGGCTAGCTCTTAATGCTGCTGTAACACATAGATTAGGTTAGCTTACAGTAGGGGCTAGCTCTTAATGCTGCTGTAACACATAGATTAGGTTAGCTTACAGTAGGGGCTAGCTCTTAATGCTGCTGTAACACATAGATTAGGTTAGCTTACAGTAGGTGCTAGCTCTTAATGCTGCTGTAACACATAGATTAGGTTAGCTTACAGTAGGGGCTAGCTCTTAATGCTGCTGTAACACATAGATTAGGTTAGCTTACAGTAGGGGCTAGCTCTTAATGCTGCTGTAACACATAGATTAGGTTAGCTTACAGTAGGGGCTAGCTCTTAATGCTGCTGTAACACATAGATTAGGTTAGCTTACAGTAGGGCTAGCTCTTAATGCTGCTGTAACACATAGATTAGGTTAGCTTACAGTAGGGGCTAGCTCTTAATGCTGCTGTAACACATAGATTAGGTTAGCTTACAGTAGGGGCTAGCTCTTAATGCTGCTGTAACACATAGATTAGGTTAGCTTACAGTAGGGGCTAGTTCTTAATGCTGCTGTAACACATAGATTAGGTTAGCTTACAGTAGGGGCTAGTTCTTAATACCATATGCTGTTATAACACATAGATTAGGTTAGCTTACAGTAGGGGCTAGCTCTTAATGCTGCTGTAACACATAGATTAGGTTAGCTTACAGTAGGGGCTAGCTCTTAATGCTGCTGTAACACATAGATTAGGTTAGCTTACAGTAGGGGCTAGCTCTTAATGCTGCTGTAACACATAGATTAGGTTAGCTTACAGTAGTAGTAAGGGCTAGGCCTTCTCAGATAATTATCCACAACTGATTCATTATCAATGCTATAGCTGCTATATTATTCACACTGCGCTATAGTATATTGCTGCGTAGATACCTTGACCTTAGTGCCCTGACCTCTACCACAGAGCTGGAGCTAGTGAACAAAGCATTGAAATACGACGCAGAACTTGAAGAGTTGCATGTACCCTATGGAGAGGGAATGCTGGTGTTGGCCTACGTAACAAATGATGAAAAGTTAGTCCACCCCCATTAGGGGGGTAATAAGTTATATAACATTACTAAATGAGTAAGCATAGTTCTGCCCATTCCCATTTACATGTGTATAGACTGCTGATCTACCCCTTTCCACTAATATAACCCCCACGCCCCCACCCCCATAGGTGGCTAAGAGGTAGAATAGATGAAGTGATAACAGATAAGGAAGATGGTGAGGAAAGGTATAGTGTACACACAATAATCACATCTTTATTCTCAGTATTCAGATAACTTGTTGACATTTATATAGCATTTGTAATATAAATTATTAAATATTAAACATACCTGCACACATACACAGGTATGATGTATTGCTCGTAGACCACGGAGAAAGCATTTTTCTCTCCAAACAATACATTAGACCGATGCCTATACGCATACTGAAGCTAGCCAAGTAAGTACACATCACATCCAGCCCTCGTTCTCCCCTCCAGATATTACTTCTGAAATCATATTTAAATGATCATCTCTCATAAACCATAGATACCTAAATATGAGAACGGCTTCGAACAAATATTAAAGCCATTTGGTTATAAGTGAAAACTTCAGCTATTTCCTTGATGGGATGAAATGACACCACCAAAATGAAAACTACTACTACTACTACTATTACTACTACTACTACTACTACTACTACTACTACTACTACTACTACTACTACTACTACTACTACTACTACTACTACTACTACTACTACTACTACTACTACTACTACTACTACTACTACTACTACTACTACTACTACTACTACTACTACTACTACTACTACTACTACTACTACTACTACTACTACTACTACTACTACTACTACTACTACTACTACTACTACTACTACTACTACTACTACTACTACTACTAACCACACTACTACTACTACTACTACTACTACTACTACTACTACTACTACTACTACTACTACTACTACCACTACTACTACTACTACTACTACTACTACTACCACCACTACTACTACTACTACTACCACCACTACTACTACTACCACCACTACTACTACTACTACCACCACTACTACCACCACTACTATAGGTTCCAGGCCATAGGCTGCTCCCTTGTGGGCATAAAGAGTAGTAACACTGATGGTTGGCAAGAGGATGATATAGATAGTGTTTGGAACGCTAGTAGAACTTATAATGCAGCCACTGATAACATGGATGTCCATTACTACAACTTCTCCGTTAGTTGTCCAATCTGTGCATATCAACTATATTAAGTTTATATTCATATACAAAAGAATAGAAATATTTATTAAATATTTTGGAATTAATAATTATTAAAAATGATGTTTTATTATCAATACATAGTTTGAATTTCCTCTAAGAACTATTTTTCAAATATAATATATTATTTGAATAGATAAACATTTAATTTTAAAAACTTTTACAGACAACATATTATTTACAAATCTATAAAATAAAATATTTTTTTAATAAATAAGAATTAAATATTACTCTACAATATAAACGTGTATATATTTTAATATTAGTCAAATAATAAGAGTTTATATGAATTTATATCGACAATTTTAAAATATCATAAAATAATGTATAATGTAAATCAAATTATTAATAAATATTATTATTTATGCAACGCATAGACACTGCTTATTGAGCTTTTGCACTGCTGTACACAATGTGCAGAGACATGATGATATATGACCCGGTTAAGTCCCTCTTTATTTAATTGTCTTGTATGATTTAAACACAATTAAATTGATACTATTATATTTCATAAAATGTTATGAAAATAGTAATAATCGTAAGAATCATACAATTTATGATAATAAAATTGCGAGTTAATAAATCATGAAAACTTCATGTGTACACATGGCTTAAATGCGATTTACACAAAATAATACCGTTTTTTCATATATTACCTTTACTAAAAATTCAATATTATTAGAAAATACAATAGGCTGTAATGTAATTTTTTTCATCTACAAAGTATGCCTTTGTTCTATCATACCAAGTTATCAAGCCTTTTCTATACGTTTCCTATTCATATACATGTAAATGCTGATTGTACATTGGTATGTTACAAATAACACAACATATTAACATACCAACTAGAATGATAGTATATATTATGGAGCATTTCTCGTAGATATACCAACGTCCCATCTGTATTCATTACAAGTATAATTGTGGGTGTTTCAGATAGTCAGTTGGGATGTACGTTGAAAATGTAGTACCAACGTACCATCTGAATTTACATGTAAATAAATACAGATGGGACTTTGAAATGTTACTAAAACGCACCCTAATATGATACATTTTAATTTATTTGTTATATTTAAAATATTAATAATAAATAAAACACATATTTATAAACATATATTATAAATATATTAATAAATGGATATGTAATAAAAAAGTATAGAAAAATATTAATAATAAATAAAACACATATTTATAAACATATATTATAAATATATTAATAAATGGATATGTAATAAAATAGTATAGTAAAATAAAATGATATATTATTAAACTAAAAAAAATTAAATATGATTAACTATAATTAAATTTGTGTAATTTCATTTATTGTAAGACATAAATAAGCTTATCTATTTACATTGTGTATGGAAAGGATGTGTTTTCCCCCCTTTAGAAATAGTTTATAGTCCATAATATTTGATCTATTCAGCTTATCTGTGATTGTTTAAATAATAATTAAATATCATATTTAAAATATTTCTTCAATTGATTAATCCAGATATTTATACGCAGATTGTAAATTTCAATCCGAAAGTGAATTATATGACTGATTTCAAATACCACCTGGTTTTATCCGAATACCCATCAAAATTACCGTTGCACATTGAACTGTGTGTAATGGGCATTGCAGTACCAGTAAATAATGAAATATTGGTTAGTATATTCACAATCGTTCAAAACATCCCAAATTCTCTATCACCCATATATCTCTATTCCCATATATCTCTATTCCCATATATCTCTATTCCCATATCTCTCTATTCCCATATATCTCTATTCCCATATATCTCTATTCCCATATATCTCTATTCCCATATATCTCCCATATATCTCTATTCCCATATATCTCTATTCCCATATATCTCTATTCCCATATATCTCCCATATATCTCTATTCCCATATATCTCTATTCCCATATATCCCTATTCCCATATATCTCTATTCCCATATATCTCTATTCCCATATATCTCCCATATATCTCTATTCCCATATATCTCTATTCCCATATATCTCTATTCCCATATATCTCTATTCCCATATATCTCTATTCCCATATATCTCTATTCCCATATATCTCTATTCCCATATATCTCTATTCCCATATATCTCTATTCCCATATATCTCTATTCCAATATATCTCTAATATATCTCGAATAGAAAATATTTGAAAAAGAAGATCTAACCGATGAACGAATAAACACAATCAGACTCTACTTGAAGGTTTGTCTACCTATTGAGTACGTCTAGTAATTCATGCCCCCCCCCCATTACTATCATCTATTCAGGGAGAAGTAGACATTGCGAGCGTTAAAGATTTGAGTGACACAGGAATAGGGTTAGTACATCTGTCTAAGGAAATATATAATACTTCAGCGCTAAATCATGTAACTCAATTGCATACACAAAACATGAACAGCTACATGATTCATCAATACCTTAATACCTACATGAGTTGTCAATACCTTAATACCTACATGAGTCATCAATACCTTAATACCTACATGAGTCATCAATACCTTAATACCTACATGGGTTGTCAATACCTTAATACCTACATGAGTCATCAATACCTTAATACCTACATGAGTCATCAATACCTTAATACCTACATGAGTCATCAATACCTTAATACCTACATGAGTCATCAATACCTTAATACCTACATGAGTCATCAATACCTTAATACCTACATATGTTGTCAATACCTTAATACCTACATGAGTCATCAATACCTTAATACCTACATGAGTCATCAATACCTTAATACCTACATATGTTGTCAATACCTTAATACCTAAATATGTTGTCAATACCTTAATACCTACATGAGTCATCAATACCTTAATACCTACATGAGTCATCAATACCTTAATACCTACATGAGTCATCAATACCTTAATACCTACATATGTTGTCAATACCTTAATACCTACATGAGTTGTCAATACCTTAATACCTACATGAGTCATCAATACCTTAATACCTACATGAGTCATCAATACCTTAATACCTACATGAGTCATCAATACCTTACTACCTACATGGGTTGTCAATACCTTAATACCTACATGAGTCATCAATACCTTACTACCTACATGGGTTGTCAATACCTTAATACCTACATGAGTCATCAATACCTTAATACCTACATGAGTCATCAATACCTTAATACCTACATGAGTCGTCAATACCTTAATACCTACATGAGTCATCAATACCTTAATACCTACATATGTTGTCAATACCTTAATACCTACATGAGTTGTCAATACCTTAATACCTACATGAGTCATCAATACCTTAATACCTACATGAGTCATCAATACCTTAATACCTACATGAGTCATCAATACCTTACTACCTACATGGGTTGTCAATACCTTAATACCTACATGAGTCATCAATACCTTACTACCTACATGGGTTGTCAATACCTTAATACCTACATGAGTCATCAATACCTTAATACCTACATGGGTTGTCAATACCTTAATACCTACATGAGTCATCAATACCTTAATACCTACATGAGTCATCAATAACTTACTACCTACATAAGTCATCAATACCTTAATACCTACATGAGTCATCAATACCTTAATACCTACATGAGTCATCAATACCTTAATACCTACATTAGTCATCAATACCTTAATACCTACATGGGTTGTCAATACCTTAATACCTACATGGGTTGTCAATACCTTAATACCTACATGAGTCATCAATAACTTAATACCTACATGGGTTGTCAATACCTTAATACCTACATGGGTTGTCAATACCTTAATACCTACATGAGTCATCAATACCTTAATACCTACATATGTTGTCAATACCTTAATACCTACATGAGTCATCAATACATTAATACCTACATATGTTGTCAATACCTTAATACCTACATGATTCATCAATACCTTAATACCTACATGAGTTATCAATACCTTAATACCTACATGAGTTGTCAATACCTTAATACCTACATGAGTCATCAATACCTTAATACCTACATGGGTTGTCAATACCTTAATACCTACATGAGTCATCAATACCTTAATACCTACATGAGTCATCAATACCTTAATACCTACATGGGTTGTCAATACCTTAATACCTACATGAGTCATCAATACCTTAATACCTACATGAGTTGTCAATACCTTAATACCTACATAGGTTGTCAATATCTTAATACCTACATGGGTTGTCAATACCTTAATACCTACATATGTTGTCAATACCTTAATACCTACATGAGTCATCAATACCTTAATACCTACATGGGTTGTCAATACCTTAATACCTACATGAGTCATCAATACCTTAACACCTACATGATTCATCAATACCTTAATACCTACATGAGTTATCAATACCTTAATACCTACATGAGTTGTCAATACCTTAATACCTACATGAGTTATCAATACATTAATACCTACATATGTTGTCAATACCTTAATACCTACATGGTTCATCAATACCTTAATACCTACATGAGTTATCAATACCTTAATACCTACATGAGTTGTCAATACCTTAATACCTACATGAGTTGTCAATACCTTAATACCTACATATGTTGTCAATACCTTAATACCTACATGAGTCATCAATACCTTAATACCTACATGGGTTGTCAATACCTTAATACTTATATGGGTTGTCAATACCTTAATACCTACATGAGTCATCAATACCTTAATACCTACATGAGTCATCAATACCTTAATACCTACATGAGTCATCAATACCTTAATACCTACATGAGTCATCAATAACTTAATACCTACATGAGTCATCAATACCTTAATACCTACATGAGTCATCAATACCTTAATACCTACATGAGTCATCAATACCTTAATACCTACATGAGTCATCAATACCTTAATACCTACATGAGTCATCAATAACTTAATACCTACATGAGTCATCAATACCTTAATACCTACATGAGTCATCAATACCTTAATACCTACATGAGTTATCAATACCTTAATACCTACATGAGTTATCAATACCTTAATACCTACATGAGTCATCAATAACTTACTACCTACATGAGTCATCAATACCTTAATACCTACATGGGTTGTCAATACCTTAATACCTACATGAGTCATCAATACCTTAATACCTACATGAGTCATCAATAACTTACTACCTACATGAGTCATCAATACCTTAATACCTACATGGGTTGTCAATAACTTAATACCTACATGAGTCATCAATACCTTAATACCTACATGAGTCATCAATACCTTAATACCTACATGAGTCATCAATACCTTAATACCTACATGAGTCATCAATACCTTAATACCTACATGAGTCATCAATACCTTAATACCTACATGGGTTGTCAATACCTTAATACCTACATGAGTCATCAATACCTTAATACCTACATGAGTTGTCAATACCTTAATACCTACATGAGTTATCAATACCTTAATACCTACATGAGTCATCAATACCTTACTACCTACATGAGTCATCAATACCTTAATACCTACATGGGTTGTCAATACCTTAATACCTACATATGTTGTCAATACCTTAATACCTACATGAGTCATCAATACCTTAATACCTACATGAGTCATCAATACCTTAATACCTACATGAGTCATCAATACCTTAATACCTACATGAGTCATCAATACCTTAATACCTACATGAGTTATCAATACCTTAATACCTACATGAGTCATCAATACCTTAATACCTACATGAGTCATCAATACCTTAATACCTACATGAGTCATCAATACCTTAATACCTACATGAGTCATCAATACCTTAATACCTACATGATTCATCAATACCTTAATACCTACATAAGTCATCAATACCTTAATACCTACATGAGTCATCAATACCTTAATACCTACATGAGTCATCAATAACTTAATACCTACATAGGTTGTCAATATCTTAATACCTACATGGGTTGTCAATACCTTAATACCTACATGAGTTATCAATACCTTAATACCTACATGAGTTATCAATACCTTAATACCTACATGAGTCATCAATACCTTAATACCTACATGAGTCATCAATACCTTAATACCTATATGGGTTGTCAATACCTTAATACCTACATGAGTTATCAATACCTTAATACCTACATGAGTTATCAATACCTTAATACCTACATGAGTCATCAATACCTTAATACCTACATGGGTTGTCAATACCTTAATACCTACATGAGTCATCAATACCTTAATACCTACATGAGTCATCAATACCTTAATACCTACATAGGTTATCAATATCTTAATACCTACATGAGTCATCAATACCTTAATACCTACATGATTCATCAATACCTTAATACCTACATAAGTCATCAATACCTTAATACCTACATGAGTCATCAATACCTTAATACCTACATGAGTCATCAATAACTTAATACCTACATAGGTTGTCAATATCTTAATACCTACATGGGTTGTCAATACCTTAATACCTACATGAGTTATCAATAACTTAATACCTACATGGGTTGTCAATACCTTAATACCTACATGAGTCATCAATACCTTAATACCTACATATGTTGTCAATACCTTAATACCTACATGAGTCATCAATACCTTAATACCTACATGAGTCATCAATACCTTAATACCTACATGAGTCATCAATACCTTTATACCTACATGAGTTATCAATACCTTAATACCTACATGAGTCATCAATAACTTAATACCTACATGAGTTGTCAATACCTTAATACCTACATGAGTCATCAATACCTTAATACCTACATGAGTCATCAATACCTTAATACCTACATGAGTCATCAATACCTTAATACCTACATGAGTCATCAATAACTTACTACCTACATGAGTCATGAATACCTTAATACCTACATGAGTCATCAATATCTTACTACCTACATGAGTCATCAATACCTTAATACCTACATGAGTTGTCAATACCTTAATACCTACATGAGTCATCAATACCTTAATACCTACATGAGTTGTCAATACCTTAATACCTACATAGGTTGTCAATATCTTAATACCTACATGGGTTGTCAATACCTTAATACCTACATATGTTGTCAATACCTTAATACCTACATGAGTCATCAATACCTTAATACCTACATGGGTTGTCAATACCTTAATACCTACATGAGTCATCAATACCTTAATACCTACATGATTCATCAATACCTTAATACCTACATGAGTTATCAATACCTTAATACCTACATGAGTTGTCAATACCTTAATACCTACATGAGTTATCAATACATTAATACCTACATATGTTGTCAATACCTTAATACCTACATGGTTCATCAATACCTTAATACCTACATGAGTTATCAATACCTTAATACCTACATGAGTTGTCAATACCTTAATACCTACATGAGTTGTCAATACCTTAATACCTACATATGTTGTCAATACCTTAATACCTACATGAGTCATCAATACCTTAATACCTACATGGGTTGTCAATACCTTAATACCTACATGGGTTGTCAATACCTTAATACCTACATGAGTCATCAATACCTTAATACCTACATGAGTCATCAATACCTTAATACCTACATGAGTCATCAATACCTTAATACCTACATGAGTCATCAATAACTTAATACCTACATGAGTCATCAATACCTTAATACCTACATGAGTCATCAATACCTTAATACCTACATGAGTCATCAATACCTTAATACCTACATGAGTCATCAATACCTTAATACCTACATGAGTCATCAATAACTTAATACCTACATGAGTCATCAATACCTTAATACCTACATGAGTCATCAATACCTTAATACCTACATGAGTTATCAATACCTTAATACCTACATGAGTTATCAATACCTTAATACCTACATGAGTCATCAATAACTTACTACCTACATGAGTCATCAATACCTTAATACCTACATGGGTTGTCAATACCTTAATACCTACATGAGTCATCAATACCTTAATACCTACATGAGTCATCAATAACTTACTACCTACATGAGTCATCAATACCTTAATACCTACATGGGTTGTCAATAACTTAATACCTACATGAGTCATCAATACCTTAATACCTACATGAGTCATCAATACCTTAATACCTACATGAGTCATCAATACCTTAATACCTACATGAGTCATCAATACCTTAATACCTACATGAGTCATCAATACCTTAATACCTACATGGGTTGTCAATACCTTAATACCTACATGAGTCATCAATACCTTAATACCTACATGAGTTGTCAATACCTTAATACCTACATGAGTTATCAATACCTTAATACCTACATGAGTCATCAATACCTTACTACCTACATGAGTCATCAATACCTTAATACCTACATGGGTTGTCAATACCTTAATACCTACATATGTTGTCAATACCTTAATACCTACATGAGTCATCAATACCTTAATACCTACATGAGTCATCAATACCTTAATACCTACATGAGTCATCAATACCTTAATACCTACATGAGTCATCAATACCTTAATACCTACATGAGTCATCAATACCTTAATACCTACATGAGTCATCAATACCTTAATACCTACATGAGTCATCAATACCTTAATACCTACATGAGTCATCAATACCTTAATACCTACATGAGTTATCAATACCTTAATACCTACATGAGTCATCAATACCTTAATACCTACATGAGTCATCAATACCTTAATACCTACATGAGTCATCAATACCTTAATACCTACATGAGTCATCAATACCTTAATACCTACATGATTCATCAATACCTTAATACCTACATAAGTCATCAATACCTTAATACCTACATGAGTCATCAATACCTTAATACCTACATGAGTCATCAATAACTTAATACCTACATAGGTTGTCAATATCTTAATACCTACATGGGTTGTCAATACCTTAATACCTACATGAGTTATCAATACCTTAATACCTACATGAGTTATCAATACCTTAATACCTACATGAGTCATCAATACCTTAATACCTACATGAGTCATCAATACCTTAATACCTATATGGGTTGTCAATACCTTAATACCTACATGAGTCATCAATACCTTTATACCTATATGAGTTATCAATACCTTAATACCTACATGAGTCATCAATAACTTAATACCTACATGAGTTGTCAATACCTTAATACCTACATGAGTCATCAATACCTTAATACCTACATGAGTCATCAATACCTTAATACCTACATGAGTCATCAATACCTTAATACCTACATATGTTGTCAATACCTTAATACCTACATGAGTCATCAATACCTTAATACCTACATGGGTTGTCAATACCTTAATACCTACATGGGTTGTCAATACCTTAATACCTACATGAGTCATCAATACCTTAATACCTACATGAGTCATCAATACCTTAATACCTACATGAGTCATCAATACCTTAATACCTACATGAGTCATCAATAACTTAATACCTACATGAGTCATCAATACCTTAATACCTACATGAGTCATCAATACCTTAATACCTACATGAGTCATCAATACCTTAATACCTACATGAGTCATCAATACCTTAATACCTACATGAGTCATCAATAACTTAATACCTACATGAGTCATCAATACCTTAATACCTACATGAGTCATCAATACCTTAATACCTACATGAGTTATCAATACCTTAATACCTACATGAGTTATCAATACCTTAATACCTACATGAGTCATCAATAACTTACTACCTACATGAGTCATCAATACCTTAATACCTACATGGGTTGTCAATACCTTAATACCTACATGAGTCATCAATACCTTAATACCTACATGAGTCATCAATAACTTACTACCTACATGAGTCATCAATACCTTAATACCTACATGGGTTGTCAATAACTTAATACCTACATGAGTCATCAATACCTTAATACCTACATGAGTCATCAATACCTTAATACCTACATGAGTCATCAATACCTTAATACCTACATGAGTCATCAATACCTTAATACCTACATGAGTCATCAATACCTTAATACCTACATGGGTTGTCAATACCTTAATACCTACATGAGTCATCAATACCTTAATACCTACATGAGTTGTCAATACCTTAATACCTACATGAGTTATCAATACCTTAATACCTACATGAGTCATCAATACCTTACTACCTACATGAGTCATCAATACCTTAATACCTACATGGGTTGTCAATACCTTAATACCTACATATGTTGTCAATACCTTAATACCTACATGAGTCATCAATACCTTAATACCTACATGAGTCATCAATACCTTAATACCTACATGAGTCATCAATACCTTAATACCTACATGAGTCATCAATACCTTAATACCTACATGAGTTATCAATACCTTAATACCTACATGAGTCATCAATACCTTAATACCTACATGAGTCATCAATACCTTAATACCTACATGAGTCATCAATACCTTAATACCTACATGAGTCATCAATACCTTAATACCTACATGATTCATCAATACCTTAATACCTACATAAGTCATCAATACCTTAATACCTACATGAGTCATCAATACCTTAATACCTACATGAGTCATCAATAACTTAATACCTACATAGGTTGTCAATATCTTAATACCTACATGGGTTGTCAATACCTTAATACCTACATGAGTTATCAATACCTTAATACCTACATGAGTTATCAATACCTTAATACCTACATGAGTCATCAATACCTTAATACCTACATGAGTCATCAATACCTTAATACCTATATGGGTTGTCAATACCTTAATACCTACATGAGTTATCAATACCTTAATACCTACATGAGTTATCAATACCTTAATACCTACATGAGTCATCAATACCTTAATACCTACATGGGTTGTCAATACCTTAATACCTACATGAGTCATCAATACCTTAATACCTACATGAGTCATCAATACCTTAATACCTACATAGGTTATCAATATCTTAATACCTACATGAGTCATCAATACCTTAATACCTACATGATTCATCAATACCTTAATACCTACATAAGTCATCAATACCTTAATACCTACATGAGTCATCAATACCTTAATACCTACATGAGTCATCAATAACTTAATACCTACATAGGTTGTCAATATCTTAATACCTACATGGGTTGTCAATACCTTAATACCTACATGAGTTATCAATAACTTAATACCTACATGGGTTGTCAATACCTTAATACCTACATGAGTCATCAATACCTTAATACCTACATATGTTGTCAATACCTTAATACCTACATGAGTCATCAATACCTTAATACCTACATGAGTCATCAATACCTTAATACCTACATGAGTCATCAATACCTTTATACCTACATGAGTTATCAATACCTTAATACCTACATGAGTCATCAATAACTTAATACCTACATGAGTTGTCAATACCTTAATACCTACATGAGTCATCAATACCTTAATACCTACATGAGTCATCAATACCTTAATACCTACATGAGTCATCAATACCTTAATACCTACATGAGTCATCAATAACTTACTACCTACATGAGTCATGAATACCTTAATACCTACATGAGTCATCAATATCTTACTACCTACATGAGTCATCAATACCTTAATACCTACATGAGTTGTCAATACCTTAATACCTACATGAGTTGTCAATACCTTAATACCTACATGAGTCATCAATACCTTAATACCTACATGAGTCATCAATACCTTACTACCTACATGAGTCATCAATACCTTAATACCTACATGGGTTGTCAATACCTTAATACCTACATGGGTCATCAATACCTTAATACCTACATGAGTCATCAATACCTTAATACCTACATGAGTCATCAATACCTTAATACCTACATGAGTCATCAATACCTTAATACCTACATGAGTCATCAATACCTTAATACCTACATAAGTCATCAATACCTTAATACCTACATGAGTTATCAATAACTTAATACCTACATGAGTCATCAATACCTTAATACCTACATGAGTCATCAATACCTTAATACCTACATGAGTCATCAATAACTTAATACCTACATTGGTTGTCAATATCTTAATACCTACATGGGTTGTCAATACCTTAATACCTACATGAGTTATCAATACCTTAATACCTACATGGGTTGTCAATACCTTAATACCTACATGAGTCATCAATACCTTAATACCTACATGAGTCATCAATACCTTAATACATACATGAGTCATCAATACCTTACTACCTACATGAGTTGTCAATACCTTAATACCTACATAGGTTATCAATATCTTAATACCTACATGGGTTGTCAATACCTTAATACCTACATGAGTCATCAATATCTTAATACCTACATGAGTCATCAATACCTTAATACCTACATGAGTCATCAATACCTTACTACCTACATGGGTTGTCATTTCAGACAATCATTTTGTTTATAATGTATATTCATATCATACTATATTCATATCATACTATATTCATATCATACTATATTCATATCATACTATATTCATATCATACTATATTCATATCATACTATATTCATATCATACTATATTCATATCATACTATATTCATATCATACTATATTCATATCATACTATATTCATATCATACTATATTCATATCATACTATATTCATATCATACTATATACTTTTAAAATGTAAAATAAATGGTTTTAAATTATTATTTATATGATGAAAACTAATTTTGTATTAAAAATATATAACAAAGCAATAGGATATGTTGATTTTAAATTCTATACATTTCTATGTTGAGAATGAAATCTAATTTATATTGCATGTGATTTAATAGAGCAATAACAAAATGTTGTATGAAAACCTCACTGAACCTAACTACCATTACAGTGATTCTGTTAGCATTGGGGCATGTTGATTATATTGTGTAGATTGCTAGTGTATGGCAGCGTCCTGTGTGGCCTTGTGACCATCATTATGTGTTATATACATGTATTGTATTGTATTTTATTCAGAACAACAAATATATAATGTAATTTGAATATAATCAAAACGTAACTGTATTTGCACATAATATGATCACATGACCTTTAAGTCATCAATAGTCATAGGTAGCATACAACACACACACATACACACACACACACACACACACACACACACACACACACACACACAGATTGACTAGCTTCATACATGTGTTAATGAAGAGTCTGGTATACTCGAAGAAGGAACATTCCGGAATATTTATAGAAATATTAACCTCCCTTCTACCGAACAACCTCAATGACCTTGACCCTGACACAGTCAGCTACCTCATTCAGAGCTGTTTCCTGTTAATGTCCAAGGTAATGCCCACTATGTTCTCATCCAGCCATGTTAACCCTTTTTAACCCCATTTGAACCACCATATTCTAACCCCATTTTAATCCTATTCTAACCCCATTTGAACCCTATTCTAACCCCATTTGAACCCTATTCTAACCCCATTTGAACCCTATTCTAACCCCATTTTAATCCTATTCTAACCCCATTTGAACCCTATTCTAACCCCATTTTAACCCTATTCTAACCCAATTTGAACCCTATTCTAACCCTATTCTAACCCCATTTTAACCCCATTCTAACCCCACCCCAGCGTACCGAATGTTTAGCTTTACACGCAGCTATATTGAAGCTAATCTATGAAATCTCCAAGAATGAAAAGTTTGTAATTACTGCATTACAGTGGTCTGGGGTGAACATGTGGTATAGGGGTGCTCAGTTACAGATACAATAGTACCCACATCTATATACACTAGACACACTAGATTAGCTGGCATACACCGTATAACCGGGCGACACCATTCAGTCGTGTTTAACATAGGGTCTATATTAACATAGGGTCTATATTAACATAGGGTCTATATTAACATAGGGTCTATATTAACATAGGGTCTATATTAACATAGGGTCTATATTAACATAGGGTCTATATTAACATAGGGTCTATATTAACATAGGGTCCATATTAACACTTAATATTATTAAGTAATATAAGAATGAGCAACAAAAGAGTAATTTTATAATAACAAAATATCCAATAATTTCCAATAATTCCAGAAACTAAGCTTTTAGATACTACTTAATATATATGAAGAGATATTTATTATGATTAAGTTATACAAATTTCATATTAATTTATTAAGTAGATAAAAAGTTGGGGGAGCTTCAAATATTCAAAATTAAGTTTTTAAAAAAATAACCGAAAAGAAGGACTCAAATATAAAATAATAATAATAATATCATTTTAAATAAGAAATCATATGTTTCGCTGGCCCTTAATTCTTCTAAAGATCTCTAAATAAGATTAACCCATCCTATTATGATCACCTTACATTAACCCTATTCCTATTGTTATCACCTAAGACACTAATCCTATTGTTACTATCACCTAGTTTCGGGTACTATCTATTCCTGCACAACATCATCGACGTACTGTCGGTGTACATCGATAACGAGGATGACCTCTGTGAAGGTCACTCATTGAAGTTACAGAGCTTCAAGATCTACGTATCTCTGTTCTCTTGCGTTCACTCTAGGTTTGTGTCTTCAGCGTCTAACACAGCCTAACCCAACACAGCCTAACCCAACACAGCCTAACCCAACACAGCCTAACCCAACACACACTATGATGTATACTGATGCGTATTATAACATTAATAATAATCACTTTATAGTTCTTTGGATATGATTAAGAAGTCCAGTGTTATTTTTAACATTGAGACCTATTTCTGTGAACAAATCGATGTATTCATCAAGAAGAGTGACTTTGATGAAACTATCCATAACACTATTAATATATTGTTCAGATGTTTGCAGAATGTGTCACTAAATGATAGGTTGGTTCATTTAATCATAGGTTTGTTCACTAAATGATTATGTCCGTATGATGATACATTCTATAAATCATGTACATATTTCACTAATTTTATGGAATTGTTTGCTATCATATTATTTAAACTATTATTATTTATTTTAACTTTAATTTTAATAATATTTGCCTTATCATATATTTAGTACATTACAGTCAAATAATTCATACTATTACCATTACTACTACTACTACTACTACTACTACTACTACTACTACTACTACTACTACTACTACTACTACTACTACTACTACTACTACTACTACTACTACTACCACCACCACCACCACCACCACCACCACCACTACTACTACTACTACTACTACTAATACCCACACTACTAACAGACTAAAAGGCTTGGTGAAGTACTTCTATACAGTTAATCCTCTACTGAAACTGTTGCGTTGCGATCACATATCTGACACATGTTACGCAGAGGTTATAGGTCACACCAGCACCTCTCACTCCTACCCCATTAACCTCACCTCCCCTTATTAACCACTACCCCCCCCCCCACATTAACCCCACCATCTACAAGTAAGAGTGAGTTTAAACATGTTGATTATAATCAACATGTTTAAAATCACTCTTACACAATTATGGATTCTACCTTTATTTTATGAACATTTAAATATAGGTATTGATATTTCCCAACAAAAATTCCTGTTCAAATTTAACAAATTTTAACATGGGAATATATAGGAAAATACCTAAAAATATAAATATGTATATTTTTCACATTTATAATTAAGCTACAATCATGAAACTCTCAGAATATGTGTAATGTGTATAGTTATTTGAATAATATCAAATGCATAACAACATTAATTTTATTTCTAGGATTTTTTTTAAATTAATAGAATTTTCAAAAAATTGTTATTGACCTCTCATATTTTTTACAGAATCGTTATATTTGAATTATACTTTATTTTATAAATGAATCATGTAACATGATAATAAAAAACAATTCATCAATCATTATATATAACAATTTGGCTTAAAAAATCATCAATAAATGACCATTTTAATATGTAACCACCTTTACAAATGTTAAGATGTTGTTTGTGTTTCTACCTCATCTTAAGATCTTAAGATGTTAAGATCTTATAGCGTACAAGTATACAACAATAATTTTATAATTTTAATAAATTGTCAAAAAGTATTCTTTTTTAGAAAATTGTTATATATGTAAATTTTAAATTAATTATCTAATAACTAATATTGTAATTAGGGATACTATAGATAATATTTACTATATATTTATTTTATCTATTAGAAGAATATAGTATTTAAGAAAATTACTATTATAGATATTAGATAATTATCATATAGATCCATTACAATAAAATTTACAAAATTAAAATTAATGTCCTTGTTTATAAACAATACAATTACATGTAAGGAGTATGGACATTTTAAGATTTGTTTTTTAAAATTATTATTTGTTTGCTCGTCATTAATATTGACCCAAAATATATGTTATATTACTAAAAGAGTGTCATGAACATAATAGTTATAGTGGTATGATCTTGAATCACTGTTACCCACCAGGCTAAACAAGAATACATCAGAATGATTGTACGGATATGCAAGAAGAACAAGTTCTACAAAGATGAAATGTTGTGTAATGAATGGGTGATTCCAATACTGAAAAGGTTACACCAACAGCCAATCAGAGCATAGCAACAAATGCCTAACAACCAATGCCTAGCAACAAATGCCTAACAATCAGTGCCTAGTAATCAGCATCTTACAACCATTATATGCCTGATCATCACACTCAAACCTAATATTAGAATGAATCATTCAGTACGAGCTAGCCTGATACGTGACAGAGAGTAACCCCAACCCTCTACTACACACAGATCTATAGGTACGATCATATCAGATGACACATTGAAAGTGTCCATCAGGGAACTTATTGATGATCTAGAGTCTCAATCACTCTCTCCTGAAACATCTAAACCTAAAACTAAATACAAGAAACTGCCTGAAAATCTACCAATGTAAGCCTAATACCTAATATCATTATCGTGCCATTTCATTGCTAACTCTATTCTTTATTATGTTAACTAATTAATAAATGTTAGAAATAATATTTATGTATCGATGAAATCAAATTAATTATTTATTTAGATGATACTTTAGATGTTAATCTCAAGTATTTCTCTGTGTTTCATTATATAAATATATGTAACAAAATTATATTCTATCTTGCAGATATAAATCAAAATGTTCGGAACTGAAAATAATGCCTGAGATTGTGACCAAGTAAGCTTCCTCTGTAACTTATTCATATAATACCAGCATCAGCACTAGTAATGCAGTCTAGTGCAGTCAGTGCAGTCTATACTGTTTAAATTCATTCTGTTTCAATATTATAATTGTAATACTTTAGTTGGTGACAATTTATTTAAAATCTCATGTCAGGTGTATTATAACGTTTTATAAAGGAAAGTTATTATGCTACTATGATTGTTTCTTAGTTGATGTAGAATTCACTTTATCAACTGAACATTTGTCAGCCTGCTAGTATTACTGACCTAGTAGTAGTGCTGGTCTAGCCTATAGTAACAACACCACACACACCATGCCTACAGAAGTACTCCCTACACTAAATGGTTCCAGACTAAGAGGAACCTTCTGATAACAGTAATGTTGGCTGATGTCCCTGAACTGAATGATACTTGTGTCCTTGAACAGAACTCTATTAAGTTCAGGTACTGTACTACCCACACACCACCACCCACACCCACACCATCACTGTCACACCACACCACACACACAGAGCTCAAGTAGACACTTGTCTGTACGAGTTTCAAGTGAATCTGTACGCCGCTATAGACGTCACCAGATGTCAACTCACTGTTATTATCTTCACTAGCCTAGCTGTATCAGTCTAACTGTGTTCATCACCACCACTAGCTAGCTGTATCACCATCACCACCACTAGAACTGTAGTCTCTAGCTGTACACACCCATCACACCCATCCCTCACACTAGGTAAACCATTCCAACGTTCTGATTGGTCTACGCAAGGTGATAGCGTGCATGTGGCCTAGGATTAATGATGCCAATAAATCTGTTAGTGAACACTATTGCGATATATGTATAAGAGGTACATAGTTACCCTTGCTATTACTATAAATTCTTTTTTGGGAAATATAATTAAAAATAGCCATCATTTTCTAATCTTTATAAATTCTAGTTCTATACAAGTATAAAGAGAATAGTTAATCAATTCTATATTATTATTTGTAATTCATATATGAAATTGGACATTTATTTTGTATACAAAATTAACAAATTAATGTGTTCAATTATAATTGATAATTATCAATCTATATATGACATTTAATCTAAAAATCTGGAATGCTGTTTTCTAGATATATATTTTGTCTCAATATTAAAAAAAACGTATTATTATAAACTACTCTATGAATATGATTTTGAATACTAACTAGTATTATGATTAAATACTAACTAGTATTATGATTAACTACTAACTAGTATTATGATTAACTACTAACTAGTATTATGATTAAATACTAACTAGTATTATGATTAACTACTAACTAGTATTATGATTAAATACTAACTAGTATTATGATTAACTACTAACTAGTATTATGATTAACTACTAACTAGTTAATGTCAGATCATCATTAGTAAGGGATAAATGTGTTCAAAGTTCAAAAATAGATAATTATTTTTATAATATTATAATTTTTATTTTTTACTAATATTCATACAAGACATATTTAGAATACTTATAAAACAGATTATTTATTTATAATTTCACAATAATTATTATTTAGAAATTGATCTGAAATTCTTTAAATCAATAATATTAAATAATGTGCTATTTGAAGATCCACCTCAAAACAGTTTGTTATTTATAAATAGTTTAATTTATATATTATGTATTATATTTCGTAATAGAAGAACTACATTGCTTACTAATGAGCCGCTCGCTTCGTTAGCTCTAAATCTGTAGTTATAGTGCAGGGCAGTGATAGTTCAGCACACACACCTACACACACACCTACGCACACCTACTGACACCCACATAGTTATGGTTCATGAAGCTAGACCATGAGAAACTATCGTATACTGCTGATGACAACAGTTCTGATAGCGATTCATCGACTTCCTCCATCGAGGCTATACAACTAGCTAGAGGTAAGTCTAGTGGCCCCACCCCCACCCCACCGCTAGTAACCCCATCCTACCCCACCACAGTATCAGATGTAGTAGCAGGACACGGCAGGATAGACTACGCGTACTGTGGGGTTGACCGTAACGCTCCGTTAGTAATTAGGCTACTGCTGCTGCTACTACTGTTACTACTGCTTGTTAATAGATAGGCTTACAATACAGCTCGCAATTACACACATTTAATAATAGGTAATCACATACGTTTAATAATATATCATTTTATTGTACTATACTTTTTTTTATTAAATATCTATTTATTAAATATTTATAATATATGTTTATAAATATGTGATTTATTTATCATTAATATTTTAAATATAACAAATAACAAAATTTTAATTGTTCGTATTTAGTAGGAAAAAATTACTTTACAGCTTATTTTATTTTCTAATATATAAATATACATATATATATATATATATATATATATATATATATAATATTTATATATATTTAAAATTTCTAATAATAATTTCCAATATTCAATGAGATATTGAATTTTGAATGAGAGTATACATGAAAAATAAATATTTTGAGTAAATGGTTAAAGTTAAAGTTCGATACAATAAAAATTGTCGATTACCATTTGGAAAATTATATTATATACATTTATATTACTTACATTTTATAATATAGATATATAAAATATATGATAAGAATAATAAATACATTATAATACATACAAATAAGTATAAATTACATTATACATTTTTTATAAAATATATAAATATTATATTTAAAAATTAGTATATTCACTTTCTTGTGATCTAAAATATTTGAATTTAATTGGACAATACTAATACAGTCACAAATATATGTAAACTAAATTGGAAGTAAACAAAGACTATGTATTTAAATTTTTTAAATTGATACATAAATCACAAAGTTATATCACATTTATTTAACCGATTATTTGGTAATTTAAATTATATTCAATTAGTACTTCCAATAAAGTAATCTTTGTATTATGTGACGATTTGAAGAATTCTATGATAAATTAAATGATAGATAAATATTTTATTTCTATAATAATTATTTAAAAAAATGTTTGTGACAATAATAATTCCAAAGGACGTATGTTAAGGGTGATCACAAAATAAAAAAAATAATTATAGTTTTTTCTCATAGCGATTTGAATTCTAAGAATAATACAATTCTCGGATTTTATTTTTATTTAGTTTTAGAAATTGCGCCTGACCTTCAAAGTTTCGTAAAAATATCAAAATAATTTTTTCAGAAATAAATATTTCCCATTTTACCCCATGACTCTACGATTGCGTAGATCTATTGTTATTATGTTATTTTGAACTTTTATATTTCTTATTTTAAATTGTTCATCTGTATAAACCTATTACTAATTATTATATAATCAATATGAACAATATTGTTATATTGATTTCAGGAATATACTATAAGCTATAACACTACTCAAATGGTTAAAAGAACCATATAAATGGTATCAAACACATCTAAGTTTCTTTCTGACCCAATTGAGTGAGATGGGTTGATCCATATTACACTAATTGAACGGCAGATAATGCATTCTAATTTTTTTTTTTAATTTTAATAAATATTGTGAAAATAGTAAATTTTTTTATAAAAATTCACCATCGATTGGAAATGTAAGAAATACATATTTATGAATAATATCGCTATTAAATTTAAAAAAAATAAAAAAACAACATAGGAAAAAAAAACCATTTTTTTTACAAAAATAATTATTAAGAAACACTGAATATTTTTTTTGTAAATTAAGTATTTATTTAGTTTTTATATCATATTAATATTATATTAATATATATTTTAAATTTTTTAAATATTTTAATTGGATAAAACAAGTATTTTTTCTAGGAAATTCCTCGTTATTTCTAGGATTTTTTATTTAAATATAATTTTTTTTTAATATTTTCTTATATATGATAAACAATTTTCCAATGTTTCATCAAAATATATTTATTATTTGTATTTTAATTCCAATATTTATATATTTTGTTAAAAAACAATGAAAATCGTATCTTTTTCAATGCAAATTATACTTAATCTTAAGACATATCAAAAATTTTCAAATTGGGTCAAATTTGTTTGTAACATACTTTTTGGTTTATTCTCTATAAGATATTTAATAGAGCATTTTGTATACTTAAAAATTACATAAATGTTGGTTCCTATGATCACCCTTACTGTACGTTAGTTGCTTAACGCGGGGCGGGGAAACCTTGCTCACTTTACAGGTAAAAGAAAGGACACTAATAGATTCGCTATAATCACATCTTAAGATTTCATTTCTTTTTTTATTATGAAGATAATATTTATATATATGAAGTGATATTGTGGATATTGTTAGGTTATGGTGAGATGAAGAAAATGAGTATAAACTGGATTTTAATAATACTAATATTTTATAATTCAAAAATATAAATTTTGTGTGATATATTTTAATTATCTAGCCTATTATTAGATATATTATATATACACTCATAACATTTCATAAAAATCCATCAAAGGATTCAAAATTGTTCTAAAAAAAAGTGATAAAATCAAATAAAATGTTATTAGATATTGCGTTCTAAAGTTTTAGTTGAATATTTTTGAATAATAAAAATAAATACATTTTTTTTACTAGCGGATTTTTTTAAATTCAAATTTATTATACTTATATTTACTTTTAAATAACATATATAATTATTTAGATACTAAAATAAAAAAACGAAGGTTTCGCCTCGCTTAAAAGCATGGGGCACAAATAATATATTTACATATAAAAGATAGGATACTACTTTCCAAAATCTAATTTATATTTATTAAAATTATTTCATTTTTATTTATTTTAATAACAATAAATCTGATAATTGTAATTAACCTCACTATGCACAAATAAAGAGATTTTCCTATTTTAGTTCCCATAATATGAGATCAATTACCAGCCACATTAAAATAGATAGACTCCATGGAATCATTTAAAAATAAGTTAAAACTTATTTATTTTCTCTTTCATATTCCACATAATTATATCATCACTGTAACATCAGAGAAATATAACAGAAGGGTATGGAAGTGGATAAACTATTCAGTTATAATGATAAAATGGGTGCTAATTATTACTTCATTCATACAATTGAAGCTGGTAATCATGACAAATTTCATTAAATCTCTTAATAAAAATGCAGATTCAATGTGATACTTTTTTGAGACAACATTTATAAAAAAAGTTCTACTTTCCGAAATCTAATCGCTAATTTATATTTATTAAAATTATTTAATTTTGTATATTTTAATAATAATTAATCTGATTTGTAATACAAGTTATTATTATTATTATTTTATATTATTCTATATGGTATGCATATATATTTAGAAGTCGAAAAAAAGATTAAAACAAATTAACAAATTATTATTTTTAAAATGATTATAAATTCTTATCGTGCTTACCCAATTTAGGAACATTTTTTAGGAACGCAGTGCGTGAAATCATTGAAATGAATTAAATAATATATTTCTGTGATTAGGGGCGTGATTTAATATATCATTAATTTTTAATAAATCATTATTTTAAAATTCTTGTAGGTTCAACATATACTATATAACATATAAGATATATATAATATATTATATATATATATAATTAATTGTGTGTTATATGTATATTTACGTGTGTGTGTGTGTGTGTGCGCATGTATGTTGTATGTATGTATGTATTATTTAGTCGAATATATATATATATATATATATATATATATATATAATAATATATTATTAATAATATCAATACTATATATATAGATATATAAATATATATATATATATATATATATATATATATATATATATATATATATATATATATATATATATATATATATATAATAGTATATATATATATTATATATATATAATGTATATTATATATATATTATCTATATACTATATATAGAGATATATAAATATATATATATATATATATAATAGTATATATATATATTATATATATATATATAATATATATACTATTATATATATATATATATATTTATATATCTCTATATATATATATATATATATATATATATATATATAATATTATATATATTATAAGTACATACGATATAAATATAGTATATATGTATGTGTGTATGTATGTGTATATTATTTAGTAGAATATATATATATAATAATATATTATTAATAATATCAATAATATATATAGAGATATATAAATATATATATATATATATATATATATAATATTATATATATGTATATATATATATATTCTTACTTACTTACCTTACCAGGTCGAGCTTGCTCGGCAGTTAACAACATCTTTTCTTCCATCCACTTCTGTCCTCCATCGCTGCGGGCAGTTCATTTAATACGCATTCTGTATCTTTTACTAGTTGATCGATAAACGTTTTCCTAGGTCTACCCGGTTTCGTTTTTCCATGTTTCGGGGTCCATAGTAACAATTCTGATGCTAGCTCCGTACGGGCTCTCCAACAGTGTCCACTGAAGCGTAGACGTTGACTCTTTATGGATTTCGACAATTTAGGGGTGTCACCGTAGAGTTCTTTATTTGTCGGGTGTGATTCCCATGATTTATTTAGAGCAGCTCTCAGCATCCTCGTATAGTTTCCATCTAGACGTTTCTCCATGGCTTTAGTCATAGTCCAGGTAGTAGATCCGTACACCAATACTGATTCCACAGTGGCTCTGAAAAAATTTCTTTTTAATTTATCTTTCAAATTTGATTTCCAAATTTTATTCATCGCGTTTAGTGCTGACCAACTCTTTGCCAATCTTATATCTAGATCTTTCTCGGTTGATGATATATAGCTCCCTAGATACTTGAAATCATTTACTTTATTTATTTCATTTCCATTTAAGCTTTTTATTTTATTCGTATTGTCTGTATTGTCTATATTTAGAGTCATATATTCTGTCTTTGCAGTGTTAATGTTTAAACCTATTTCTTTTGATACTTCTTCTAATTTATTTAGAAGTGTATTTGCATCTTTTATGTTGTCAGTTACAACTGCCAGATCATCCGCATAGTCAATATCAGTAATCTTTATAGCTGGGTGGCGTCTACTCTTTTTGACTTCTAATGTAAAACCTAAATTTATATTCATGGATTTTCTTAGGACATAGTCCAGACATACAATAAAAAGGAAAGGGGCTAATGTGTCTCCTTGTAGAACTCCGGCCGTTATATCAAAATAGTCTGTATCTCCATCTGGGGACCTAACCTTGCATTTGGTATTTATATACGATATCATAATAGCTTTAACAATTTCTTCTGGAAGTCCATACGCAGTGAGTATTTCTCTCATCTTTCCTCTGTGTATGCTATCAAAAGCTTTCGAGAAATCTATAAATAATAGAGTTGCAGGTAGTTGTTTAGATGTTGCTCCTTCAATTATTCTACGAATAGTTAAAATTTGTCCGGTAGTCGACCTATTTTGTCTGAAACCATTTTGGTTTTTACGTAATAAAGGATCTAATACTGGCCGTATTCTGTTTAGCAACATAAGATTATATATTTTTGCTGATATGCAGGTCAGTGTAATCCCACGGTAGTTTTTTGTGGAACTAAGATTTCCCTTTTTTGGAAAAGGTATTATGCATCCCATTCTCCATTTATCGATTTTGTCTTGGGCATATACACTATTGCAGAAATTTAGCAATAATTCCTGAAAAGACTCTATTTTCCATATTTCAACTGGTATTTCGTCGAGTCCACAAGATTTCCCATTTTTCATGTTTTTCAATGCTTTAATTAGTTCAGTCATCGAAAACAAGCCGGTTTGTATGTCTTGTAACTCTGTGAATATAGGTGTAATATCGTGATCAGAGATATCTGGTTGATTTCCAAGAAGTTCCTTAAAGTGGTCTTGCCATTTTTGTATTCTATCTTGGTTGTCTGTTGCTTTGATCTTTGCCTTGTTTGTACTTTTTCTTCCACTTATTTCGTTTATTGTTTTCCATGCTGTCGCTGATTTCTTGTTTGTTACGGTTGATGTGATTTCATCTATACGATTTTGTAAGTACTTTGATTGTTCACAGTCATATGCGTCGAAAAGTATCTTTTGTGTGAGTTTGTAATAATTTATGTTTTCTTGAGTCGGATTTCCATCTTTGATCGCAGCTGCTTGTTTTAATAACTTTCTTTTTTCATAAATATCTTCATTTTCCCATGGTTTATACTGGCTTTTCTTTGGTTTTTCCGGAATTAATTCTTTCGCTGTTTCACGACAAGCTATTTCAAAATGGTTGTAAGCTATATTTGCCAAAAACTGTGTATCGTTTTTTGTTGAGTTTTTGAAATTTTCAGTGACTTTATTTGTGAAACTCTTTCTCAAATTTGTGTTAGAATTTAGTAATGACCAATCGTAATGTATAGATTTCTCTTTTTTCTTCTTTTGACTTGAACGAAGAGTTAATTGTATATTTGCTGTTACAATTCTATGATCAGAAGCAATGCTAACAAAAGAATTATACGCTCTACAATTTTTCACACTGTTTTTCCATTTCTTGTTTATCAGTATATAATCAAGTTGTGCTTTAAAGTCATTGGGTGAGTTATGTGTCCACAATTGTCCCTTCCTCTTTTGGAATTTCGTGTTTAAGCAAATCTGTCTATTTTCTTTTAGGTAGTCATTCAACAATTCTCCATTTCTATTTGAGAGTTCATGATATGAAAAAAGGAAACCTTCCAGTCGACCTAGGTGTGCGTTAAAATCTCCAGTGGTGATATGTACGTTATGTTTCGCTATTTGCCTAGTGCTAGAAGCTAATTGTTCGTAGAAAGTTTCTATTTCACTTTGTTCACTAACATTTGTTGGACTATAACACACTGTGATAGTTGCTTTCGGGTTTCCGTTAAAATGTGCTACCAATATTCTGTTTGATATTTTTTCAATGCAATTTAATGAGTTATACGCGTTTTTATTTAGAAGTATTCCGATTCCACCTATGGTTGCATTTATGCTGTTTTTCCAGGCTGAACATGTAATCAATTTGAAATCACCAATATTGTGTTCTTTGGTTTCTACATCAAGGTGCATAAAACGATGTTCTTGAATACCTATAACATCTTGTTTTGTATCCATTGATGATAAGAGTAATTCTGACGTTTTTCCGATCTTATTTAGGGTCTGTACATTTAAAGTTGATATTTGCAGCTTTTTCTTTCCTTTTAAAAGACATGTTATTTTGTTTGTGTTTGATACAGTAACTAATTTTTCGACTGCAACCTGTATCGGTTTTGCAGGACGCGCTCCTTGTTCCGCGCGACGAGCGATGCGGGATGATGTGTATAGTTTTGAAATTGATGTCATTTGTTGCTTTCTGTGGCTGGTTTCATGTGCGGTCGCCACTCCATACACACGGTGACGTGACCCTGCATGGGTGGCAAAACTGGTGCTATATCTTGCCAAAGGATAACCAGTGATTTTTGTCCGGGACTGCTTATTGGTTATTCGCAGCTAACCTATATATCTAGAGGCCAGAGTTTCCCCTATCCGCAACCTGGGGACCCGTTGGATGGGAGTTTATCTTCTCCTACACCAACCATTCTACTAGTATATAATATTATTTATAAATAATACATACAACATACACACATACATGCACACACACATACATACATACATATATACTATATTTAAATCGTATGTACTTATAATATATACATATATATTAGCATATACATTATTTATAATATATAGGATATACAATATACTATATTCAAGGATTTATATCCTATAGTTTCTATTTATAAATATGAATTCATATATGATTCATAATTTTAATGTGCGGGTATAATTTGTGCCAGCAGAAATTGCGTATGCTATTGCTCCTCCCCTATTATATAATCGCCGCCCGCACTGGGTACGTTTGGTAAAAGTGTTCCTAAATTGGGTATAATCCATTCTTATTAATATAAAAATTCTTGCATAATACTACATATGATATGAATATTTATTTAACAAATAATGCATTATTAAATGAATAGGAATTGCTATAACGAACATGCTTATTACGCATGACTATTTTGTGTAAATATGCTTTACAGTTTTAATTACATTTTAATGATTTATTTCAAATAAATGACTGATATCTATATATAAAAATTCATATGCCAAATAGGTACTATATATGAGAACTAGAATATATATTATAAAAATTATATATCATGAGTATAAATATAAAAACATGATGTACATTATCAATATAACTAATATCTGATATATAAATAAAACTATGTACAATATATATATATATATATATATATATATATATATATATATATATATATACATTTTTATAAGAGTTATATTTTATGTAACCATATAATTTATGTACCATTTTAAAGATAATATTTCAAATTTTATAAATATATCATAATAAAAAATTCTAGAATTATTTGTATCTGTGGCCTGTTCCGTTGATCGTTAGTTATAGTACTGTAGTAGTAGTAGTAGTAGTAGTAGTAGTAGTAGTAGTAGTAGTAGTAGTAGTAGTAGTAGTAGTAGTAGTAGTAGTAGTAGTAGTAGTAGTAGTAGTAGTAGTAGTAGTAGTAGTAGTAGTAGTAGTAGTAGTAGTAGTAGTAGTAGTAGTAGTAGTAGTAGTAGTAGTAGTAGTAGTAGTAGTAGTAGTAGTAGTAGTAGTAGTAGTAGTAGTAGTAGTAGTAGTAGTAGTAGTAGTAGTAGTAGTAGTAGTAGTAGTAGTAGTAGTAGTAGTAGTAGTAGTAGTAGTAGTAGTAGTAGTAGTAGTAGTAGTAGTAGTAGTAGTAGTAGTAGTAGTAGTAGTAGTAGTAGTAGTAGTAGTAGTAGTAGTAGTAGTAGTAGTAGTAGTAGTAGTAGTAGTAGTAGTAGTAGTAGTAGTAGTAGTAGTAGTAGTAGTAGTAGTAGTAGTAGTAGTAGTAGTAGTAGTAGTAGTAGTAGTAGTAGTAGTAGTAGTATTGCATTAGTAATATTGTATTAGTAGGCAAGGAACCTGTATTCCAAGTGTATTCTAAGATAATCAATCGATCAACTGCATATAGCTATTTTACTATCTACATTTATGTATATTGATTATATATATATATATATATCAATAAAGGTTGGTAATTTTAAAAGATATATTCATAGATTTATAATAATCAGATAAAGTGATATGTAAATATATATTAAATATTTAATCAGAACAACATATATTTTAATTTATAATCAAAATAAAATAAATATGGCATGCAGAGTAAATTTGAAATTATTTCTCTCACAAAATTGTCATGACTATATACTCGAAATAAAATTGTTGTTTAAATATATTTCATCTAGACTTAGCCTGTAATAACTTAATACCCTCACCTATCCACAGGGTGATGTGCGATGGGCAGCCGGATATTAGTTCTTCCGACAGTGAAATGTTATCTGACCTTGAAGAAATGCCCGAACATGCCAACAACGATTACTTTAACCTTTAACCTACCACATGATCACTCTTTCACCATTATTATGATTTCTATAGATTACATTATTAGTCATTATTATCAGCAATAAACTTTTTTTATTTATATATTCTATTTCTTGTGTTGTAGTTGTGTTTTGTTTAAATATAGCAATACCATTACTAGGATCACTCCGATAATGCAGTGATTAACACATAGGAGACATGAGACTTTCACTATCACATCTTGTATGAATGTAGTTAATAGCGAGAATTGAGTGTGTTCAAAGTTGTCTTAAGTATCTCAATAGGCTACTATCGCACATTTTAATACAAGCCTTTTATGTATAATGCATATAAGTACTGCCATGTATTAATATATATGTTATGTATTTTATTAATATATGTGTATGATATGTAATATATGTTATTAATATATGTGTGATATGTTTAAATTTTATAAAATTATATTATCAACTTATTAGAAACTTTTTATATGAGGAATATTCAACCAGCCTAAATTAATGTAATACTATTTGTATCAACTAAACTACACACGGTGGCTGAGAATATATGTATTAATTAATATGATTCGTATAATCATGTTACTTTAATCTGAGATATTGGACTTGCACGATATTTAGTAAATATTCTAATCAATCAGCTGATATGATGTTAAAACTTGGTAACTGCATTAAACCATATATATAAGTAAAGTCTAATACAACAAAATAAATGTAAATATAGTTTAACAATTTATTAAACCATAATTTCATCAGATAGATAAATATTTAAAAATATATATTTACTATAAATATTATTATAAATAACAGTTATGAAATGTAGTAAATATATTATTTCACCTTATAATTAGTATATAATTGTTGATTAATAAGTATGTATTACATAGATTTCTGTTGTTATAGCATAATGTAAAGTGTTGTCGCGCATATTTAATAAATATTATTTATATACATTCTAAACTAGCTATAAATAATGTATTGGAATGTTGCCCTGGTTAACACCTGCAGCAGCTACCCTATTAAGAATGCTGATCAAGAGAATGCTTTGTTTAGTGAACTGCTTACTTTAATCATCTCTCACAGATATGCTTTATAATCTACACAAATATATCGTAGTTGAAGGAAATCAATATAGGAGTATTTATGAAATTTAGTGTGAAACATCTGTTATAATATTAAGCTAATTATAATTATAATAATATACTTATAAGTATTGTACTGCTTCATATAGTTTTAATATACTTTACTTATTAATGAATCCGAATTAATTGAAACTAATAATAAATTAACTCTACATCCAATCGTTAATTAATTAGGTGAATAAATTCAAAAAAAAATAATAACAAATTGTAATGATCTATTATCTTGAATATATATATATATATATATGTATGTATATATATATATATATATATATATATATATATATATATATATATATAGTATTATAGTAGTATAATAGTATACTACTAGAAAATTACTGAAATCCAACAATTATACACATAATTATTTTCTTCTAATGTTGTGTATTTAATTTTTAATATTAATGCGACTAGATTAATAATCTAAATATTGTGTTTAATTTTAATTTCTATAGAATAATAAGTTATATCTAGATCGTACTATATATATACCTATATATGTATACCTAATGCTTTAAATAGTATAATATTTTGCTGACTCAGATAATTTATGTATATATGAAGACATGAATTACGTATGGGGATTCCTCAATCTTAGACAAATTAGATCATAAATAGCATATAGCTAGAGAGAAATTTCTCTCTAGCTATATGATAAATAGATTGACTCCTAGAAATGTAAATGCGTATGCATTAATACTCATCAGTATACTTGTTCCAATACCTCATTTAATTTAATATATTGTATCTTGTATAATTATATAATGAATGTATTTTACTTACAATTATTTATTCAATGTATTTTACAATTTCAATTTATAATTATTTATTGAATTTATACATCTATATATATATTATTTTATAAATTATACAACACTATTATTGTTTTATTTTATCATAATATATAAACTATACATAATAATTTTAATTCTATATACTACTATGATAATTACTTAAACTGTTTTTGCTCTATTTTATAATAGTGATTTTTACTTAGTAAAACTTTAGATGCGTTTTACTCAGAATAATTATTTTGTACTACTTAAGTGAATATAAATGTATGTTTAGAACAATCTAGCATAGATATCCTAAACAATTTATTTTCTATATGTAAATTGTATATGATTAAATAACATTATGTTTTTAAATTGTTGTAATTATTATTAAAAAGAGACAATATTGGTATTAAATAATATATTTATACATGAAATAAATAATATTTAAAAAAAATATAAACACACAATTGTAGCAGTATATATATTGTATACAATACAAAAATCGATAGTTAAATTCATTGAATAGTTTTACCTAAACATAGATTTTAATGGACCTTTGTATTTCCTATCTCTTAACATGTAAATGCGTGAAATGGCGTGCGCACCGACGACGTCGGACCGACGTATGCCCTTAAGGGTTATGGTTGCCCCAGAGGTTATAGGAGATATTTCTTGTGCGTGCGTTTATTAACAGCGATTTAGGATGATACAATGTTACTTGAGAAAACCATAGATTTAGAGTACCACATAGATTCTGGTACTCTATATTTATGGAGAAAACATAACTTTTGATAAATTAATCTCCAATATCATCTACCGAATTCTAATGTCTATGATATATTGGGTAAATTGGAGTTAAAGCCCTAGTAAGGGTAAAGGTTATATTTATATCAACAATGAATTTGGCAACTAAATAATTTAATAATAAATATATCAACAATGAATTGGCAACTAAATAATTTAATAATAAATATATCTATAATATTCATTCAGAAGAAGTATATTATCATATAATATTATTAATTTATCTACTAATTATTGAAAGATTAATTATTATTAATTGTATACGACAATTGTGACTGGGTTTTATAATTAATATATATATATATTATATTATATATTAAATATATATTTTAAAATTATTATTAAATAATTTGTTCAAATATAAATATAATAAAAAATGCCTACAATTAAAGAACTCGGTGATGACCAACACAGTAGTTCTGATAGTTGTTCTTGTAAAATGTGCAAAATAATTAACGAACATGAATTATCTACTTCGAAAGATATTCTAAATGCAAAACATTATGAACATATATTTACAAGTGCTGAGTATGAAAATATTTGTATACGTTATAAGGGATCTACTTTTGATAATGATATATTGTTATTATCTAAAATGTCAAATACGATAGATTCGGATTATATGGATTACATACATAAAAATAAAAAAATCGTTTTAAAACTGAATAAGGAAATTTTAAAAGATTTTAACAAAGATTGTATACACATTAACCAATCTGATGAAGAATATAAAAAAAACAAAACTTCATTAATTAATAAAGCTTACACTTGCCCATCTATAAAAATATCTGATGGTATAAATACTGAATATTTAGAAAATTTATTCAGAAAAACACGATTTAATTTTAAAATTGATATGTTTCCAAATTATTCAATAGACATGGAACAAAGTGAAAACGCTAAATCAGAAGCTGAAACATATATTACACACAAAAACAATAGATACAGATCTAACTATCTCATATATAGATATTACGAAAAACATCACAATATATCGCGTCGTAACGCTGATTTATACGTGAATTTAGATCCCGTAGAAAGAGCTAAAATAGAAAAAGATAATGCTATTACAAAATGTGAAATAATTAAACTCTGTGGAGAAGAGGTAACGGCTCTATACGGATATAAAGACGAATACATGAAGTGTAATTTCAATATTAATGTTGAAGATAAAGATGAACATCTGGATATTAAACTGAAAGAAACACTAACGATCATCAATTCTATAGGTTATTCAACTGACAATGATTTCTTAGCATTATAATGATTATATCATTATTATAATATGTTATTTGTTTCATTGATATATAATACATAATAATATATGTGTATATACATATATATATATATCCTATGTAATATGTTTATTAAAAAGTAGTATATATAAAAATAGTATTAATAAAAATGTATCTCTTGAATAAAATTCATTAATATCAAATAATTAAGAAAATAAAAATACATAGTTAATTAATATCACATATTAATTATATAATATGTTTTAGTGTGTAATGAACCATTATTAATGGTTAAGATAAATATTGATCTATTACTAATAAGTAAATATATCTATAAATACCTATTATACAATAGATGAATGTGAACCAGTGTAATATATCAGTGATAACTTATTATAGTGAGGGCGTACAGAGCTACGAAACTGATGATAGATGAACCGGAGATGAGTCTGCTAAGAGGCAAATGTTATTGTTTAACTGAACAGTTAGTCAGCCATGCACTGCAAATGTTATTGTTTAACTGAACAGTTAGTCAGCCATGCACTGCAAATGTTATTGTTTAACTGAACAGTTAGTCAGCCATGCACTGCGATTGTTAAACTGAACAGCTCATAATGTATATCATTAATATTGGCTGGTAATTATTTAAATTAAATATTTTAATATTCTAGACAAGTGCTGTTTTTAGTAAATTCATTTTTGTAACTCACGCAAATAACCTTCAAATATATCCAACTGGATCCTACTGGTACAATTACGATATTGATATCAGATATATATATTAGATATAATATGATTCATTATTTATATAATCGAAATATTATAAATTATAATTTATAATACATTTATATAGAATAGAGAATGTTGTTGTTTCTTTAAAATTCCATATATATTATGATTATATAAACTGTCAATAATTGATGAATTATTATTTCACGGGTATAAATATTGATATATATATATTGTTAATTAATATATTGCAATATAAGTTAACTAAATATTCTATGCCCCATTATGTTCACTATAGGCTGTATTAACCCGTCTGTATAATACAGGCTGTATTTAACTGCTCTTACTACTCTTACTCTAATCCCTGGCATACACTTCACCCCGTATTACACACATGACACTACATTAATAAGCCTGTGTAAGTGTAACTCCTATTGCCCCATTATTACAGATATCACTACAACACTAAACTTCAGTATAAAATCTTCCTCCCTATTTATTCCAGAAAACACTATAATACTAAACCCCCTATGTAACCCCCCTCCCGCAGAAAACACTATAATACTAAACCCCCTATGTAACCCCCCTCCCGCAGAAAACACTATAATACTAAACCCCCTATGTAACCCCCCTCCCGCAGAAAACACTATAATACTAAACCCCCTATGTAACCCCCCTCCCGCAGAAAACACTATAATACTAAACCCCCTATGTAAACCCCCTCCCGCAGAAAACACTATAATACTAAACCCATTGTAACCCCCCTCCCGCAGAAAGCACTATAATACTAAACCCCCTATGTAACCCCCCTCCCGCAGAAAACACTATAATACTAAACCCCCTATGTAAACCCCCTCCCGCAGAAAGCACTATAATACTAAACCCCCTATGTAAACCCCCTCCCGCAGAAAGCACTATAATACTAAACCCCCTATGTAACCCCCCTCCCGCAGAAAACACTATAATACTAAACCCCCTATGTAAACCCCCTCCCGCAGAAAACACTATAATACTAAACCCATTGTAACCCCCCTCCCGCAGAAAGCACTATAATACTAAACCCCCTATGTAACCCCCCTCCCGCAGAAAGCACTATAATACTAAACCCCCTATGTAAACCCCCTCCCGCAGAAAGCACTATAATACTAAACCCCCTATGTAAACCCCCTCCCGCAGAAAACACTATAATACTAAACCCCCTATGTAAACCCCCTCCCACAGAAAACACTATAATACTAAACCCCCTATGTAAACCCCCTCCCGCAGAAAGCACTATAATACTAAACCCCCTATGTAAACCCCCTCCCGCAGAAAGCACTATAATACTAAACCCCCTATGTAAACCCCCTCCCGCAGAAAACACTATAATACTAAACCCCCTATGTAAATCCCCTCCCGCAGAAAGCACTATAATACTAAACTCCCTCCCGCAGAAAACACTATAATACTAAACCCCCTATGTAAACCCCCTCCCGCAGAAAACACTATAATACTAAACCCCCTATGTAAACCCCCTCCCACAGAAAACACTATAATACTAAACCCCCTATGTAACCCCCCTCCCGCAGAAATCACTATAATACTAAACCCCCTCCCGCAGAAAACACTATAATACTAAACCCCCTATGTAAACCCCCTCCCGCAGAAAACACTATAATACTAAACCCCCTATGTAAACCCCCTCCCACAGAAAACACTACACTAAAACGGAAGGCTACCTTGCGAGGGCATGTAAAATGTTGTACCAGAACTGGGAGGCATGGTTCTTGATGGGCAATCACTACTACAAGCTCGATAAGTTCAGTAACGCTATGAATAGCTTCGAACGTTCCATAGAGTGTAAGGTGATACCTCCGTTTGATTATAAATCTCACTCTTTTAGCTTCAATATCGTAAACATTCATTTTAATCGTCTACATTTTCTATTAACCGAAACTATTATATAGATTGACTCTTGATCCTGTAATATTTGTTGTTCATAAAATGAATTACTTTCATGAATTACTTGATATGTTTAATTAAATATATATCTATATATATTGGTTTTAAATATTACTATAATATTAATAATATTAAAAATAAGTTTTAAATTATAGCTTAATTATTAAAATAAATATTTTATATATATTAATTATTGATTGATAATTTATTTAAGCAAATACATAGCCGAAAATATAATCGAAAGTATAAAGTATAAATATTTGCTAACGATAACATACGTTATAGAAATAAATAAAGAATAATACGAAATTAAAAAATTAAGGAAATTAAAACGTTTTACAGTTACCGTAAAAATAAACGAAAAACAATCGAAAGTAGAAATAAATCATATAGTAAAAATAAACGAAAAATGATCAAAATAGAAATAAAAGATAGCGTAAAAATAATCTAAAATAGAAATAAAATACATTATTTTGTAAGTGGCATCGAAATATTCAATTTCTACTTTAACTTTATAGAATTCTTCATCTTGTACCCTGTTTTATAATTATTATATCATATTAATTATATTTCACATATAGTAGATATATAATAGACATATATATATATATATATATATATATATGGGTGAAATTCCAAGTGAAATCAGCAAATCTTTCACATTTTTCCCAGACTCAAATTCAGATTTTGTTGAAAATTTCACAGAATATTTACTTTATATAGTTATCGTATTACTTAAGGGGACGCGATACCATCGTTTGGTTTACATGTAAAATATACGAAAAAATGCTATTTTTAGAAATCTATTAACTAAAATATTCACTTTTTTTTTTTTTTTTTTTTAATCTATTAATAATATTCCATATTTATATCTTGAAATTTATAGATGTTTACACATCTCTATGTTATACATTTCTAAAAAAAAAAATAATTGAAATATTTGATAAAAAATTTTAATTTTCCAACTAACTTGCTAATTAAAATTTGTTAAATAAATATTTTTTAATTTTGACAAATAACTTTAATCTTACAGGTGTTATCTAGTTATATTGAAAAAATGAAGACAACAAATTCAATTGTACAAAAGTTAATACTAGTTAGGTCAGCATGATTGGTCACAAATAATTATTCTGAGTAAATCAAGTTTCAAATATAATATATGAATATAAACAATATGATTATACAGGTACAAATAATATAATATAAACAAAATGAATAATGTAATGAACATAATTTAAACACCATTTTAAAGATAATATTTGAAATATTATAATTTTACATTAAAAAAAAATTGAAATTAAATTTTTTTTCGAAAAAATCAATAGTATCGCGTCCCCTTAAATAACAAAATTAAAAACAAATAATACTGTGCCCTCACGATGAATTTAAAATATTATGAAAATTGTGAAATGTAATTTTTGAGTAAAACACACATTTTTAAAATTCTATAACTTTTTATTTATGTAATAAATTTCATTAATTATATTAATCTATAAGATTATATCATATATTCTCTATATAGATATATAGATTCACAATATTTGTTTTTTATCCAATTTTGTTTCCCTAATAACTTTTTATATATTGTATATTATTTAATTGTTGTTTGTATCTTGTAGATATGTTTTTAATAAACATAAATTATCTTAAAAATCTAACCTAGTGAATATATTTTTTTTATTAATACAAAATAATTTTTTTTTTAATTTTCCAAATTTGATAATTTTTAAATGAAAATAAATCAAAATACCTATCCTCAAAATTTATAAATTATTTTAAATTCTATAATTTTGTTTAATAATCTATTTAAAACTATTTTCATAACATTGATTTATGATCTATTGGTTGCTGATTTTTAATTTTTTTTAAATATACAATTCTCATTTTTAAGACAAAATATATGATTTATATTTATATTAAATAATGTTTTTTAATTAACTTTAATGTACTTTTTTTATAATATATATATATATTATATTTAAATGATATAAAAATATGAATAAGTTCATATGAAATATTCAAAATTCTAATAAAAAACATTCATTCACATATTATTCTGAATATTATTTGTCTAAATAAATGTCTAATATAAATGATGATATTGTATGTTTATTGTTGCCAAACTTAAGTAGCTGTTTTCATGAAATATTGAATTCACTCTAACAATGCATGTCAAAATTACTATATCTATATTATATTATAATGTAATTTAATTTTAATTGATTTTTTAAAGTAATTTTTATATTGAAATATATTGTTTATATTCACCAATAATAAATATATATTTAGTTTATATCTTTATTTAATATATAGTTAAATATATTTTTATTAAATACAAAAGACAAAAAAACATTAGAAAATTTATTTATAAAAGCAAATTAATTTTCTGTATATCAGCTATATTAAATTTATATAATCGACTATTTATAATGTTTGGTGAATTACTATTAATAATAATATCTTGATATGGAATCTTATGTTTTATATCTAATATATAATTTTTATAAAAATAACATTTATATATTGATATGTAAATATTAAACTATACTTTATAATATTGATTTTAGATTAGCTAAATGTATAATTTTATTACTTTATAATTTATTTTAATTTTATTGAATTTATTTATTGTATAACTTTTCAAATGCACTTTACTCGTAATAAATTGTGTTGCTATGTTTGCATATATAAATGAGTGTTTAGATAAAAGTACAGAAGCAATCAACATAATTTATTTTGCTTTATATAAATAACATATATATGCACAATTCCAGTGAGACAATATTAAAAAATATAATTATGATGTATTGGATTTTAAAAATTGGTGAAAAAATAAAATGAAATGTCACAGTGCCATTTCACAGTTTACCATGTAAATAGATAGGCACCATATGGTCTATTAATAGCCTATTATACTATTCATTGAATCAATCTATTTAAAAAAAATATATATTTATAATTTTCCATGTATACTAGTATAATAGAGATATATTTATAATATGTATTATATATAGCATCTTTTGTATAAATTACAATTTTACATTATTATTTATTGTCATTTATTCTATAGAAATTGAATTTTTATTATTATTAGAAAATAATATTCATGAAATCTCTATTGTAATATATAAACAGATTTTCTCAGTATAATGCAAAAATAATAATAATAGAGCTATAGTAATTTTGATATGCATAGCCTTTATATATGCACTGTTAGTGTGAATTCATTATTTCATGAAAACAGCTATTGGCAACAATAAAAATACAATATAATCATTTATATTAGAATTTTGAATGTTTCATATGATATGAGCTTATATATATTTTTATATCATTAAAATATAATATATATTTATATTTATAGTACATTAAAGTTAATTAATAAACATAATTTAATATAAATATAAATAATATATTTTTTCTTAAAAATTAGATTTATATCTTTTTTTAAAATTAAAAACAGCAACTAATAGATTATAAAGCAATGTTGTGAAAATAGTTTTAAATAGATTATTAAATCAAATTATAGAATTTAATACAATTTATAAATTTCAAGGATAGGTATTTTGATTTATTTTATTTAAAAAGTATAGAATTTGGAAAATTAAAAAAAAAATGTTATGGATGAATTAATAAAAAAATATATTCACTAGGTTAGATTTTTAAGATAATGTATGTTTATTTAAAACATATTTATAATATATAAAAATTAAATTAAATAATATACAATATATAAAAAGTTATTAGGGAATAAAATTGTTAAAAAAAAAAATATATTGTGAATTCTGTCATATATGTAAATCAATATAAATATATGATTATTTAATATTTTTTAGTGTATTCTTATATACCTATATGGAGAATATATGATATAATTATATAGAAAAAAAATTAATGACATTTATTAAATAAATAAAAAGTTAGAGTTTTAAAAATGTGCGTTTTACTCAAAAATTACATTTCAAAATTTTCAAAATATTTTTGAATGAATTGTGATGGCAAAATATTAATTTTTTTTAATTTAAAAAAAAATTATTATGATAACTATATAAATTAAACATTCTGTGAAAGTTTCAACAAAATCTGAGTCGGGGTGCGGGGATGATTATTGATTTCACTCGGAATGACCCATATATATGAAATATGTCCTCCAAGTGTGCGCACTAACTCTTACATGTACATTACCTGCCCTCACCCCCTGACAGGCTGACAATGACGAGGTACTACGGGCCCTCTCCATGACCCTACGTAGACTTCGCTTCACCACTGATCAACAGAAGTTCATCAACATCAATAGAGGCATCGAGTACGCTAAGAAAGCTTTGAACGTTGACCTCAATAGTGGTCTGAACTGGTGTTAGTACTGTGACCTCTGACCTAAGTTTAACTGGCGTTAGTACTGACCTCTTACCTAAGTTGTAGTGGTGCTAGTAGAGGAGAGGGCTAGTAGAGAGGGCTAGAGGAGAAGGAGGAGGAGTAGGAGATGGACCATATACAAATTGTATATACAATGTTTATATATTCTAGATAATGTAGATATAAATATTATCTAAGTAATAAAGTATAAATATTAGTAAATATTAGTTGATCGATATCTCAAGTTATTATGTTTTTAGTATTTTATGCCAGCCATTTTAGATATTATAGGTATAGGTGTACCGATCAATAGGTACAGTGATGTACATTCACATAATCATTAATGATATACACACCGTTATAATAACAATCCTTATATCCTTAACCTCACTTCTTTAAATAATGATTACAAACTTACATAAACTGCCTGTAAATGAAGTATTGGTACACTTACAGCTCTACAGTATCTTTAGATCTGTAAGTCTACTGCATGTCCGTGTGTTAATCAATAAGCATACACTTGTCTCCACACACCCCACCTCCACACACCCCACCTCCACACACCCCATAACCACATACCCCACCACCATCAACGCAGTGAACTTAGGCAATTCCTACATAGCTCTATACTTCTGTCACAACCAGCACCATGGTCTCATATCAAAGTGCATCAACTCCTACAAGAGAGCCGTTAGTACTGCTACTTAGGCACACCATCAACATACGTCTTACATGTATTCACATAGTTTAAACTAAACTAGCATTCGTAAAAAGTCTGAGTTAGTAGGATTTCTGAGATATCAATTATTTACATAACCGTACCTATTTAATAAAGAATGTCTACTTTTTGTTTACATTATATTCAATATTTATATTTAATAAATAACTCTTTAAAAGTATCTTTATATTCTGTATTTATTTATAACTTTATCTCTAATAATATCTTTATTTGTTTAGGGTTATTATTAATTAATATAATTATTTAATGTTAACTAATTAAACATCAAATATATATATATTAGCATAATGCAACATGCATATACCACTGTTATCTTGAATATTGTTACTCTATGATTAGGAAGCTGACGTAACAATGAAACACAACCCTGATCTCTACTACAGTATGGCTATGGTTTGCACCCCTTTACACCCCCCCCCCGCCCCGCTGCTTAATTAATGTATGGCTATGGTTTGCATCTATATCCCCCCTATTGTATTCCCGTATAACACTAATTTAAATATATTTATTTAATTAATATAATTATTTCAATAGAAAATAATGACATATAAAATATAATGACATAAAATAAGTATATACTAACATACTATCTAACATAAGCATATAAATGCACACCTGTACCCAACCCCTACTACCTATATCATCATTACCCCTGCCTTACATACCCCAACCCCTACTACATATAACATCATTACCCCTGACTTACATACCCCAACCCCTGCACCCCAACCCCTACTATATTATAACATGGTTAACCCTGCCTTACATACCCCAGGCCTACCAATACAATGCAGACTTCTCGATGGCACTGAAGTGCTATGAGAAGTCAATGGCCTATGAACCCTCATGGCCTCCTCCCAAACATCAGTACCGTCAACTCGTGTCTCTACTGCTTCGTATTCATGACAGTATCAATACCAAGGCTAGTGCTAGTGGTCACATGCTGGCTGTAGTAGGCCTAGCGGTAGTGGTAGTAAGCAGTCACTAGTTGTACCTTATCGAGCGATCTCTCTGTTTGATGTGGCTGAACATCATCATGTATCTCTATTATTGTTATTTACAATATATTATTATAATAAATCTCTAAATAAGAATCTCACTTGCCATTTCATAACTATCATCCCCGGAAACATGGATATTTAATTATATCATAGATATTATTAAAACGAAATTAAAAAGGTAAATAGAAATCAAATAAAATTAATTTAAAAATTATATTATTTAATGTATTTATTACAATAAAAATATCAAATGTTGGTGCATTATTAATGTAGTTTAACATTTAATAGGTATATTTATTGTTATAATAAATTCTATTTTTCATAATAATTATAATTCATAACAAAATAAATGTAAGCAATCAAATTGTTACCACATTTTTAATCATAACTTTAGTTTTAATAAAAAAAAACAAAAATATGACTTATTATAGAATTTAATAAGCTTTCCAGTGATATTAATTTTATTACAATAATATCAATATACAAAATCTCATTCTCGTAGCTATTAGTTGATCATAATAACAAAATATCACAATATAATGTTTCAAAAATTATATACTTTATTTATTAATATATATATATATATACAAATATACCTACAATTTATACAAATGATTAATTTGAAAATTAAATTTAAAAAAAATTAAATTTTAAATTAATATTAAAATAATTATATCATAATACATTATTTTAAGTATTTAGCATTATATGAATCTAAAAAAAATAATATATCTAATAATGATTATAAATATTAAACATTAAACATTAAACTACTAAATTAGTCGCTAGGTTAAGTAATTATATATGTAATTGTATATTATCATCGATATAAAAATTAAAATAATACTTTCTTTATATCGATGTATATTATATGAAAAATTTAGATAAATTGTATGTAAATAACAAAGAAATATTATAAATATGACTAATTCAAAATGGGTGTGTCTTAATTAATCATTAGAATGTTAATACAATATTTTACAATTATTGTTTGATAGTGTATCTTAGATTTGCTATTACTGCCTATATTAAATAATATTAATAATAACTGAAATATCAAAATATATTCTAATGTTCAATTTAAATGTAATTTTCATGGTTGTTAAGTTTTTTTGATCAAAAAAACCATGGTTTATATAGTTTTTTATATTTGTTTACATACAATTATTGATAAATATATTAATTTAAATACTATAGTATCATTTAATATAAGTATCGATATTATTAATAATTAAAAGAATTTACTAGCTCTAGAATTTTATATTATAATATAAATTAATAAAAATATATACAACAATTTATTTTATATTTCATTTATCATTTGGTATTTAATTTTAAACATGCCTGGCTCAAGAAAAATAAAATTTGGAAAGAATTTACTGAAATAAGTTATTTCAAGATTTATCAGTTATTTCAAATAAGTGATAAATCTAGAAAGGATTGTAGGCTAAATGTAAAAAGTGCAATACAACTATTGAAGGCAGCCATATGTAGAAAGTATAATGAAGGAAGGACATTATAGAAAATGTAAATCATAAGAGATATACTATCGGCTAATTGTTCTAGTGCAGGGGTGCAGAGAATATGTTATTTATTTGGACTCGTACAAAGTAAATTGAGAAATTGTCTACGAAATAAAAGGCTGCCAAATTAGTCTTTTTATATAGAGTACTAAATTATACTTAATTCTTTTTATCATTATTCTGTATTTGTTAATTTTTTATTATTTTTCTAAATAAATATTTCTTGACATGTATTTTATATTTTAATTTATATCATATTAATATCTCAGAAAATTTGAAATTAAATTTAATGAACATATATTACATATATGAAATTCAATAAAACAATTTATTAATACAAATTATTTAATAAATAAAATATAAAATATAAAACCAAATAAACCCAAACCCAAACCCAACAACCCAGCATGTATTCTATTATCTATATATACATATATATATATATATATATATATATATATATATATATATATATATATACACACGATTGATAGTATAATAAGTTATTATTAATAACACTACATATATAGTGTAAGATAAGCGATAAGAAGATAAAGATGATGGTGAAGTCATTAAAACCGAATAAAGATCTTGGAATATATGCCTATGCTATCAAATATGACTTCAAGAAGGTTCATTTAATGATATAACAACATAACCTCTCATTGCATATTATATGTGTGTATATATTATATCTTTATTTTATATTATAACTTTTATATATTTTGTCCAACTATATAAAAACATTTAATTTGATAAATTTAAGCTTTTACTATTTACAGAATATTCCAATTATCATTTTCTTGAGAACAGGGTAGAACTAGATGATATTTGCTTCTAGCTCATAGCTTGCTACTTCATGAGTTATATCTGCAATGTACATATCTTTAATATACATATATTATAATTCAATTTAGTTTAGAATAATATATTTGTATATTGTGATATAGGAATGGAAAATATAAATAATTAATTTGAAAATATAAATAATAATTAACTAATATATATATATATTAGAATTATAAATTTAAAAAATATATATTTTCAACTTTTAAAATGTAAATGAATTCACCACACAATAATAAGCGGTTGCGAGGCTCTTCAAGTGAGGCTAGGCTGATGTTGTTATAGAAGTATCAAGATGTCAGCCTAAGTGTGGCTGCCTCTTCCCAAGTATCACACTACAGAACTATCTGTTCACTATAACAGGACATCACTCCGAGCACTTCTGAGAAACAGAAGATAGATCATCTGACCTACTGTAACCTCTCTGACCTTGTGGAAGGGGACAACCTCAATAAAGTGGTGTTGGGACGGGTTCTTACCTATAGAAATGAGGAGGATAACTTTGCAAAGTTTGTAAGAATACCATACATGTATACCTGAATTAATATTCATATCTTAGTATGCTAATTTATTACACATTTATTTTAATTAATATATTATACGTGATATTCTAGAAATTCTTCTTTTGTAATTTTAATAATCTATTTATTTATAATATGTATATTTTTAAATTATAAAAAATTATTGATTTTATATATTTAATAAATATGTATTACTGCTTTCTATGCAAGCATTATAAATTATAATTTATAATTGGTTATTAGTAAATTTAGAATAAATTTATAAAGTGTTAATATTTACCCATATTGCAACAGCCCATTCTAATGCACCTACCCATTACATATAATAACATCGACTGAGATACCATGAGAACAACCACCACCACCACCACATAGGTATTCATTAAGGTAAACCTCCCTAGTGTATGCTAATGCTATAGATTTAAATATCATTATATATTATTAAGTGACACATTATTTAAAAATAAATACATACATTTGCTTTTAGTTAATATTATATTGTATTGTACAATTTTCTTGTAATATAGAAACAATTATATTTGAAACCTATTAGAATTATCGTGTGAAATATGAACCGCATTCAATCTACCACCCTGCACCTATCCCCGCACCCTCCACCTAACCCTGCACCCTGCACCTGACACCTGACACCTAACCCTGCACCCTCCACCTCACATCTGACACCTAACCCCCCACCCTCCACCTAACCCTGCACCTTCCACCTCACACCTGACACCTAAACCTACCCCTGCACCCTACACCTACCACTGCACCCTTCACCTGATACCCCGCACCCTCCACTATAGACCGTTTGTGCTAGCAGACAGATCAATGTGCGTGTGTATCAATGTATACAACATAGGGCGTGATGATTACCTGAAGGTAGGAGATGCAGTAGCTATCTATGAACCTAGCGTATCGTTTGTTGACATCGACGATATAGGACCACATGTAAGTAGCACTTGTTTCATTAGCACTTCCATAATCATAAAACATATCATTTAATAAATTTATAATATAATTAATTAAACAATCGTAATATTATATTATTATTTATATTATGCCATTTTTTTGAATAGTGAAGTAGGAGTTGTACAGTTGGTATTATATATAGTTGTATTGTAATAGTAGCATAGGATTTATATTATTTGATCATTAAAATAACAAATTAAAATTGTTCTAAAATAAAGTTTATTTTATTTGATTCCTTACTTAATATTTAATTTATTTGTAATTAATTTTGTATAGAAAAAATTCAATCTATTTATATAAAATGTTAAGATTATTATCAGGATAACAAATTTCTAAATATTAAATAGTTTTAGCAAAACTGAGTTCAAAAACTATTTTTCTGTATAATTCCAGTAGAAAATAACCTTAATACGTAGGTATATATAATTATGACATAATTTATATATGATACAAATATGTATTGATACAGGAGTCCATTAAAATAGACCTTAAGCCTCCCCTTAGCCTTAATACCCTATCACAGTGTACACACTGATCACATTTACCAGATGTAGGAAAATATATGTCTATTCAGAATACTTGTCATGATAGAACTATTATCTGTATTCAGTCACTTTTTGTTGTATACACATTATATAGTACAACAGTATTACAATAGAACATTCATAATATATATATATATATATCATTATATATATATATTTATACATATATCTAATAATATATATATTTTTTTTAAATTATTATTTATAAATAACCTTATGAAACTATTTGAGATATTATTTTTATAATATTCAACTGTAATGATATCCATATAAATATATTTTCTATAAATCATAGAAATTATCAAAAAATATCAAATATATTTTCCTATAGAGCACCGAATGCATACACACCTAGAGTAAAAATATTGAACACTGAGTAATATGCGTTTGAAATTTCATAGCATAATATTTGTAATAATTATTTCTTAACTTTTATAAACTTATATATTATCTGTCACATTATATTTATAAATGACTATAATGATGTGTATAATATATAATAGTATCTATATAATAATGTTCTATAATAAATATTACTATATTTAATTATATAAAAATGTATATATAAATTAAAAATATTTCTACTATTTATCAGATTTTTTGTTCTCTTTTTACTGACCATATTTATGATAAATAAGTAACTAAATATGTTCAATAATAATAGTAGTAAATAATAATAGTATATAAATGTATGCAAATGATACAGTATTAGTAAATAATAAGAATAGAATATAATAAATAATGAACTGTCACAATTGAATATCAAATAGAAATGGCAATGTATCTAAAATATAAAAAGAAAGTGTCTCTTTTAAAATATTGCATTGGTTTATACAGAGAATGTGATTACAAATCATAAAAAAGACATTATAAATATAAATAATCTAAACAAATGGTTTTTTTTAAAAATAAATCTGCAATATATAAGCTATAACAATTATAAAATAAAATGTATTGCTTGAAGATTTTATTATATTTTATTATAATTTACATTTTTCTAAATATAGAAGGTTCATAAAAATATGTTTTTATGTGCTTTATATGTCGTTTTTGGATGCAAATTTGTCATAGATACTAAATTACACAAGTAAATGATAGTTTTATGGGATATTTTTTTTTTAATGATATTTAACTCATCAAGTAAAGAATATGTATTTATATATAATTATGACTATCATATTAATAAGTACGTAATGTTATACATACTTGTTGAATCACACTGTACATTGCACTTAAATATAGCGTAACTGATTCTCGTACATTCAACAGAAGATCTCTTACAAGAACCTTCGTATAGAAACTACAGCTCAAATGTGCGTTAACGGACACAAAGTTAACGAGGCTAAGTATCCCGCTGGTAAGGTGACCAAGGAAGACCTTAAGGAGAGCCCCACCCCCACCCCTTCTCATAAGTTGCCACGGGGGCGCGCTAAACCTCGTGTGACACCAGGGGGTGATAAATTCACAACCGGTTGGAATGATTCCTGGATGAAAGTTCGACTGCCCAATGAAAATGAGTGGAGGATGGGTCTTGACTTCAAAACCACCTGATCCAGTTCCCTGATTCTCTATCTCTCTCTCTATCTCTCTCTTTATCTCATTCGATACTCACTAGTACATAACTTTGTAATAAATTTATACTTAATTTTCGTAATGTGTTATTTACTCAATTGTATGTTCTTTGTTGAAATTTGCAATAAAAGAGAATAGACTAATACATTTAGTACGATCAGTAAGTTAACCCATATCAATATAATATAATTTTATCTACAATATGATATCTATATTATATTTGATCATTTAGATAATGTAAATATTGTTCATGTTTTTTCTAATTTAATAATTTACCATATACGAGTAATGATTTGCTAATATTTCATTAACTCATACACCTATATTGTTATCATGTAAAAGATTCAAAGAATAATGGTTTCCAAAGAATAATTATCATATTTGATGTATATTTGTATTAATGTTTTTTTATAAATATAAAATATGTTATTTTTATCTTATAGATTTTTCTACAAGTTATGCACATATATTTAGAAACAAACATGGACAAATTATGATATAATCATACATATACTATGACAATATACTAACGCATTTAAATACATTTATACATTATTACTATATTAAATTTATGTTGTTTATATGCATAAATTAAATATTTATTTTAATTATATCCACTTTTATTATATTTTCACCATTTCATTGAACATATGAATAATGTCCTGAAATATATGTATATGGCAGGCATATGTTTAAGATCACATGTAAAATATACATCATATTTATAGAAACTAAAATATCATGATTATAAATAATATAAAACAATATATATATATATATTAAAAACTAAATCTAATTTTAACATATTTTAATTGCCATATTCATGAGTTACATTTCACATTCGTGTAGCATTGTAATGATAATATTTTAAATGTCGATAATCTCTAAAAAAAAAATGATTTAATGTCGAAAAAAAAGTGTTTTTATTATTAAAAATAAATAAATAAGAGTAAAAGAAACTTAATAATTATATTACACAAATTGTTATCCAATTTTATAAATAATTTCATATTAAATGTAATTTTATATAATTTGTATTACTGAAAGTTGCATAGATATGATAGATATACATAGCTATGTAATTCATGAAAGTGTTGTTTATGTTTATTTAAAATATTAAAAAAATTACTGCTATAGCAAATATATATTAATTAAATATAGCAAATACATTTATTTAAATAAATTGGATATTGTAACAATAGAACATTTGAATACTAAATTAAACATTACTAATATAATTATTCCTGGTATCTATAAATCACCCATATCAAATATAAATTTATTTTCAATTAATTAATTTAATAATCATTGATATGGTTATTAATATTTATTAAAGGGTAATCAGTGATTACTAATTAATTACTTTTAACAAGAACATCTGTGCTATATTGAAAGATAAATCTTTGGTATTTCTATCTAGGAGTCATTACAAAATGTGTTTTTTCATAAATGTAATTATTAAATTAATTATAAATCAACGATTAATTCTCTCAGCAACTGCAGAGTGCATACAAGAGCTTGGAATTTGCTTCGGCTAAATCTAAGCCTATTTATTATAAATAGTGATACTCTTAATATTAAAATAAATTGTTATGCTACAACATACATAAAGGAGATATATATCCATGAATGATATCATTCATTTTAAAGTAGTTTTTCTATTTTTCGTTTTATAATTATAAAGTAAATATTTGTAACTTTATTTGGGTATTTGCAAATTGATCATGATCTTACCTGCTGTATAATTATTTGATATTCTAGGTGTGAGGAGATATCAAACAATCAATATACAGGGACCGTCCATCCTTCACGGATATACTCCTATAAAGGCCTGACCAACCAAATACCTCTTCTCTGGGTTATTTGATGATTGTATTCAGCTTGTTTGTTTATAATACCAAATATTGCTTTGTTATTATTTTATTCACTTTAGGTGTGTGTAAATAATAACTTATTTTTATATATTATTATTCTTTATATATTTCTATCATTATTATTTATTGTTAAACATCGTTTTGAATCTATTCAATAAACTATTATCTATCTATCTATCTATCTATAAAACATTGCAATGTCATGACCTCCTACAGTAATACTGATCACAATATAATGATCTCAATCCGAGGTCACACTAGAAACACAGCCATTCTAATTCACAAATGTCTTTTTATATTTGATGATATCTATAGAGCTAATGGAGCTAGAGAGATCTCTGTGTATAGTATTTCTCTAGCTCTGTGTATAGAGCTAATGGAGGATATTAGGTTTACAGATTACAATAATATATCCATACAAAATAAATAACATTATCATCATGATGAATATTTCATATTGAAAATATAAAATTAAGAATCAAACAATGTGGTATATTAAATATATCTAAACACATCTAAACAAATAATATATTTATAAGATTTATATATAAAAATATCATAATATACACAATATTATATTACGAAATTTGTTAAAACTATTAATCAAATAAGACCCTTTATTATTCATTTATTTCTTATTATAATTATTTTTGTGCATTTATAAATATATTAAAATATTTGTGTAGTTATTAGTGATGATATTTAGGTCAACAACATTATACAATATAAGTACTGATGTGATAACTATTATCCCTTCAATACTAAACAAACATGATAAATACTAATAAAATAACTCTCATGACCTATGTTCAGTGATCCATAGGTTTTTACTACCTATGGTAATAAGTTATTATATTATATATTATAAACCGTCCAGTAAAAACAAGTTATTGCCATGGTAATAAAAACTAGTTGTCATATATAATTAAATCTAATATTATCTATATTATAAACCTACCATTGTCAATATAATTTATATAAATTTAACATATATATATTAAACAGAACTAATAATATTTTCATTGAGACATTATTTTAATGTATTCATTGTTTTATTTTATACCATAATTAAATAGATATTGTTAATTATATATATATATATATATATAGAATATTTTTTATAGACACCAAAATTCAGTATAGATAAAAAAATAAATTAACTATAAATGTCATAATTAAAGCAGAGTGATCAAATGTTTGGTCACATTTTAAATAAAGCTCCTAGATTAATTAGCCATAACATTTAAATATAAATGAATCAATATTACTTTAAATTTCAATATACAATTTTTTTAAAGGAATTATATTTTATGAGTACTATGTTTTTGCCAGTTTTTACAGTTAATAAACATGGTAGATAGGTTTTTGACGCTTTTTACCATTTTACCAGGTAAAATGAGGTTTTTGCCAAAAATAATGTAACCCTGCCTATTTTTTTTAATATAAACGGATTCATAATATATATATATATTCACATTTGTTTATCTATATCTGTATATTTTATATTATCTTATTGATAAATTTATTTATTCATTAAGGGCCGGCGTTTACATGTAAAAGATAGGGAAAAATAGCTATTTTTTATCTTTTCTATTTATAAGTATTTTTATATAATTTTTTTTAAATTATCTAGATAACATTCATCTCTAGTTATATAGGTACATTATAAAATAATAAATGTATTATTAATTAAAGAAAAGTTAATTATAATATTGAAATTATTTAAAAATAAATTAATTACCAATTTTTTTGATTATTTTTCAAATAATTATATTTACGTTATCTTACCTATATACCTATATAATAATAACCATATATTAGGTATATACTCAGAAAATGTTATAAAGATTAATATAAGAGTTCATAAAATATAGAAATTAAAAAAAAAACAGAGATATTGGCATCTAAAGTTTTACTTGCATGTTTTCTAATTATTAAATCCCACCATTTTTAATAGGGGTATGATTAAACTTCGTATTTGAGGCACTTATGTTTAATTGTATATGATATTTTATACATCATTTTAAAGATAATGAATTAAATTTACATATTTCAATATAAAAAAAATGTTCCCTAAAAAATAAAAACAAAGGTTACGACCTTAATATATTTTTATTTGATATCACATTCATTTTCAAGTTCTAAAAATGTTTTTTTTCGTTACATTTTAATAATCTTATTCATAATTATTACTTAATTACTATTACTTTCTCTTCAAATCAATCAATATGAAATATTGATTAATATATTTTATTAACAGGTTATAATAACTGATAAAATATAATAAAGTAAAATGTGAAAGTTATAAATAATCGAAATATTATTTATGCATTGCTTACATAATAATAATAATAATAATATTGATATTGATAGTAATATTGAATAACAAATAATACAGATGCTTTACAAATTCGTAGTACGTATGTGTTTATATACAATTCTACGCTTATGGAATCATATTCGTTTTCTAATGCTCTTTTTCAAAAGGGGGTGTATACAGAGTTGAGCATTGATGGTATTTACACATGGTATTTACATGAATCAATTCATCAATCATCGCAGATAGGTGGTATCTAGAGGGGAATGGTGATTGCGGGTTACTAGATAACTTCATATTTATTATTATTAATATATATGATAAATGAATATTAAATAATACTTATATATATATATATTGATTTACATTATATAATGAAAAATCATATGATAATTATATAATATATTATAAATTACTTATTCTAACGATATTATTACGGTGTCACTACCTGCACTAGGTGTCACTACCAACATTTATTCGAGGAAGAATCCTTCAGTCTCTTCGATGGCCTGTTTAAGTTTCTCGCACAGTTGTTCATAACTCTTGTATGGTGGCAGATCGAGCCGATTGAAGCAGGTATGTGATCGAGGTAACCACGTTTCCTTGCCTACCTTCTCGATGCAGAAGTGCTGGGGACCGTTGCTTCCTGCGATAGAGAAGAGGGGTTATGGGGGCCACGGGGGGTAAGGCGGTACTAACCCATTAGTTCTTGGAAACCTCCAACGGGTAGTCTGCAAGTTCCGGTCACAAATTGAAGTAACCTTGATCTCTGCTCATGCTCTAGTTCCCGGACAAACTGTTCAAAAAGATCGACATGTATTTAGAAATATATTCGGTAAAGCGAAATGAAAAATTGTATAACAATTATTGAATGTATGTTGTAGTAACCTTCCAGAACCACTGCACTTGCTTAGAGTTACGATTATAGTGCCGGTAGATGGCGCTCCTTTCCCAATCATCGACGTCAATCTCTTGCATTCCGCATAGTATTAACTAGAATACATGAGGTGAGTGGGGGTTAAGGGGTGTTAAGAGGGGTTATTGAGAATGCTTGTTTACCTCTAATTCTCTTTCATCAAAGTACTGCAACCATTGCAAGGGCACGACCTCTGTAAGTCCATCAATGAAGGCTTTCGTCTGCTCTTCCACACCTCTCGAGAATCTCCATTCAGTCATTAATCTATAAATGCATCAAATCAACTTAAATCTATTACTATATTACATATATTACTATATAGAAATGTAACCTATAATTTGACATACAATGTTAGAAATATTGGTATTATTAAGGACAGGACACATGCTCGAAATCTCTATAAATCGTAACTTTTTGTACTCCAAACTATTTACTTTTAAGTGGTATATTTAATTATATTTCACTTTTTGAATCAAAGATATCACAGATTTGTATATGAAATTCATTCTTCTGGATCATGATGCAATATGTTAAGATCACTCAAGCGTTAAATAAAGTTTCAACAAATATGCGTTAAGACATACTGTCCTAGGTAATAACTTTGTTATCTATATATTAGAAAGGTATTTGTTATCTATTTATTAGAAAGGTATTTGTTATCTTTATATTAGAAATGTATTTGTTATCTATTTATTAGAAAGGTATCTGTTATCTATATACTAGAAAGGTATTTGTTATCTTTATATTAGAAAGGTATTTGTTATCTATATATTAGAAAGGTATTTTTTACATACATATCCTTAAAATAATAATATTGGTATATAAGTACTATTTTAATACTAAGATATATATATATATATATATTTATTAAAACATATAATATATAATTAGATAATACACAGAATAAAATTGATCTAGTACATGTATAATGACCAATAATACAGTGCATACAAACTTGCCTCCTCCTACACTTGACCTTACTAACTCGATATACTCTTCCTTGTTTGCTTCGCTAACTGGGATTTCTCCTCCACCTTCCTTCAAATCATGATGCGTTATCTTGCCTAGAATCTCAAAGTCACTTGTAAAGTATAACTCCAGATCTTGATCATCGATGTAGTGGTCCCTGTACAAAGTGGCCAAGAGTCATAGGGTGCAAGTCATAGGGGGCATGTCATAATGTCCAACTAAGCGATCACACCATCAGTATGACATAATCATTAATTGATCGTGTGGTTTGCAATAATGTAAGTATACGATGATAATAGATATCACAATACTATTAAAGTTATTATATAGATGATTTGACATTATTAATAAATAACTGTTTCAGATATATTTATATATAATAAAATATGTATATATCTTACTTAATCCAAATCATGGAATTGTAGAATTCGGGATCAATGGATTCGAGATCTTTCAAAGTCAGTTTTTTGCTCAACATTTTCTTGTAGAAAGGCATGGTGAAGCCGGAATCAATAAATTTACCATGATAGAGAGCCTGTGAATTATTTATTGAATTTATACAAACACATAATGTTTTACATAATGATATTGATAAATAATTATTTTATAAATCAAATATAAGTGAATATAATTTAGTTAAGAGAAAAATAAAGAAATTAGCTACATTCTTCAGATCTCTTCACAATATAACTAACCATAGCTATAAATCGGCCGACAAATTTAAAGTAGGCCAAATGATCAGGATTGACTGAGGAGGCAGGGTTTATTTGAAGGCAATAGTTATTGTTGTTGGCATATTCAAACAAGCAGTACATCGGATTTAGCACTTCATGCGATACGTTGAAGAACCATTCTCTATGTGTTGTAGTAAAGGTAATGATGATCATGGTAATGGTGATGTTGATGTTGATGGTGATGGTGTTGATGTTGATGATGGTGGTGATGGTTGTGATGGTGGTCATGTTGATGATGGTGATGATGATGATGATGGTGATGGTGATGATGTTGGTGATGATGATGTTGATGATGGTGGTGATGATGGTGATAATGGTGATGGTGATGATGGTGGTGATGATGGTGATGGTGATGATGTTGATGATGGTGATGGTGGTGATGATGGTGGTGATTCTAACCTGGCAACACCTCCATAATCTAAACCCTCTTCTCCCCCAAAGATTATGTACAATCTTCTTCGAAGATCAAACGAATGTAAACGCATAATCTGTTGTAACAAGTGTTGGTTGCTAAGTTTGTAGTTGCTAGTTTTACGTCTAGTATAACATGTTAGTTCAATAAATGTAAATGCATTTATTATAATTTATGATTTATTATAACGTAAAGATAAATAACAATATAAATGCTTTATATATATATATATATACAATATTATTTTTTTATTATTTTTGCTTTAATTATGTAACACCCATATTAAAAAAAATATGTAATAAAATAATTTAATAAGAAAAAATATATTTAAATAGGCATATAATAAAATATATATATATATATTAGTGTTTCAAAAAGTGAACGTATCAAGGTTTATATTTTAGATAATGTGGGACCTATATTGTCTACATGTGAGACATATATTGTCTACATGTGAGACATATATTGTCTACATGTGAGACCTCTATTGAAGCCATCCATATCCTGCCCATGTGATCTATAAATCAGTAAACATTTTCTAAATTTGAGAAATATGCTTATACTTCTTCACATTTTAAAATTTTTAAGATTTTGTAGTTTATTATTTAGTTATATATATTATTAAGTTTAGGTTTTCAAATCCAGAGTTTATATGAAATTATAAAAAAAATATTTTTTACTAATTTTTTACTAATTTAAACTATCAATCGATATAGATCAATATATTATTAAGGGCGCTATACAAGAGGGTGTATACTTGTTTAATTTTGGGTGTGAATATTTAAAAAGAATCTTTATAAATTAACAAAATACTATCTATTTATTATAAAAGTTTTTACATTTTGTGTTACTACGCTCTAATTACGGTTATGTTCAACAGTTCCATGTTATGGTGTATTCAAATTTGATACTGATAATAGAAAATAAAAATATATTTGTAAATGTTGTTGAAAAATATAATTGAATTAACATTGTAGAATAGGGAAACGAGATTTTATGTTTTAGCTTAAAATGCTATGGATGATTTATATAAAATGTTATGAAATTTTAATTATATATTACAATTTAATATTAAAAACTAAATATAGTTATTCTTATTAGGTTTATTAATTTAAAAAGGTGAACAAATGAAACAGTTATGAATATATATATATATATATATGAATTCAGTAATTTATTTATTCTTATTTTTTAGTTTCTTTCAATATAGAGTATAAGTATAACCACAAATCTAATTAATTTTTAAAAAGAATATAACTTCCAATAAAACAGTACCATTATTAGTAGATTCGTTTATCCTTAAAATGCACTATTATAAATCAATGTTGTTATGTATATATATAAAATATGTTATGTTAAATATTATTATGTATATATACATTTTTATATACTATTTATTATAATTATAATACTTTACTATTATTAATTAAATTGAATAGTTATTATTTGTATAATATTCAATAATATTTGTAAGTATTATATTACTGCTAACAAGTAAGTATGAATGTTAAAGTGTATTGTAAAGTAATTGTGAAATGTCCATTAAGATTTATATGTCCCTATTTAATAATGCAATAAATATCATGATTATCATGATTATCAAATATGAAAATGTAAACTACCTATTCGACAATATAAAATGAATGATTATAATTTTGTTTATTAATTTTGTTAATCTAAATAAACCCATTAATAAATATATATCTATAACAATGGTAAATAATGTTCAACATATACAAACAATGATTAACATAAACAAGTGATCCACTAACTGTAGGCTATTATAATGTTATTATTAACATCGCAAGGTATTGATTACATAGCTGTACATAGCTGCTACACATAGATGTACATAGTTGTGAGTGAAACCTGAGAGAAGGAGTCTTCAAAGAGGTTTTCTCTCGAGATGTTGATCTTAACATGTCCGGGTAAAGCATTAGATTGACAGAGGTAGCGGAATTGTCCTAACTTCCACCTGAAACTTCTCTCGTATTGGATTGGGATTCCGTAACTGCCTTTAGGTCTGGGGGAACATTGTTGAGAGTTAGAGTGGCATGTTGTGGTGGTGGTGGGGTGGTAGTGGGGTGAATTAAGCTACTAAGTACCCTTTACTGGAGCCCCCGCGTGGGTCTTGGAACGTCGTGGTTCTTGTATTGTGATCGACAAAGTAACGGATACTTTCTTGTGTGTAACGCATCTCCCAGCCCTTGGGTAGTGGTTCTTCCTCAAGCACCCTATGCAAAGAGCAAATGTAAAGCATCGATCATAACAGTATGTGTGGAAGTGGAAGTTTGCATTCAAGTTTAGGTCTATAGCTTCAGGTCTATAGCTTCAGGTCTATAGCTTCAGGTCTATAGCTTCAGGTACACGACTAAGTCATGTGTTAACCCTGATGGGTTGTAATGGTCACTTACCCCTGTTGCCTGGGGTCTTCCCATTGTGTCGTGCGATTCTTATGATTAACGAAGTAACTTCGGCCGTTGCTATCAGTTCTTTGTTCTAGTATAAAGTGAAGTATTAATAATAAGCTTTAGATATGTTGAAGCCTTTAGAAGAAATAACGACTAATATTATTTATATATTATTTATACATTGTATGTAAATAATAATTTCTATATATATTAGCTTTACATATAATAGATTATACAAAGAATATAGATAACTCTTTAATTGATACAAATAATGAATACATTTGCAACTCAATCTAAACTGAATGACATTGATGTGTGGTATCCTTAAGGGTGCGGGGGGGGGGTTACTGAACTTACCCCATGCTTCGTACATTTCTCCGAGGCCCGTCTCCCCATTGGTTCCCGAAGTACGGCTACCGGAGCCACTAGGTCCGGGTGGGGGGGCGGTGGTGCTCGTGGTGCTGGTGGTTCCATCAGGAGCTACGAGGAATCTATTGGCCAGCTGGTTGAGTTGTCTGTTCTGTCTCATGTGCTGCTCAAGTGTTTTAATAGGTAGTCAGTATATAGGTAGTGTAATAGGTAGTCAGTATATAGGTAGTCAGTATATAGGTAGTGTAATAGGTAGTCTGTAGTCAGTAGTAGATGTTAGTGCTATATGAAGCCTATACATAGAGTGTAGTGCTAGTGTGTGTTGCAAACTTGATATGTCTCTAGATTATTCATGAGATTTGCATTGGGTTTCTGCCAGGTAGTGGATCTGGTATTGTGATCAACAAAGTAAACCCTACCTCGGCTGTCAACCCTACGTTCCCATCTGTTGGGGTGGGGTGGGGGGGGGGTAGATATAGTGGGAGGGAGTGGGGGGAGGAGGGGGGTAGATATGGTGGGAGGGAGTTGGGGGGGTTGTAGTATTAACCCCGACGGTAGGGGCGTTGGTTTCTCCCAGGTGGTAGATCTAGTGTTGTGATCTACATAGTAGAATCTTCCATGTTGATCCACTCGCTTCTCCCATCTGTATGCATCATTAGTGCTAGAGTTAGTATTACAGGGTTAGCTAGAGATAGTACTAGAGTTAGTACAAGAGTTAATATGGAGTTTAGTATGGAGTATAGTATAATGTTTATAAAAAAGTTTGTAAAAGTTTATAATGATGTTTATTATAGGATTTAGTAGAGTTTAGTAAAATGTTAGGTATAGCGCCTAGTATAATGTTTATTATGCATAATTGGGTTCAGTTACAAACCCTACAGGAACGTTACTATCATCTTCAGATATCGGAACATTTGCCAAAGCATTCTTTGGCACAACAACTATAGAATGGGTTAGTGTGGGTTGTCATTACACACTCGATACTTACTGATATAGCCTTCATACATCAGTGTGTGGGTTTTAATGTGGGTGTTCACCAATTTGTACATTTATAATATACTATTGGCCAGTGAAGGGGGCATTATAATTTTGTTAAATATATATTATATAACTTTAAAATTAAATCATAAGTCTACTTGATATATTATTTCACATATATATATATAAATATATATATATTATATTCAAGGGGAATTTAGAAATAAAAAGCTTAACAACATTGATGTACACTAGACTCAGTGTGGGGGGGAGGGGCTAACCTTGAGGAGCCGGAGTGGTACTGGTGGAGGCCCCAGCTGTAGACCCAGAACTTGTGCCCGGTAACGATATGGCTGGTAGGGGGCGCCGTGCGGGTGATGATGAACTGGTGATGGTGGCTCCGACTGGTGATAAGGTACACGAGGAGGAGGAGGACGGAGAGGGGCTGGCAGCGACTGCTGTTGATGAGGTAGCGGCTGAGGCTTCGGTAGACAGCACGGCAGCAGCAGGTGTATCAGCTGTGTGAGAGAGAGGGGATGATGAGGGGTGAGTCATATCCACGGGTAGTCTCTCTCGGGTCGTGTAGCATGATAAGTTGTAGACTACCGAGTTGTGTCTACTTTCTTTGCGAGGTTAGCAAGTTTCCTGACACAAATAGGGAACGTTAAGAGAAGGTTCAGCATGTAGTAACAGGTAATACGGAAACATAATATTAATGTAAGCGAGTCACTGTCCACATAGACAGTCAGGTGTTTCTCATAGTTAACCATTAAAGGTGAGACTAGAATTTATATAAGATATTCGAGGCAGACTTTAAATTAGAAATTGGCGGAAAGTAATTCTATTAGTTAATATTTCAGCCCCATTATATTATTAAATTACATATATGTGAAAATAAGCGAAGACAGATTTTAATTATTTATGATACTAATAATATATCCTGATTATTATTTTTTAAATATAACTTATATAAATATAGATAATTTTATATTATTTAAAATGATTAATAAGATTAATATGATTAATAACTCATTAATTGTATTGCAATATTATAAAATTATTAGCTAAGATTAGCTTAGATCTTTTGATCCCTGATTGAATTTGATGAAATAATGTTAGTATTTAAAATAAATCTACTTTCATAATGCATAATACATTATAATATATACCTTATCTTAAGCTGTTTAATAAAGATAAACTAACTGTGATATAAATAATAAGGGTGTAAACCTACCTATACCTAAGAGAATATAGTAAATAATTATATAGTGATCATTATAATGTCCTATTTCATATTACTATAACAAATATAATAAAAGATTAGAATGTTCATACAGGTCCTAAAGTTCTTATAGTTATTACAAGCACAAACAGATTATGTAGGATAGTAGGATAGTTAATAGTAGTAGGGTTATTGTAGTAGGGTATGATGGTACTTGCTATGGATAAACATAGGAATCGATACTTAATTAGCAGACAGGCAGGCAGCCATTATCCCGGTATATAGTGAAGGTGCACCTAGGGGTATTAACATACCGAGTATTACAATTTCATCGAAGGTGGGTGGAGGAGGTGCCGGACCTTTATTGTGCATCACACCAGGTGGCAGTACTAGGAGTGAAATGTAAACAAGAGAGAACGAATCAGAACAGGCAGACGGGGGTAAAGGTAAATGGTGTGTTTTGGTGTTGCATTAATTGTTACATTCAATGTGGTGTGGAGATGAATCATTTTCTATAAATAACTATCATGAAATAAACTAATAAATAAGTAATAATTAGATGTGTCGAGAAAAAGAGATAGATAAAAAGGAGAGATAGAGAGAGAGAGATTAAGAGAGATATACTAAGAGTTGAGATAGAGTGAGTGTGAGAGTGTGAGAGATAGATATGCTGATTATAAAGTGCACATAATAATATACTTGTAGTGCAGTGGGTTCCTACTACTACTACTACTACTACTACTACTACTATAATATTTGTACGCCTATCCTAGTAAAGCGTGTAACGGGAGTGGGGTGATTAGGAGGTACAAGCTATGACGAGCTTTGACATGTAAAAAGTGATGTTCAGGTTATATATTGACAAGTAGATGGGGTAGGGGTGTCTAGGGTAGGGTACAAACAAGGTTATATCTTGACAAGTAGATGGGGTAGGGGTGCTAGGGTAGGGTACAAACAAGGTTATATCTTGACAAGTAGATGGGGTAGGGGTGTCTAGGGTAGGGCACAAACAAGGTTATATCTTGACAAGTAGATGGGGTGAGGGTGCTAGGGTAGGGCACAAACAAGGTTATATCTTGACAAGTAGATGGGGTAGGGGTGTCTAGGGTAGGGTACAAACAAGGTTATACCTTGACAAGTAGATGGGGTAGGGGTGCTAGGGTAGGGCACAAACAAGGTTATATCTTGACAAGTAGATGGGGTAGGGGTGCTAGGGTAGGGCACAAACAAGGTTATATCTTGACAAGTAGATGGGGTAGGGGTGCTAGGGTAGGGTACAAACAAGGTTATATCTTGACAAGTAGATGGGGTAGGGGTGTCTAGGGTGGGGTACAAACAAGGTTATATCTTGACAAGTAGATGGGGTAGGGGTGTCAAGGGTAGGGTACAAACAAGGTTATATCTTGACAAGTAGATGGGGTAGGGGTGTCTAGGGTAGGGTACAAACAAGGTTATATCTTGACAAGCAGATGGGGTGGGGGTGTCTAGGGTGGGGTACAAACAAGGTTATATCTTGACAAGTAGATGGGGTGAGGGTGCTAGGGTAGGGTACAAACAAGGTTATATCTTGACAAGTAGATGGGGTGAGGGTGCTAGGGTAGGGTACAAACAAGGTTATATCTTGACAAGTAGAAGGGGTAGGGGTGTCTAGGGTAGGGTACAAACAAGGTTATATCTTGACGAGTAGATGGGGTAGGGGTGTATAGGGTAGGGTACAAACAAGGTTATATCTTGACAAGTAGATGGGGTAGGGGTGTATAGGGTAGGGTACAAACAAGGTTATATCTTGACAAGCAGATGGGGTGGGGGTGCTAGGGTAGGGTACAAGGGTATATCTTGAAAAGTAGATGGGGTAGGGGTGTCTAGGGTAGGGTACAAACAAGGTTATATCTTGACAAGTAGATGGGGTGAGGGTGCTAGGGTAGGGTACAAACAAGGTTATATCTTGACAAGTAGAAGGGGTAGGGGTGTCTAGGGTAGGGTACAAACAAGGTTATATCTTGACAAGTAGATGGGGTGAGGGTGCTAGGGTAGGGTACAAACAAGGTTATATCTTGACAAGTAGAAGGGGTAGGGGTGTCTAGGGTAGGGTACAAACAAGGTTATATCTTGACAGGTAGAAGGGGTGGGGGTGCTAGGGTGGGGTACAAACAAGGTTATATCTTGACAAGTAGATGGGGTAGGGGTGTCTAGGGTAGGGTACAAACAAGGTTATATCTTGACAAGTAGATGGGGTGGGGGTGTCTAGGGTAGGGTACAAACAAGGTTATATCTTGACAAGTAGATGGGGTAGGGGTTTCTGGGGTAGGGGTTTCTAGGGTAGGGTACAAACAAGGTTATATCTTGACAAGTAGATGGGGTAGGGGTGTCTAGGGTAGGGTACAAACAAGGTTATATCTTGACAAGTAGATGGGGTAGGGGTGTCTAGGGTAGGGTACAAACAAGGTTATATCTTGACAAGTAGATGGGGTGGGGTGCTAGGGTAGGGCACAAACAAGGTTATATCTTGACAAGCAGATGGCGTGGGGGTGTCTAGGGTAGGGTACAAACAAGGTTATATCTTGACAAGTAGATGGGGTAGGGGTGTCTAGGGTAGGGTACAAACAAGGTTATATCTTGACAAGTAGATGGGGTAGGGGTGTCTAGGTTAGGGTACAAACAAGGTTATATCTTGACAAGCAGATGGGGTAGGGGTGTCTAGGGTAGGGTACAAACAAGGTTATATCTTGACAAGTAGGTGGGGTGGGGTGCTAGGGTAGGGCACAAACAAGGTTATATCTTGACAAGTAGATGGGGTAGGGGTGTCTAGGGTAGGGTACAAACAAGGTTATATCTTGACAAGTAGATGGGGTAGGGGTGCTAGGGTAGGGTACAAACAAGGTTATATCTTGACAAGTAGATGGGGTAGGGGTGTCTAAGGGTGGGGTACAAACAAGGTTATATCTTGACAAGTAGATGGGGTAGGGGTGTCTAGGGTAGGGTACAAACAAGGTTATATCTTGACAAGTAGATGGGGTAGGGGTGCTAGGGTAGGGTACAAACAAGGTTATATCTTGACAAGTAGATGGGGTGAGGGTGCTAGGGTAGGGTACAAACAAGGTTATATCTTGACAAGTAGATGGGGTAGGGGTGTCTAGGGTAGGGTACAAACAAGGTTATATCTTGATAAGCAGATGGGGTAGGGGTGCTAGGGTAGGGCACAAACAAGGCTAAACCTTGCGAAGCAGATGGGGTGGATATAATGTCGCCTGTTGAAGAGACACAAACATAGTCCTGTAATGCCATAGCAGTACCAAGTGCTTCGTTGGGTTGGGTTGTGGTAGCGTCTAATGGTGGTGGTAGCGGTAGAAGTAGTTGTAGCGGTGGTGATAGTGGTGGTGGTAGTGGTGGTGGTAGTGGTAGAAGTATTGGTGATGGTAGTGGTGGTGGTAGTGGTGGTGGTAGCGGTGGTGATAGTGGTGGTGGTAGTGGTGGTGGTAGTGGTAGAAGTATTGGTGATGGTAGTGGTGGTGGTAGTGGTGGTAGCGGTGGTGATAGTGGTGGTGGTGGTGGTAGTGGTAGTGATAGAGTTAGTAGAGTTGGTAGTGGTGGTGGTAGTGGTAGTGATAGAGGTAGTGGTGGAGGTAGAGGTGGTGGTAGAGGTGGTGGTAGTGGTAGTAGTATTGATGGTAGTGGTAGTATTAGTGGTAGATGTAGTAGTGGTAGTAGTGGTGGTAGTAGTGATAGTGGTGGTGGTGGTTATAATGGTGGTGGTAGTTATAGTATAGGTTATAGTAGTGGTAGAGGCGGTAATGATAGTATAGGTAGTAGCGGTGGTTGCGGTAGTTGCGGTAATGGTAGTGGTGTTAGTGGAGATACTGTTATAATGGTTGCTGGTGTTAACTTGCATTCAGACCTATGTCTAGCTAGGGTTGGTATTATAGACCTGTAAAATAAGCTTATCATTATTGTGTAAATAACTATCTTTTCTGCAACAGAGAAAACATTAGTCCATGGAAACTGTTTTGATAAAGCAATCTTTATAAAAAAAATCTAATAAATAATTCAGACTTTCAAACATATATTGCATCACA
>OZ025244.1:75760272-75962772 GCA_964019155.1 Osedax fenrisi
TAAATAAATGTCCTAAAGGACATTTGATTATAAACATATACAATACAAATACATAGGAATAACGACATTTCGATATTTATTTTTTTTTACTAATTTTTTTTTAAAACCTCCGTCGCACCACCAATAATGAACCAAAATGTATATGGTTTAATAAAATAGTATCATGAGCATCATATCTATAGAATCTAGTATGAAGCAGTATGATCTGGAAAATGAAACCACTCTTAACTCACAGCATTATATAGTGTGGCCGCACTACACTTAATATAGGTGATATTAAGAAGATGACAATGATAGAGATAAGAGATGAATAGAGACAGCATGAGACAGCAAGAGTTGAGAGTTAGAGTTTGCTTACTAACATGGTGATATCTTTCTCCCATACTGGATTATTAGACTTGCGGACGGGCTCTGTTTTATGTACCTATGTAATGAGTGACAGGTCATGTGATATGTCACTCTAAATCAGTGTGTCATGTGATATGTCAGTCTAAATCAGTGTGTCATGTGATATGTCAGTCTAAATCAGTGTGTCATGTGATATGTCAGTCTAAATAAGTGTGTCATGTGATATGTCAGTCTAAATCAGTGTGTCATATGATATGTCAGTCTAAATAAGTGTGTCATGTGATATGTCAGTCTAAATAAGTGTGTCATGTGATATGTCAGTCTAAATGTGTGTCATGTGATATGTCAGTCTAAATAAGTGTGTCATGTGATATGTCAGTCTAAATCAGTGTGTCATGTGATATGTCAGTCTAAATCAGTGTTTCATGTGATATGTCAGTCTAAATAAGTGTGTCATGTGATATGTCAGTCTAAATCAGTGTGTCATGTGATATGTCAGTCTAAATAAGTGTGTCATGTGATATGTCAGTCTAAATGTGTGTCATGTAATATGTTAGTCTAAATGTGTGTCAACAGTGACATCGTGGCCCACATAATCGTGTAGTAATCCTTTATATAAAATAATAATCCATCAAACAATTATCTTGCCTATATAATATCATCATGGTACACTATTTATATATATATATACACTATTTGATATTACTGTTGTGATTAAATTCAAAAGAGATGGACCTTGACCTAACCTCGGTGTGTAACAACCTCAAGATGTTGTGTAAAGGTGGGGCTCGGATCACTAACCTTTCCGTCTATGGTTATGGTAACATAGGCATCAGGTTTAGAGCTGAATATCTTCAGACTCGTGTTCAGCTTCGCCGACAACACTAATGGAACACATGGGTATTATTGATTAATATTGATTAAGCGAATGTACTATGTATATGATGTAATAGACCACTGATAACACTGATAAGACTGATAAGATAATCACATCTCTGATAATCACGTGTCATTATATTAGTGTAAATAAAAGTATGTATAAATATATGTATAAATGTATATATATATATAATATATATTATATATAATATGAAATTAATATTAAATTAATATCATGAATTAATTTGATAAAATTATTAGTTAATTAGAAATTTGATCTAATAAATTCTCAGTCGCTCATATAAAATATGTGTATATAAGTGTAATATAATAGCTATAGGGTAATGGCACTGGCTGCAATATCATTCACTATAGATATTCGACATTAGATAGGGGTATTTGCTGAGTGTTAGGGTGTTGTGATGAACCTGTCAAAGCTGATTATATGACTTGCTGGCTAACTAATAATAAATCATAATAATACACACATCGTTAATACTTGATGATAATAACTTTATTTGTTATATGCGATGGAATAGATATAGTTTATTGGAATAATTTCATTTCACTATTTCTTATAAGATTAATTATTAATTATGATTCTTTATTTTGCAATATACCTTTACAATAAGAGCTAGGTGGTAGGCATAGAAGTAAGCATATTTAGGGCATGGTGGTAGGGGTGGTAGGGGTGGTTTGTACTATAGAGTAAGATGCTACACCGGCAATACCACACCGGAATACCACATTACTCATATAGCGTGTACTAGAATTACTAGAATTTTATTGCTGACTACTAAATATAAGTAATGCATCATAGATATTGACATTTAGGATTGAATTAGATATCTCATTCGTTTTAAAATCGTTGTTTTTCCGTTGAAATTATTAGTAATGTCATATAAAGGTGCATTTTTATTTCTACGCAAACAGATATAATAATGGATGTAAAATATATTTTAATGGCAAAAGATAATTATAAAGAATTTAACACTTTTAATAATATAAGTTAATGCGTTTTATAATGATTAACTATAATGTGAAAATAAGAATAATACATATTATAGTTAATGCGTTCATAATTATAATTTTATTTGTAATAGAATGAAAATATTATTCAAATAAATAGTTATTTATAATACTATGAATTTTAATTTTTAAGATTACAAATTATATATTTTATTTATAAATAAATATGTAAATATTTGTTGAAATAATTAATAATAATAGATTATATGTTTATATTATAAATTGTCAATCAATGTATCATACTCAGTATCATGTACTATGTACCACAACTACATATTATATAAGATGCTACTTTTGATGTTACTTGATTAAGAAAACAATATGAATGATCCTATGCAATGGTATATTTGTTATTGAATAATAATAATCTAATAAAGTATTACATGAAAAGATCTACATAAGAAAATAGTTATTGTCAATAGAATATATAAATATATATACATATATACATTATGTATATACACATATTTATATATATATATATATTACAAAAAAGATATACGCACTAGACTCTCACTAGATGTCACTGAATCGTATTCTGCATCATGTATTTCACATCAATTTTAAGTAAAATATATACACTGCTTTACACTACTGTGTATGTGTGTAATACTATTTTAATGTTAATAATATTGTAGTGCACTATTTATTTCACATAAATGTTACCTATATGTTTTATACTACTGTACATACTACATATCACCATATACCTTGATAATGCGGATATGCAATGGAACTTAGTAACTTAGATAGTAATGACAGGTATATCACAGGTTTATCACAGGTATATCACAGATTTATCATTAGCCTACTGATATTATGATATATAATAATCATAATGATTATTATAATATTAAATAAAATCTAAATCAAAACTTAAGGTACAACCAATACAAATCAAAATAAATCAAATTTAAACTCACATATCAATCAACACTTTCACTGATACTATATACTTCAGTCCTTGCTTATTAAATATATAATTAACTAAATATCATTATTAATATTAAATATAATTATAATTATTAATATTATGTTAATTAATAATTGTAAATAAACAATATATAATTGCATATAAGCATATAGTAGCATACATATTACATGTAATGGAATAATGGTTACTTAAAAAACTATGATTACTCGATAAACAATCTAATATTGACAAATAAAATTTGAATAAATACTAAATTTTATTCTTTCATGAAATATTTATAAATAATACGGGTAAAGAGAATCGGATACGAAGTCCTATTTTTATTTTGATATTCCATATATGCTATTCTAGTAGGACTTTACAAAAACTTATAAAATATATACATTGTTATTATTTCGTATATTGTAGGTAAACTGCAAATACATTATTTAATTTTTACAAAATTACTTTTTTCATTTTTCAAAATTTAATCTCATTCTATTTTGTAAAAATGAGATATATTTGACACGGTTACAAAGTGATGACGAGGCAATAGTTAAACTCGTTATATGTCAGTTATAATCGTCACAACGCGATGCATGTTTTCCAATCAATAATGTTTCTACATAATGCATATAGCTAAATTCAAGATAAAAAGTAATTATTCATTATTTTCGATATCGCACAATATAAAACTCAAAACTAAGTGCAATCAAGTTATCCGCATTATCCTAATAACATTCAGCGGTTAATAACTTAAGATCTTAACACTTACACACACACACAATTTCTTATCGCCCAATATTGATGTTCGTTTTTCATCGTAATATTATTGTGCGAATTATATACATTCGCTATTTTATCTATATGTGATATATATTATTCGATCCACATTATAGAATTATTATTATTAATAATGTGTTTAAAGAAATACTTAACAACAAACAACAACAACACACACACACAAAACTGTCTAACAAATAATAACCTACTAATAAACCACAATAAAACTAAACTATTAAATATCACTAATGACCCAAATACTTACTTCCCTTACATTATTATTAATCAACACAAAATCATTCCCACCAATTCTGTTAAATACGTAGGCGTCAATTTTAATAATAAACTTAATCTAGATAAACATTACAGCTTACTTACTCAATCTACGACTGCACAGCTATTCAATATTAAAAAAATAGACTACTTAAAAAGAAATACTACAAAACTACTGACTCAGACTCTCATACTTTCAAGACTACAATACTGTAATTCAATATTCTCAGGATCTGAAAAACTGAAAATAGCAAACTAGAAAACATAATTTACCACTCAATTAGAAATATATACCGACTACAGAAGACTGACTATACAACTAGCATTACTAACTTACGTAATAATTCCATTAAACTACACCAAGAGATTACCCATATATATAATAAATTAACATTATTATACTGGTTTAGGAAATATGGTTAAAATTTAAAACAAAATTGTAAAAAAAGCAGTTAATAACTATATTAAACGCGTTCAAACTGAGTCATAATAAAGAACTTATTTTTTTTACATCACTAATAATAATATATTATAATATAATATAATATATATAAATTATATAATTGCATATTTTATATACGATATATGTAATGAAACCTGAAACTTTAAGTTGATGAGTATTTGATACCATCTTATTTACACCAAAGGAACTGTAAAAAGGTAAATTACTATATTATAAGATAATATATTAACATTATATGATATAGAAAATTAATATATATTAATTATCATTAACAGATTCAATGCATACTTTTATTATATTCGATAATTAACATAATTAACTTTTTAATCGCATTCATACATTATTAGCCGATACTTATTATCTAATAATAATAATAATGTTAAATATAACTTACGATATATATTCTACGCATGTATTTATTATCACATATAATCTATGTCATAGATTATAGTATCAGAGTAATCATATATAATAATGATAATGTATAATAAGATTATAATAAATAATGAGATTTAGAATAAAGTTTGTATATGAAAATATTTAATACATAAATTATAACTATTTATACATAAATGTATAACTATTTATATTTATTAGTTGTTATTGCAACTAAAAATTTATATTATAGAATCTACGAGAATAACTATAAATTAATGTTATGTATCGGGTCATTGATTCGACGGCATGCATATGGGGTGCTTGCTATTTTTATATAGGGTGCATTCTATATTGACAGCAATGTCGGTGGATGTGGCAGTGCCATTGACTACATTAGATATGATATTTACTCGATAGACACATATATATATATATTGATATTTTGTGTTTGGTTTGTTTTTATATTTTTATATTTTTTTGTTAACTGAATTACATTCCGAGGTGAGTCTATAGAAACTTCTCCATCATACTATTTTATAGGCTCACTTTGTAATGTAATGCATCTAAACAATTAGAAGAATTAAACCAAACCCAACATAAAATATCAATATGTGTAACGTATATATATTTACATACACAAACTTCATGAGTGATGCAATAATAGATAAGCGTATAAAAGATGTTATATAATATATATTGGTTGAATAAACGTATGTGTAACGTTAATATATATCCAAACATGTGCTTGTATGTATCTGATGACTAATTTAGAGGCGTATACAAAGCCTCACTACACCGCTCGATAATCACTGAATAAAGAGAAGATTACAACTTACAGTTTGTGAGCGTAAATTATATCGTTACTGTCGAATAGACGTGCTGATAAACTTTTCAAAATAAATAAATATATGCCCTTAATGATTTTTATTGTAAATAGTTTGAAAGTATAGTTTACACTAACTTTATATAAAGGTAATATTATATACACAGATAAAATACCACAACTATTACTTTTAATATTTACTAATACTCTAGTAACTAATTAACAAACTAAATTAATCAATAAATAAAACAATTATATAAAATATATAACACATCATAATATAAGCTAATTATATTATAAATGTAAAAGAAAATAATATATTTAATTATATTTCATATATTTTGCAACAACTAAAATAAATTTGAATTACAAATATTAATAAAATAATGTTGTTACTTTCATAATATTTTAGTTATAAATAACTAAAATATAATGGATTATTACTATAATAGATATCATTATTATAATAATTAATATATAATATATAATATATTTATTATACATTTTTAAAATGATTTTTAATAAATATAATATTTATATTAAAATAAATCATATCATATATCATATAATGTATGTTATAATTTATATATGTTGATCTCTACTTAATATATATGTTATTCTTATTAGCACTAATACACATATTAATTATACTATGTAATATATAGTTATAATAGTATAATACTATTATAAATATTATATTTATTTTAAAATAATATTTAACAAATTAAATTATAATTTTAATTGTATATTTAATGTATCGATGTGTATCTTCACGTATAGATATATTACACGTTTATTATTTGAATTGTTAAATTCATTTGATATTTTAAATTTAGATATCACATTAATATATAAACTACATACATTATAATCATATTAAATACGAAATTAATTCCGCAATCAAATAATTTTATCTAAAAATAAAAGTGGGTGTTACAAAATACGAATACATATTAATAGGAATCAAATTGTAATTCAATAATGTAATATATAAACATATATGTTAAAGTATTTTATTTATAAATTATACCTTAATAGGTTACCATAACTTAACTACATACTACAAAAAATAAAAACAAGTATTATTAAAAATTATTGAAAATTACAAGTAAACATTAAAAAACTAGTGCTATCACGTGATTATTCTAACACTAGGTGTCGTATATAGTCATGAAATATTTTAGTAATAATTATTCCATGAAATTATTTAGTAAATGATTTAGTAATACAATTATCAACACATAAAATCAAGTATTAATAAGTAATATATATTATAAACACTAATTTTATGTTTAAATATTAAATCCAGTTATGTTTTAATAACCCGTGTTAATATATTTTGTAAAACAATTCACATACATATTCAAGTCATCGATATAAAGAAACTTTCTTTATATCGATGATTCAAGTATACATCCTGGTAAAAATCAAGAATCGTGACTCATGAACTTCATGTAAATGTAGCATCCTTAAATTATCCTCATTAATGATGATACTAAAATGTTCTATATGATGAAGAACATTTAGGATAATACTTTCTTAAAATATTGCATGCAAAAATTATAAAAAATAACTAATTATACTTAATATATATAAATGAATATAGTATGTGTAATAAATTATTACTAATAATGTTACCTATATATGAGTTTTATATTTTTGTTTCTGAATATATATATATATATATAGATGTATATCATATACAGAGCTGGGCAGCATCGCCGATACAGTATCTATTAAGGCAAAAAAGCAGTATCGTAGATACATTTGTATTTGTATGATACAAATTTGTTATACAAATTGTATCTATTATAAAAATTAAAAAAGTATTTATAATCGTATCTATTAGTCATAAATAGTATCTACTAAGAAAATTGTGTAAAAAAATACAAATAAATTTAATTAAATAATATATCATTTGATATAATATGTAGTATTTCATATAAATATTTTATAATATCATATCATAAATTAATTTTAATATATATAAATCATCAATATATTTTTAATAAAATATCTTTTGTAAATATTGAAATCAATTTATTGTTAACAATTATGATATATAAATCCGGATATAAATATAGTGATTATTTCTCAAAAACGATTATAGGAATATAACCCTATACATTTATTGAAAACAAAAAAATTATTTTGATAATATATTTAAATAATAATTGATTTATAATTAAACTACTTTCTATTAAATTCATAATCAAATCTTAATAAATCGTAATTATAATAATTAAAAAAATGCAATATTTATCTTTATAATTTAAAAATATATAGCTTGCTCGGCAGTTCATTACACGTTAGCTCAATTCCTCTCTATCATTCATCGCTATCGGTAATTCCTAATTTGTGCACATCGTACCATATCTTAATTAAGTCTTAATTTATCTAAATATGTTCTCATAGGCCTTCATCGAGAGAGTCATCAAGTTGTGGATTCCAGAGTAATACTTCACTCACTACTTCGGTTCTGTTTCTCCAGCAGTGACCGTAGAACATCAGTTGTTGTTCGCGTATTGTATCTGTTTCTTTTTGTAATTTTGCTGCAGCATTTACAACTCCATATTTGTAAAGTGGTCTCTCCATGCCTTGTTTAGTGTAGCACGCATCATTCGTGTATAGGCTCCATTAACTTTTGCTATATAATGTAAAAGTGATAGAGCCATATACAAGAACAGTCTCAACTATAGCTCCAAAGAAGTTTCTTTTGCGTTTACTTGAAAGGTTGGATTTGCAGATGATGTTCAGGATATTCAAGGTTTCCCATGCACTCCCTATTCTTACGCTTACGACGTAAGCTTCACGTTAAGTTCACTTACGTCATGTTGAGTTGAACCAATATAACTACCTAGATATTTGAACTATTCTACATGTTTTATATCATGGTCTGATAGGCTTTTCATGTTTATCTGGTTTTCGTGATTTAAACACATGTATTCATTATTGTCTGATTTTATATGTAAAACGATATTTTTAGCCGTATCTTCACATTTGTTTAGTAGTTTATTTGCATCTGTCAGACTATTAATTATTACAGCTATATCGTCAGCATAGTCAATATCGCTAATGTGTACATCAGGGTATCTATTGCTTTTTCTTTTCAAGAGTGAAGCCGGGAATTGCTATCCATTGCTTTTTTCAATACATAGTGGTGACATATAATGCATATTAATTGTACAAGTTTATCTCCGTGTAGTAGGTCCTACTCCGGAGTTATATCGAAGAAAGGTGTGTCACCATCAGGCGATCTTACCATAGAGCGAGTATTCTTGTATAGCATCAATATGACATTTGTGATTTCAGTGGGTATACCATATATGATTAAGATATCTTTCATCTTTTCACGATTTATTGAATCAAAAGCCTGTGAAAAAGTCTATAAAGAGGATAGCTATAGCTAGTAGGTTTTATACTTTACCCCTTCTAGTATACGTTGAATGGTTAACACTTTTCCTGTCGTTGATTACTTTGTTCGGAAACCATTTTAATTTGTTCTCAGTGTAGGATCTATCTCTGGTCTTATCCTATGTAATAGCATCAGGTTATATATCTTATCTGCAATTGTAGTTAGTGTGATTTCCCGATAGTTTTTTTTGTGATAGAAAGAACTACTTTTTTTAGGGAAAGGAAGTAACATCATTCATTCCATATGTCTATTGGTTCTTGAGAATATACACTATGACACTATAGTTTAGTAAGATTTCTTGACATTCTCCTAGTTTCCATACTTGAGCTGGTATTTCATCTAAGCCAACAGCTTTTCCATTTGTTATGCATTTCGTAGGTATCTTTAATTTATCTATTGTAAAATGTATTTTTTTATATCTAGTTAATTTTGTATAGTCAATGTACTTTCATCGTTTGGTGTGGGAATTTATGGTTTACCGAGTAGTTCCTTGACATGGTCGTTCCATAGTTGAATTCGTTCTTTTTTGGTGTAGGTTGATTTTATTTATGTTGCGCTGCTTCGTGTAGTAATTTAAAGTTTTGACATATATTATCTGTTTCCCAGGGAATTAATTTTTTAAACTTAGGTTTCAATGGGATAACTTTAACAGCAGTTTCATTACATACAGTTTCAAAGTGAGTATACATTTTGCTAGCAGATAGCGAAGATTTTTTTGAAAGTAATTGTAGATAGAAAAGGATGGATGGAACGTGTCAAGAAATGCCGAGCAAGCTCGACCTGGTAAGGTAAGGTAATTGTAGTAGAATCTATTATAAGAAAAAAGTGTGTAATTGTAATTGATTCTATTATATATTTTTTTGAGTATCGTGCCCAGCTCTGATAATATATATATATACTGTATAATATACAGTGTATATGTGTATTTTATATATAAATATTCGACCATGCTATAATATATATAACAGCGATTAACATAATAATTTATTTTATCTGTGAAACACCTATTCATAATTAGTTACTATTGTATATCAGAGATTATTATTATATATGATATATTATATATGATATATTATAATGTAGCCTACTCCTAATAGTATATTAATACTAAAGGGCTTTGCTAATATGTATCACTAGACTTACCACACATTAAGCTATAGGCTACATGGCTATATATACCCAGAAAACAGTAATAACCGCACAATAGCAGCATAACAGCATATGCTATAGCCTCATATATTTACATTGTGCTATTATGCTGCCACTATGCTACTATTAAATGTATATTATGCTGCTATTAATTTGTCATGCTATTATGCTGCTATTATGCTGCCATTATGATAATATTATGCTGTTATTCATTTTAAAAGTACATTATGCTGCTATTATGCTTCTATTATAATAATTATAAATTAGATTTTACTCACCAAATATAAACTTATAGTATTTAAAACATACATATCATATTTGTTTGTTATATTTTAGTAATGAACACTATTATATAAATACTAATTTAAAGCATATTATTTAACATTTCAAAAGTGTATAGTTTAATACGAATTTACATTATTAACAACACATCGTTCCTAAAAGTAACCCGATATAGGTACTAGGGTAACAATTCGAACTACACGATTTGCGTAAGTATTATATATTTCCTTCGAAAAATCTTTATTATGAGTCATAACTTATGACTAACACCCATAACTAGGTAACCCAACATACGGGTTGTAGAAAACCCTTACTGACTGTTAACTCTTTCAATGATTGGGAAAGTTTTGATTACAAGCCTATAACAAAACCTATAATATAAAATGGTTATCTGCTAAACAGCAATCAATATATTAAATTCGTATGATTGTTAATAAATGCATATACCTTAAATCACCTAAATATTTAAAGGATTGTTGACATACCGGATTGAGTGGAGAACCCCTATATCGTCTAACACCATCATACTTCTTTACCATAAGTTCATGCTGGCTATTAGCCAGTGGCTAGATAGGTAAAAGATGGTAAAAGATCTTATCGGCATTCGGCAGCTGTACTGTGGAATGGTCTACCTCTAGATCTAAGACTTGTGACATCCATAGAATGTTTCTAAAGTAAAGTCAACGATTTTATTATTGGTAATTTTTAATATTCGTATATATTTATTTTATATTATTTTATTTTGTTCACGTTTATTAATCTAACAATCCTATATTGTTTTACTTATATATTATTTTATCGTTTATTTATTAATGTATTATTATTTTGCTAAAACACAAATGAGAACTATCTTTGTATAAATAAACCATTCATCCATCCATCCATCCATCCTTAACCAAATTAATAATCTATTTGTATTGTTGGTTGACAACCAATGGTTGTATAATTTAGGCTTTTGTAGTGTCTAGAAGTAAGGGGCAGGAATATGGGGGGGGGGTCGTGGGGTGTCCGGAACACCCTATTTATAAATAAAGGGGGTCCTGATATCTTTGGACCCCCTTATTATTGGATTCATGATTCCAGTCGATTATATTCATATTGAGTAATACACTAATATTAAATAATAATGCCTACACTATTTTAATATAATAAATATACAGTTTAAATATAATTTAATAGTAGTATCGTGAATTCAAAGAAAACTGAATTCATGACGCTTAATCCTACAATTATGGTCAACATTAGACTGGAAAGCGGTGATACGCTGATTAATAATGTTACACATTTTAAATATCTGGGGGCATGGATGGCTAGCTCACAAAAGGATTTTGAAATTCGCTAAGATTTATCATGGTCAGCAATACACAAAATTAAATCAATCTGGAACTCCAAAATGAAAAATAGTCTGAAAATAAGAACTTTAAATTCTACAATCGAACCTATATTATTATATGGTAACGAATGCTGAACAATCTACTCAACAATGCGTAGGAAATTCGATGGTTGTTATTCTAGGTTACTTAGAATGGCCACAAATATATCATGGAAATATAAGGTCACCAATATATAACTGTACAGGGGAATGCCAAAGATCTCCGAGGTGATAAAACAAAAAATATTTCGACTAGTAAGTCACTGCATAAGGCACACTGAAGAAATAGTACATAACCTAATGTTATGGAATCCAAAGAACGGCATACGAAACAGGGGAGTCAACCCAATATATTCATAGATATCTCAAAGAACGAGGGCGAAGAAGACGAATTAAGAACACTGATGATGGACAGATAAATATTGAAAGAAATTGCAAGATCTGGTCGAGTGAGAACTCGACTAAAGTAGGGGAAAGTAATCGAATACGGACAATAACCGAATACGGACACTCTCGGTATCTCAGAAACCATAATTTTTACAAAAAAATGTGTAATGAATAAAATATTCAAAATTATATAAATATTCTAAAAAAGTATTTTTAATTTTTTAATTATTCACAATATTGCTAATATCTAATAAACTGATTTAAATTTATGAAAAAAAATGTCAACTTAAAACCTTCTCAAGAATATATAAATGTATCGATATAAAATATAACACTATATTATTAAAAAATAAAGCATTCTAAAATTATATATATAATATCTTTATTTGTTATCAAATATTAATTAAGTTATAAGAATATATGATATATATGCTATATATCTAGAGGTCATATAATATCCTAATACGTACAGTGTCCGTCGGATACCCTAGATGTCTTAATACGGACACCCTATAACTAATCAGCGTGAAGCGTAAGAATTATTCTAATTTTTATAAAAATCGCTGCGTTATAACATTAATACCACCAATAGAGCAAGATGCAAGATGCGTAGGATATACAAATTCATCAAATATTAATTATAAAACATATATAGAGAGATTGGTATATTTTAAATTAGAATCACTTGAACTTAGAAGATTAAAAATAGATCTAACTACAATTTTTAAAATTTCAAATAATTATATAGATATAAATATATCTGATATTCTTAACATTTAAAAATATAATTAATAATATATCAGTTAATATATGGAATTCATTAAATAATGATATAATAAAATCTGTATCTGTTTCATCTTTTAAAAATAAAATAAACAAAATCTGTTTTGAAAAACTTCTTTTTTTTAACAGAAATTTATAATTTTATATTGATTTATGTTTCATTTTGTATCGTAATTATTGCATTATCTCTTCTGGTTTTTTTAATGTGTTTTTGTTATAGAAAATTTGGGTTTTTTATATCTATATTTCAAATATACTATAATATAAAATTAATAATTCATTATTATTACAGATAAAGTGGGAAGTATTATTTTATTTTTGTTTGTTCGGTATTATATGTTTGTTTTATATATATTTTGTAAATATGTTTCAAATGTATTATATTACTAAACTACAATATTAATAATTTTCTATTATTTCAGATTATAGTGATAAGTATTATATTGTTTGTTTCGTAATATTATTGGTATGTTTTGTTATTAACTGTTTTTGTATAGGTATATTGGTTTATTTGTAACTTGTTTTGTTTATATATATATATATGTTTCAAATTTATTATAGGTACTTACAATTAAAATATAAAATTAATAAAGTACTACCTACTATTATTACAGATTTTGGTAAGTATTACATTATTTTTTTGTTTCATTCTAGTATTTGTTTTATTCTAGCATTGGTTTATTTGATTTTTAACATGTTCTGTTTATAATATATATACAATTTAACATTTAAATATTAAACTATATAACTAATAATGTATTACTAAAACAGGGTAACAATATAAGAAGAGTTCTATAAAGTTAAAGTATAAATTGAATATTTCGATGACACTTACAAAATAATGTATTTTATTTCTATTTTCGATTATTTTTACGCTATCTTTTATTTCTATTTTGATCATTTTTCGTTTATTTTTACTATTTGATTTATTTCTACTTTCGATTGTTTTTCGTTTATTTTTACGGTAACTGTAAAACGTTTTAATTTCTTTAATTTTTTAATTTCGTATTATTCTTTGTTTATTTCTATAACGTATTTTATCGTTAGCAAATATTTATATTTTATACTTCGATTATATTTTCGGCTATGTATTTGCTTAAATAAATTATCAATCAATCAATAGAGTTAAATCTAAATTTTGTATTATTTATATACTTTAATTGTATTATTAATTAAAAAAATAATAAACAAAATAAATTATTAAAATTAACTAATTATATTAGAATAAATTATTCGTAAAATTAAAATGTAATTGTAATTTATCTGACTGATTCATCAATAATATATAGTTTATCTATTGGTATATAGGGTGTCTGTATTATAACACAGGGTATCCGTATTCGGACATGGGTACCGAATACCCACACCCCCGTTATCTATGGAATTTTAAGATTAAATAAAATTTTAAAATCACAATAATATCTATAATCATATAATATTAATATATTGCAAGTTTTGAATAAAAATAATGAGTCATAAAATGTTAAGACCATTTATTGTTAAAGTGTCCGTATTAGGTTACTTTCCCCTAAGTAAGTAAGTAATATTAGTATTAAAACATACATTCACTAATACATACATTTCGTTCATTTTTTAATTCATTAAATCTATTTAAATCTGATATTTTAATTGCATATTATCATACAACAATTGTTCTACAACTCATATTATAGGAGTCGGTAATTGGAGAACGGGTAGGGATTATACACATATATCGATATATGCTTACTTTGCTTATTTCGGGATTGTTGTTTCCCGGACAGTAAAAGTTCTCCAAATATCACGGTTCATCATAGCTACTTTCATCTCTCTCGCCGGTATACCAGTTTCGCGCTCGAGATTCCTGATGTAGCTTTTGGTGGCTTTCCCCGTCTTCTAGTTCCGTGAGTAGGTTCCCAAAGAACTAGGTCCGAAACAACTTTATCATCTCTACGTAGGAAATGTCCAGCAAACTTTAAGAATCGACGTCTTATCTTTGTAGATATTTTTTCTATAGCCCCATACAGTACTTCGTTAGTAACTTTCTGAGACCAATGTACGTTTAATACCATTAATAGAATTCGAGTGTATGTGCCATCAAGTTGTTTGAGTAATGTTTTTGTGATGGTCCAAGTCTCACATCCGTACAGCAGAACCGATTCAACTGTGGTATGCATGAGCCTGATTTTTAGTTTCCTACTAAGAGTTGATTTCCAGATATTCCTCATTTGATGACATGTACTCAAAGCAAGCGCTTTTCTGATTTTTAAATCTTTTGCACTGCTGTCTATCCATGCCCCTATGTACTTGAAGTCTTCAACCCTTTTCATATTTGACCCATCTATAGCTTTGATTTCAAACTGTTGATTGGTATTGTAACTCGTGTATTTCGTTTTCCCTGTATGCATGCTTAGTCCTACTCGTTTTGCTAATTTTTCGACTAGAGTGAGCATCTCTTGGGCTTATTTGATACCTTAACTTACTAATGCAATATCATCTGCGAAGTCCATATCTGTGATAGTAATGGTGGTACTCTTCTGCTTTTTATTTTCCTTAGTTGGAAACCTAGCTTATCTTCCCTTCCTAGTAAAGATGTTCTCATAACATCATCGATAAATATGACAAAAATGTATGGAGCTAACGTATCTCCTTGTAAAACACCAGCTAGAATGTTGAAAGTTTCTATTTCTCCATCAGGTGTAATTACCTTAGCAGTAGTATCTTCATACATTATGCTAATAGCAGTCACCAACTCCTCCGGTATCCCATAAGATTTCAGTATCGCAAGCATTTTCCCTCTGTGTATACTATCAAAGGCTTTATTGAAGTCGATGAATATCAGGATTGCTTCTAGATTCTTATATTTGACTCCCTCAATCAGTCGTCTGAGTGCTAATATTTGACTGGTTGTTGTTCTACCACTTCTGAAACCATTTTGATTTTTCCTCAAATGACAATCTAGATGAGGCCTAATTCTGTTCAGTATCATACGATTATAAGTTTTCGCTACTAATGAAGTGAGACTTATACCACGATAATTACTACCAATAGGTAGAATTCTATAGAATAAGATCTCCTTTCTTGGGTATTGGAATTATATTCTAAATTGACCATTGTTTTGGCTTCATTTTATCTAATAGTGCTTTGTTACAGAAGTAGAGGATAATGGCATCTATATTACATCGTTTTAATACTTCTGGCCGTATTTCATAAACACCGCAGCTTTTACCTTCTTTGATTAAAATCATATGAATGAATGAATGAGTCACCAGTTTATAGACGATGTCTAAGGAGAATCAGTTAAAACGATGAGCTTTTTTAATTCGATATCTCCTAACAGTAGTGTAATGTTATATTTCATCATCTTCATTGGGATAAAATACAATAAAATTACATAAAAATGGATATTAAAATAAACAATACACACAAATATAAAAGAAAGAATAAAACAAAACTAAAACAAATATTTGATTCCCATGTTAGCATCCAAAACAAAGTATAAAATATAATTAATAAATTTTTCATAATTGTAATATAATATTTATAATAGAATCTAAATATTTGTATCACATAGAGTAAATTTTAATAATATTGATATATATATATATACATATGTGTAGGTTACTATATTAATACTTTTTATAACTGTTTTAATTCTAATTTTAATTCTACTTTTTATACTGTTTTTTTTTTATTATTTTAATAATTTTAATTTTTAATACTGTTTAGTTTTTTTTTATTATTTATTATTTATGTAAATTTAAATATATAAAACGTCAAATTAGTAAAATAAATATAAAATAGTTTTGATAAATGGTAATTTAAAATTTTTTAAAATATATAATACTGTTTTTTTTAATGTTCTTATTACTTCTAATTTGTAATACTGTTTTGTTTTATTTTTTGTATAGTTATAAAATGTAAATTTTATAAAAATGTAAAATATGTAAAAATGTAAAATTTATATGAAGAAATAACTATTTAATACTGATTTTTAATAAAGTTTTATAATACAAAATATGTGTTTAATTTACAATATAATATTAGAGAAAATATTATATTTTTAAAATTATTAAACATATCACTGCAAACATATATATCAGTATTATATTTTATATTGATTTGCGAAAAACAATTTCAAAACTTTTTCCAATTGAATTATATTTTTTATTTTTTTTTTAAAGAATATTTCCAAATATAATATCATTATAATATTTTATACCTTTAAAGAATACTGTATTTTGGTATTTTGTAATTTTCATTAATGGTAAAATGAATCTATCATTACGTTTATTTACCTTACCTTACCAGGTCGAGCTTGCTCGGTAGTCCATGACATACTTCTTCCAACCTTCTATATAATTCATCGCCGTCTTTATTTCGTCTGTCGTTAGCAGATCGGTATCATCCCGCAGTTGATCTATGTACGTCTTCGCTGGGCGTCCACGCGAACGGTTACCATGCTGTGGTTGCCAGAGTATCAGGTCGCTCGTTACTTAATATTTGCTTCTCCAGCAGTAACCAGCGAACCTCAGATTCACTAATTTTTGGAATATCGCCATATAATTGCTCATTTGTTAGATGATCTCGCCAGGACTTATTTGTTACGATTAGGAGCATGCGTGTGTATGTTCCATCAATCTTTTTCTCTAACGAGGCTGTTAGAGTCCAGGTTACAGAACCGTAAACGAGCACTGATTCGACTGCAGCTCTGAAAAAATTTCTTTTAAGATTTGTACTTAGTTATGATTTCCAGATTGTATTCATACTATTTAATGCTGCCCAGGCTTTAGCAATCCTTATATTAACATCTCTTTTAGTTGATCTAATATAGATTCCTAGATAATTAAAATCTTCTACTTCATTTATTATACTTACACAGATACTTTTCATTTGCATGTTGTTATTCTGATTGATATTGATATATTCAGTTTTGTCAGTGTTAATGCAAAGTCCAATTTCTTTGGCGGCTGATTCTATTTTCAGTAATAATGTATTAGCATCTTTCAGAGTATTACTTGTTACGGCGATATCATCAGCATAGTCCGTATCGGTAATTTGTTCAGCGGGATATCGTCTACTCTTTCTCTCTGTTAGAGTAAAACCTTGCTCTCGATTATTATCCAATGACGTCTTCAGAATATAATCGATACAGATTATAAAGAGGAACGGCGAAAGTGTATCACCCTGTAAGACTCCAGTTGTGATTTCAAAGTAATGTGTATCTCCATCTGGTCAACGAACCATTGAACGAGTATTCTTGTAGAGCATCATAATTGCACAAACTGTCTCTTCTGGCATACCATACTTTAAAAGTATTTCTTTCATCTTTTTTCGATTTATCGTGTCAAAAGCTTTTGAAAAGTCAATAAAGAGTAGAGTTAGTGGCAGTTTTTTAGATTTGACTCCTTCTAAAATTCGTCGGAGAGTCAGTATTTGTCCCGTTGTTGATCTATTTGTTCGGAAGCTATTTTGATTTTTTCTTAGGATTGGATCAATTTCTGGTCTAATCCTGTTTAATAACATCAGGTTATATATCTTTGCGGCGATTGCTGTTAGAGTAATTCCTCTGTAGTTTTTTGTGATGGAGAGGTCTCCTTTTTTTAGGAAAAGGAAGGATACATCCATTGGTCCAACTTACTATAGGTTCCTGGAAATAAACACGATTACAGTATTCTAACAGAAATTCTTTAAAATCATCTAATTTCAAACTTCTGCTGGTATTTCGTCCAAACCTACTGCTTTTCCATATGACATATTATTTGTAGCTTTCATAACTTCTTCTTTCGTGAAATGGCCGATTTTTATATCAAGATTATTCAATGTATGATCTGAATTTTTGCTATGAATTGCCGATTGGATATTCTTGCCAAGTAAATCTTTGAAATGTTTGTGCCAAAGTTTGATTCGTTCATTATCATTGTTTGCTTTTAGTTTAGATTTATTTGATTTCTTTCTTCTGCTGATTTAATTTATTGTTTGCCAAGCTAGTGGATATTTCTTATTTGTGGCCGCCATTTGGATTTCAAATATCTTTTTATTTATGTAATTTTGTTGTTCTAAATCATATGAATTAACTAAAGATTCTTGAGCATTTATAAACTTGTTGATATTCATCTGTGTAGGCGAGCTTTCTTTCAGTTGTGCTGCTTTGTGAATTATGTCACGTTTTTGGCAGATTTTTTTGGTTTCCCATGGTATTCGTTTCTTTAATTTGGGTTTTAGCGGAATTACTTTATTGGCTGCATCTTTGCATGCCTTTTCAAAATATGTATATCTTGTACTTGCGGATAACGTAGTTTCTGCATCAGAATTTTGAAGGCTCAAGAATCTGTTTTTAACTGTTACAATAAATGCATTTCTAATTTCAGTATCATGTGTCAGTCTTGTCCAGTCATATGGTTTGCATTTATTATTTTACTTTTTATTAGCTCTTAGACTCAATTGTATATCTGCTGTTATTATACGGTGATCAGACACAATGCTATTAAAAGAGTTGTAAGCTCTGCAGTTTTATTACACTATTCTTCCATTTCTTATTTATTATTATGAAGTCAATCTGTGATTTAAAATCATTTGGAGAATTGTGCGTCCATAACTGACCATGTCTTTTCTGGAAATGAGTGTTTAGACATAGCATATTATTTTATTGAAGATAGTCTTTGAGCATTTGGCCATTTCCATTTGTAGTTTGATGATAGGCATATTTATATCCACTGTCTTTTCCGAGGTGTGCATTTAAGTCTCCTCCTATTATTAGAACATTATGCTTTGATATATGTATTGTTAAACATGTACGTTTTGTATAGAATATCTCAGTTTCTTGTTCGTCACTAATATTTGTTTGACTGTAACATGAGATCACCGAAGTTTGTGGATTTCCTTGAAAGTTCACTATCATGATTCTAGGTGATATCATTTCGACACTAGCGATTGTGTTATAAGCTTGACTGCTTACGAGCATTCCAATTCCACCAGTTGCGGCATTTATGCTATTCTTCCATGCTGATAGAGTTAATAGTTTCCATTTATCATAAGTATGTTCTTTGATGACTGTATCTTCAAGGTATGAATCTATTTTCTTGAATGCAAATACTATCTTGTCCAGTTAATTCAGTTGAGGCTAGCAATTATGGGATTTTATATACTTGTTGAAGTGTTTGTGTATTCAATGATCCGATTTTAAATCGTTTAGTTGCATTTAATAGTTGTACAGTTTTCATCTTATTTTTATTTTTATTTTCTTTTCTTTTCTCTTTCTCGTTCTCTTTCTTTTTCTCAGTAATTAACTCTTTGACTGCAACCTGAGTTGGTAATGCAGGAAGCGCTCCTTATTCCGCACGACGAGCGATGCAGGATAGATAATTGTTGTGTTGTATTGTCATGGTTTACTTTCAATGGCAAGATAACATTTGCGGTCGCCACTCCATACACATTTGCGTAACCCTGTGTGGTTGGCTAACAGGTATTTTGCCTTGCCAAAGGGCAGCCAGGATTTTGTCTGGCACTGCTAATTGATTATTCGCAGCTAACCATTATATCTAATGGCCGTTCCCCTATCCGCAACCTGGGGAGCCGGTGGATTGGAGTTATCATCACCACATCATCATATCAATTACGGATATAGATGAAGTAATGTGGGCCGAGGATCCTACGTAAACTGAGCTCTCCAGAAAATTTCCACGTTTATTTAATGTAAAATATTCATTAAAATCAACTTAGTAATTTTTATTTAGCAATTTATAAATTAATATACTATTTCTAAACATCACTAGATCATTTATTTTCAGAATACTATTACTATTAAATAATTCAGACGTATTTGATAATATTATTAAATGTAGGAATTAAATAATTAAAAACCTAATTGATTTAAATTTAAGATTTTTTGTTAATAATTCTGATAATTTCTTTTTGCAATAACATAATAATATTTATATTTGATTTATAGTTATTTCCCTCAATTTCTATGCCATACGAAATATTAGATACACAAAAAGAGTTATATTATAAAATCATATTTTCAGTACTTAAAAACGAAACTTTTTTCATAAAATATATTATAGTTGATCATTTTTTTTCTAAGTAATCTATATGTTCTTTAAAAGTTAAATGTTGATATAAAATTAATCCTAGAAATATTTAGCTACTTACAAATTCAATTTTAGAATTTCCAATATATATATATCCTATTTTAATATTCTAGCATTCATAAAAGGTAAAGTTTTCGTTTTTTTAATATTCAGTTTCAGTTTATTGATATTGATCCAATATACTAATGTATCAATTGTAGATAAAACACATTGTAGGTATTTAGTTAATAATTTATTATTGTCTGCATATATTGTAAGTGATGTATCATCAGCATATAAGTTTAGATTAATATTGACTGCATCTTTCAAATAGTTGGCATATCATTAATAAATAATATAAAAAAGAGGCAAATGAACTGATCCTTGGGGTAATCCATATTCTATACAATATTTCAATGATAATGCATTATGTATTATTGTAACAATAGATCTTTTATATACTTTTTAAAAATTCTTTCATTTTACCTATTAAATTCAGAGTCTGAATCCATATGATTCCAATTTATCAATTAATATATTGTGATCCACGACAGCAACATCTTTTTATGTCTTTTATATAGACTTATTTATTTATATAATCTCTAACAATTTTAATTAGTTATACACACAAGAATATATATATATATATATATATATATATAAATAAATAATATATTATAAATGAATGGACCCCCTTATGAATTATATATCCCTGTGCCTCTATATGGAATATAATTAAAGGTAATTGTATACAAAGTATTTTTTTCAACACATTCATAACAGTACATTATAAACAACTTATCAATATTGCATACTATATGACTTATAAATATATCGAATTATATGTTAATTGTATAATTTGTTAGTTGTATGATATTATCTACAAGTAATATACTATACACATATATAAACATATATAAATATATATAAATATATATAAATATATAACTAGGAAGCATAACTTATGGTATATTCCTAATTAAGGTATACCTACATATATGGCATAAGTAACCGTCCCCTTCTTCTAGCACCACTGTATTTTTAGATGACCTTACGTATATTTCTAAATCTATCAATAATACAATTATTCTTGGTGATTTCAATATACAATATAATTCTTCAAATACTCCTGTATCAACTTTAAAATGTCTGCTTTATGAGTTCACTCAAACACAACATATACATTTATATACTAATATCAACGGTAAATGTAACGATCTAGTTTTATCACCATCCTCGTCTAAACTTGTTTCATCTCCTTTTCAAAGCTTTCCAATCTCTGATCATTTTGCAGTTACATTTGAGTTGCTATTGCCAACTTTTGATATTCCTCGACCAGTAAGTTCATTTAGAAGATATCTGCTATTAATATAACTCATTTGTTTGATCAGTTTGTTCTCAAATTGATACACATCAGTGTTATCTCTTATCTGACTTTCTCTTTGACAATTTTAACTCGGCTGTTTCGAATTCTCTTGAAATATTTGCACCCATCACTGATTCTGATAATCGATTCCAAATCTTATTGGTTTAGTAATGATCTAGTTAATTTACGTCGTTCACTTAGTCAACTCCAAACAAAATACCAATCGACCAACTTTGAAGCTTATCTTAAAGCCTTCAAAGTACCTCGATCAATTTATAGATGTAAACTTCTCACCTATAAATAATCATACTTTACTGGTAAGCTTAATAACTTCGGTATATCCTCTAAACTGATTGGTCGAGATCATAATAGACGTCTTTCAGATCAACCAGATTCTTTTCTGTGCACTGCCTTTTCCAGTTTCTTTCAATAAAATATGTCTTTGATAATTTATTCTCTCCCTATATTTGATCCTGCACTTTTTGATGTAACACATATTACCTCTAATAACCACTGTTCATGCTTTACACTTCCATTTCAGATAGTAGACAGCTAATACCGTATATTACTTCCAATAATATTGTTGATTGCTTCCAAAGCGCTTATCTCCCTCACCGTAGCACCAATACAGCCATACATCTTATTATTAGTGATATTCTTTTATCACTCGATGCCAAAAGTCCTTATTATATTGTTCTGTTAGCTTTATCGTGTGCCGTTGACTTTCTTAATCTTCAAATTATTTCGTTTCGTCTATTTGAGATTGGTATTAACGGTTAACTTATTAACTAGTTTAATTCATTTGTATCTAAAAGATATTCGTCTGTCAAAAAGTTTCCATTTCATCTCTGATGAATTCGCTTGGATAGTTAAAGTTCCGTATAGTTTGCAAGTTCCATCTCCTTTGTATCACGCATCGAGCCTGTTACTAATCCAGCCCTGAATATCTCGTTAATGTTATTACTATACGCACGGACTATCGACCTCGTTGTGTTGGCTCAAATATGATGATCCATAAACCGATCACTACGACAGTATATACCGAATCTACATTTGCAATCGTATCTCCAAAGTGTTGGAATACATTGCCAGCAGACATCAGATTAACTTAATCTGAACCTTTATTTAAACGTAAAATATATAACTATTTTATTTCTTTATAACTACATTATTTAATATTGTTCTCGTTCTTTTATATATATATATATATATATATATATATATATATAATATAATATATATATATATATTGTTCTTGTTATTGTTATTATATTTATTTATTTTCAAATTATTAGTAGGTTCATTATTATTGTATTATATGACGCCGATAAACATATGATGTTTTGTAGTCAATAAACTATAGTTTATAAAGTATACTTAATGTATACTTAAAGTATACTTAAAGTATACTTAAAGTATACTTAATAATAATAATAAATTATAGGTTGTAACATACATTTGATAACCTATATGAAAGTAAAATATTAGTTAAATGCATAATAACTTAATATTTCATTATAATTTAATATTACATATAAATATAAACATCCTAGCCCACATATAGTGAAGTATATAACATAAATACACGCGTGATACTCTTAAGGTTTGATTAATATAAATATAAGAAAAAGTATCCAACAGTAGATTAAGCAGGACTTCCTGCATATTAATCAAGCATATTAATATGCTTCATTTGAATATTATATATATATATATATATATAATAATAATCGATATATAGGGGTCACAATGATATAGGGGACACTATGATATAGGGGTCACTATGATATAGGGGTCACTATGATGTAGGGGCCACAATGCTATATAGGTCACAATGATATAGGGGTCATTTATTCGTTATACATTTGTTCTATAGGTAAACACACACTATACAATGTATACTGTACTTGATGCAGACATCACTAAGCTACACGTAATGAATGTGATGTGTACATACACCATTATACATGTGTACATACAGCGTTATACATGTATACATACACCGTTATACATGTAGGCTAATTACCAATGACTAATGAATCATTAGTAATGACTAATTATACGTATCATGATATCATTGATGTATATTGATGCACATCCATTATAGTATTGTGTAACTATATATATTATATATATATATGTATATATATATATATATATCATATATATATACTATATGATAAACATGCGCGTAAAAGAGTGTGATAATGGTGATAATTGGGGTATCATGGGGGTGGATGGGGGTAATGGTGGGTACACATAGTAATTAAGAGTATCTCATTATATATAAGGTATATCTATAGGGTACATCTAAAACATTGTTGTTTAGTTGTTCTTTATTATATATATATATATATATATAATATATATATATATATATATATATATATATATATATATATATTTGTTAAGCAAGTACGTTAATATATATTCCTAATATATATACTTATCGTAGATATTATGTAGGTCAACCACATACGTATGTTCAATAGATACAACTATAACATACTAAATACATATTATAATATGATAACGTTAACAATAGTTATATTCACCTACAAATGTGAATATATAAATATTAACATTTAGGATTTCAAGTAAAGAAGAATAAAATGTATTATGATAACAATATTACTAGGAATCCTATAAATAATAACATAACACATTATGTAATAGAAGTTAAACTTGTGTTCCTAAACCTTTCCATTAGCCTCGTGTAATATTCTTAATTGTTCTAACTCTATTTCTTATTTATAACTTACTTCAAGTTGTATCTACAAGATCAGGTATTACACTAATTCCGATTCCATGTATAATTAATATCGCTCAATAATATTTACACTTTAAGCAGGTGTATCTGATTTTAATATTAAATGGCCACATCAAATCTATATATATATATATATTTCCCTATTTCCCTATTTATATTATTTACATAAATCACATTAATAATAATTCTTATTAGTTATTCTATTATTAATATAATAATATAGTCAAACAATTATCCTATATAATATATGCCGGGACACATGACATACAAGCAACGTTTCTAATATATATTAGTATATATCTTTGATGGTATGTTATATCTATTTTATAATTGAATATTTTACTTTTATTCAAGTTTTCTTGCTTTGGTAACTTTATTTTATTAAAATTTATTCGAGACACATTTTAAAAGCAATATTATCTTATTCTTAAACTCTATATTATATGTATACATATTACATGTATACATATTACATGTATACATATTACATGTATACATATTACATGTATACATATTACATGTATACATATTACATGTATACATATTACATGTATACATACTAGTGACAATTGTTTTAATATACAGTAAACTATACTACGTAGGCAATCATCATCGTACAGTGTGCAGTAGATGCAGTCTACTTGTACAGTCTACTTGTACAGTATACTTGTTCAGTCTACTTGTACAGTCTACTTGTTCAGTCTACTTGTTCAGTCTACTTGTTCAGTATACTTGTTCAGTCTACTTGTTCAGTCTACTTGTACAGTCTACTTGTACAGTATACTTGTTCAGTCTACTTGTACAGTCTACTTGTTCAGTCTACTTGTTCAGTCTACTTGTTCAGTCTACTTGTACAGTCTACTTGTTCAGTCTACTTGTTCAGTCTACTTGTTCAGTCTACTTGTACAGTCTACTTGTACAGTCTACTTGTTCAGTCTACTTGTTCAGTCTACTTGTTCAGTCTACTTGTTCAGTCTACTTGTTCAGTCTACTTGTTCAGTCTACTTGTTCAGTATACTTGTTCAGTCTACTTGTTCAGTCTACTTGTTCAGTCTACTTGTACAGTCTACTTGTACAGTCTACTTGTTCAGTCTACTTGTTCAGTCTACTTGTACAGTCTACTTGTACATTCTACTTGTTCAGTCTACTTGTTCAGTATACTTGTTCAGTCTACTTGTTCAGTCTACTTGTTCAGTCTACTTGTTCAGTCTACTTGTTCAGTCTACTTGTTCAGTCTACTTGTACAGTCTACTTGTACAGTCTACTTGTTCAGTCTACTTGTTCAGTCTACTTGTTCAGTCTACTTGTTCAATCTACTTGTTCAGTCTACTTGTTCAGTCTACTTGTTCAGTCTACTTGTTCAGTCTACTTGTTCAGTCTACTTGTACAGTCTACTTGTACAGTCTACTTGTTCAGTCTACTTGTTCAGTCTACTTGTTCAGTCTACTTGTTCAGTCTACTTGTTCAGTCTACTTGTTCAGTCTACTTGTTCAGTCTACTTGTACAGTCTACTTGTTCAGTCTACTTGTTCAGTCTACTTGTTCAGTCTACTTGTTCAGTCTACTTGTTCAGTCTACTTGTTCAGTCTACTTGTTGAGTCTACTTGTACAGTCTACTTGTACAGTCTACTTGTTCAGTCTACTTGTTCAGTCTACTTGTTCAGTCTACTTGTTCAGTCTACTTATTCAGTCTACTTGTTCAGTCTACTTGTTCAGTCTACTTGTACAGTCTACTTGTTCAGTCTACTTGTTCAGTCTACTTGTTCAGTCTACTTGTTCAGTCTACTTGTTCAGTCTACTTGTTCAGTCTACTTGTTCAGTCTACTTATTCAGTCTACTTGTTCAGTCTACTTGTACAGTCTACTTGTACAGTCTACTTGTACAGTCTACTTGTTCAGTCTACTTGTTCAGTCTACTTGTTCAGTCTACTTGTTCAGTCTACTTGTTCAGTCTACTTGTTCAGTCTACTTGTTCAGTCTACTTGTTCAGTCTACTTGTTCAGTCTACTTGTTCAGTCTACTTGTACAGTCTACTTGTACAGTCTACTTGTACAGTCTACTTGTTCAGTCTACTTGTTCAGTCTACTTGTTCAGTCTACTTGTTCAGTCTACTTGTTCAGTCTACTTGTACAGTCTACTTGTTCAGTCTACTTGTTCAGTCTACTTGTACAGTATACTTGTTCAGTCTACTTGTTCAGTCTACTTGTTCAGTCCACTTGTTCAGTCTACTTGTTCAGTATACTTGTTCAGTCTACTTGTTCAGTATACTTATTCAGTCTACTTGTTCAGTATACTTGTTCAGTCTACTTGTTCAGTATACTTGTTCAGTCTACTTGTTCAGTCTACTTGTTCAGTCTACTTGTACAGTCTACTTGTACAGTCTACTTGTTCAGTCTACTTGTTCAGTCTACTTGTTCAATCTACTTGTTCAGTCTACTTGTTCAGTCTACTTGTTAAGTCTACTTGTTCAGTCTACTTGTTCAGTCTACTTGTACAGTCTACTTGTACAGTCTACTTGTTCAGTCTACTTGTTCAGTCTACTTGTTCAGTCTACTTGTTCAGTCTACTTGTTCAGTCTACTTGTTCAGTCTACTTGTTCAGTCTACTTGTACAGTCTACTTGTTCAGTCTACTTGTTCAGTCTACTTGTTCAGTCTACTTGTTCAGTCTACTTGTTCAGTCTACTTGTTCAGTCTACTTGTTCAGTCTACTTGTACAGTCTACTTGTACAGTCTACTTGTTCAGTCTACTTGTTCAGTCTACTTGTTCAGTCTACTTGTTCAGTCTACTTGTTCAGTCTACTTGTACAGTCTACTTGTTCAGTCTACTTGTTCAGTCTACTTGTTCAGTCTACTTGTTCAGTCTACTTGTTCAGTCGACTTGTTCAGTCTACTTGTTCAGTCTACTTGTACAGTCTACTTGTACAGTCTACTTGTTCAGTCTACTTGTTCAGTCTACTTGTTCAGTCTACTTGTTCAGTTTACTTGTTCAGTCTACTTGTTCAGTCTACTTGTTCAGTCTACTTGTTCAGTCTACTTGTTCAGTCTACTTGTACAGTCTACTTGTACAATCTACTTGTACAGTCTACTTGTTCAGTCTACTTGTTCAGTCTACTTGTTCAGTCTACTTGTTCAGTCTACTTGTTCAGTCTACTTGTTCAGTCTACTTGTACAGTCCACTTGTTCAGTCTACTTGTTCAGTATACTTGTTCAGTCTACTTGTTCAGTATACTTGTTCAGTCTACTTGTTCAGTATACTTGTTCAGTCTACTTGTTCAGTATACTTGTTCAGTCTACTTGTTCAGTCTACTTGTTCAGTCTACTTGTACAGTCTACTTGTACAGTCTACTTGTTCAGTCTACTTGTTCAGTCTACTTGTACAGTCTACTTGTACAGTCTACTTGTGCACCAATAATTACAATATTTATAAATTATATAAATATAGTCATACTACACGTGTAATTAGTAATACCTAATACTAAGGTTGTGAACTAACTAAAGTAGGCTGTAATTAATCTTACTTCTTACTAGTTACCTCACAACGTTATAAGTTGAGCAGTCTACTAGTTTAGTAATAAGTATAACAAACTGTTTATATACTAGTACTGTGACCCTATTTCATTAATATAAATGTTATTTTAATATTCTATTATTTATTATATTATATTTATAATTATGATATAGTTATATAATAATATAACAATAAGATATACATGTATGAGTGTGTTACCTTATTAGTGCTTAACATCTTTATAGTTGATTATTGATCGCGCGAAGAACAGGTTAACTAAAACTAACATTTTTTAAATATAACTAAATTATTATTTATTTTTATGAAAGATAAAATATTTTATTTTGAACAATTTGTTATACGCGTTTAATACATTAACAATAGCCAATACATTATGTTATAATGGTACACTCGTGCATAGTTCATACTCGTTAATAATAGTTGATATCACTGTAGTCGCTAATGATCAAACTATCTTCGCTAATAGTATCGCTAATAGAACACACCCTATATATTAACTATCTTCGTATAAATATAGTTGTATAGCCTTTAATTCTAATGAAGGTGCTTTCCAATTGTGACATTATTAAAATGATTTCAGCAATTGTAAATGGTAATCACTATAATTGTATATACATATATTGTAATCAATTATTCGTATATTATGTGTTATCGAAATAACCTCTAATTATACTTCTACAAGGAATATAACCGCAGCCCCTTGAGAAGCAAACACATATGTGAAGATCTAAAGATCTACCCAATTATATATGTTCCAAACATAGATGTTACACAAATAGATGTTCTAGTATTCTACTAATTCAGTAATTATATAACAAGTATAGGCTAATACAAATAAACAATGACCTAGTTTTACTAGTTTTCCCAGAAAATGTGGCGAAGTTCTAATAATAACAAATAAAATATCACAAATTAGAAATCTTATTCTAGAAATAATGATTTAATTTATCAATATATTAATTAATAACAAACATATATATGTATGTGTAAGTCTAGGCTAATATATCTAGATTAATACATAGGGTACATTACTTATAGTGCTGGTAAATACTGCACTATATAGGTGCTATACATCACTAGCTAGTGCTGCATGCCTCAGTACTATTTGATATTTAACGGTGCTTAAATAAATGCGGCGGAAATTGTGAAAATACAATTAAAATGTTAAATAAAGTGCAAATACTAGGTCTATATATAGAGAGCTAGTGCATGCAAGTGCGAGTGTTGAATAGATCTAATAGTTTCTCTATACTTCCCACATGCAATATTACATTCTATTATAATACAGTGGTGATAGGTATACTTAATATATTAACGTAATACCTATATTAGATGAATGCACTACGTGTATGACACGCGAGCTGTCGAATGTGGGTCATTGCTGTATACACCAGATTATGTCGCTATGAATGGTATTGTTTGATATATCAAAAAACTATAGTTTATTTAAGTAAATTAATAGTTGAAATATATAATCAAAGGTATTACGTTGACATATTAGCTAATAGCTGCTTAACGACGACTCATGTTATAGTTACCGTTATTTATTATTCAGAATTTACTAGGTAACTATTCGGATACTATGGATTGATAGGTTAAATATGTTAAATAGGTTAAATACTAAGGTTAAATAGGTTAAATACTAAGGTTAAATAGGTTAAATACTAAGGTTAATAGGTTAAATACTAAGGTTAAATACTAAGGTTAAATACTAAGGTTACATGTATTCAGCGTACACCGCAGTGTATACATTTCATTAGGTGTGATGTTTAGCGTGTTATCGCTAGATTGACAGGCCGATTGACAGGCCGATTTACAGGCCGATATGTACATCGCGTTATCAGCATTGTCTGTCACCATTGTTATCTATAGATATAACCGGGAAGCTTCAACAATTATATGTATTGAACATATTGTTAAAGGTAATACTATTTAATTTATTAGTATAATTAGGTAGTTAAATAGTTAATTTCTAATAAAGTAATTTTAAGTAATTACTTAAGCTTAAGCTAATTAGTTATAATTAACCAGTGAACTATAATAAACAACTAATTATTTAATTAATATAATAGTTTGTATAATTGACACTGCTTCAGTAAACAAAGTGATATGAACAATATGATTGTATACACTAGTCAGTATTCTATAGAATTACAAGTAGTACTGTATTTTATTTGTACAAAAGTACATTTGGTATTGAAGGACAAATAAAATGTATCATATAAATAACATTTACTCTTACTACTCTTAATAATACTAATTAGGAATATATATATATATATATATATATAAATAAATCAATTAACTAATATATGCATACTATGGGTGTCCCTATATTAATTTATTAATAGGGGAAAGTATCCGATTACCGACCCCTAAATGATTATTTACAATAACTTATTAAATATTAAATATATTTAATTGAAATTTTGTAATTAGGGTACTATTATGGCATTGAATAATGTGGCTATTTTAAATTTTTGATATAATTATATTTACAAGAATAATCAGGGGGGTCGGTAATAGGATACATGAAATAATCGTGGTATAAATAATTGTACATACATATAATTAATTATAACATACAGGAATTTATTTTTTATTGAATTTATGTTTTAATAGTAATATTAAATTTATATTTAAATAACGTATATTATTATTTAATATTTATTTAAAAATCAGTATGTATATAATCAACTGGAATCAAGAATCCTAAATCTATATCAATGATACACAAACAACTTACGACATATGTTAACGTAAAATACGGATCTATTTTGATTGGATATAATAAATCACATGGGGTCGGTATTAGGGTAATTTAGGGGGTCGGTAATAGGAAAATCATATGGGTTGGTATTATTAAGATATATTGGTTAATAGTTATACAAATTAAATTATTTTTATAAAAGTTATAAACATTTTATTGATCTACAATATTGTGTACGATATTAAGTTTTCTTTTAATTAAGAAAGTATTTACAATAATTTAATAAAAAGTTGTTATTCAAATATTTAAAAAGTAAAAACATAATATTTCATTTTATCAAATAACAATTGTAGTATTGAATATTTTGTAAAACAAAATACTTATTCATATTTATCATTAAATTACTAACATTTCATGTATATATAATTTTTTGATATCTCTTATATTTACTGAGATACGAAAGGGGGTCGGTATTAGGAGGGGGTCGGTAATCGGGGACTTTCCCCTATATATATTTAAAATATACAGATAGTTAATAAAAATTATAATTATAATTATTTATACATGTTTATATTTACATGTTACATGTTAATATAAATTTATATTTATACATATATGCATATGCATCATTATACATATATACGAATCATCACTACACTAATCGAATACATAATATCAATGTTATTGTTATAACGTTTATAGATGAAATATATATATATATATATATATATATATATGAATTGTTCGGGATACATATCATTATGATAGATACCATCTCTATATAGCTGTAGCTAACATCTTACGGGTTTATGTCCCACAGGAGGACATCTGTTTATGTACTACGAATAATATCGCGATTAGTTAGAAATATAAAAAACGGATGTTGATATACGATAATCGTCTGCGTTACACTAAAGGACATGCATTACTATATGTCCTTTAGTGTATTATTATCTGTAACCGTTATATCTGAATATTACACGTATTGGATACATATTACTTCTAGTACTTGTTATATTTATATCATCATATTTATTTATTGAAATAACGAATATATATTGAATACAATTCAAATAGCGCATACAAATGAACTTTTCGAGAAATCATAGACTAAAACATGTTAGAAATAACTTTGAGGGGCTCAGGACAATAAAATTAAAATAGTAACATTTTTTTTTTCTGGTTTTGATTTTGTGATTATTACGTTCTTGATAAACACAAGAGAAATAACAACAATTTCCTGGAGTCGAACCCGGGACCTCTTGCTCACACGTAATCACTAGCTTATGGTTTTCCAATATGCCATAGATCATACATATATATATAATGATGATAATGATGATAATGATGATGATTATGATGATGATGATGATGATAATGATGATTATGATATTGATAGTGATGATGACGATGATGTTGTTAAATGTTAAATGTTAAATGTTTATTCAAAAACCTAAATAAATTATAAATGATTTATAAAAAGTGTACTATATAAACATTACAATTAATAATAAAAACATGTGATACATACATACCACGTATGACATAATGAAATAAAGCGTAACGTAACGTAATTGTAGTTCTAGTGCTAGTCATTATCACCAGGAAATGACAAATAAATTGGTTATATTAATTCATGTATCTTTTAAATATTACTATAGTAATCTATAGATTTGATAATAACTATAGTTAATATATTACTAGATTTTATATTAACTATTAATAGATTTATATAATAAATTTAATATAAAAGTTTAATAATTATACATATAGATGTTAATAGTTAGTATTAAAAACATCTATATAAATATATAAATAATTGCATACATAAGAGTAGGTCTGGGTTACAAATTAAATAATGAAGTTTCCCAATACTGCGTATCTTCGGAAGTTTGAATTTCAAATTAAATTAATATCATAATTAATATTATTTTATTATTTAATATTTCTGTATTAAATATATCAATTAATATTAGTATTATAAGTCTTTAATGCACTTTTATTATTAATAATAATTTAAGTTGTTTGGGGTCAACGCAGTCTGAAGGAGGATTAAAGCTGATGTACCTACTGCCACAATCCTTTAACTCCTTTAAGGAGTGGTTAGGAAAATCCACCTCTTTCAGATCATTAGCTCTCCTGCATTGGCTCCCCGTGCCGACCCTGGCAATCAATTTGACAGGTGGGCTAAAATGCAGGAGGGGACTAGGAGAGGAGACAGGCGCCACCTAGTCTAACATGCCTACAGAAAGAATCAAACAATTTAATATACCATTAACAACACACAACATAATCATGCGTCATCGATCAACACGAATCCGATTCAATATCGATAGACTGAAATATCTGCAAATTTCACACCTCTACGCAAATAAACTTAACGAGAAACTTGAGATTATTGAAACCAACAATTCCGAACCTACCACCATATGGCGTTAGGTACAATGTACATATGCATACACGTAGGTACAATGTACATATGGATACACGTAGGATACACGTATGATACACGTGTATACGTGTAGGTTACGTATACCTATAGGTACAATGTACCTGGTACATATGTACACAACACTTGAAGATGTAATAATAAGCACTGCTACAGAAATAATAGTCAAATATAGAAAGAAAAAACAACATTGGATTACAGATGACATACTTGACCTATATGATGAGAGAAGATCACTGACATCTAAAAAGAAACCTGATCTAGATAGTATGTACAGCAAAATAAATACGACTATGTGGAAGGCAATGCAAGAAGCAAAATACAATTGGATACAAATACAGTGTAAATCTATCGACGACGACATGATATATGGAAGATATAATAAGAGAGCTTACAACACACTGACAATTCTAACGAAATCATCAAGAAGAACTACTTACATCATTGAAGACAGTAATGGGAAAGCACTATCTGAAAACTCATCGATCCTAAACCGCTGGACTGAATACTGCCACAAATTATATAATTATCCTATACAACCTGATGATAATATACTGAATAACACGGACATTCTCAGCAAAGTATCAGACCCTGATCTGACAATACTAAAATCTGCAGTTAGCGATGCTATACAAACGTTAAAAGAAGGGAAAACACCAGGAATTGATAATATACCAAGCGAACTAATCAAACATGGGGGAAGTTCGAAAACTAAGTTCCCCACACAGGTATTCCAAAAATCTAGGGATAATAAAATCTTGCCTACCCAATGGACCCAATCATTGGTAATACCCATCCTCAAGAAAGGTGACCTGACAAAATGTTCAAACTATAGAACCCTTAGCTTAATATGTCATTCAAGCAATATATTACTAAAAATAATACTTAAAAGGGTAACACCGCAAGTTGAACAATTTATATCTGAGGAACAAGCAGGGTTTAGGAAAGGCAGAAGTACGGTCGAATAGATAATAAATGTCAGAACCCTTATAGAAAAGCATCTTGATTCCCAGACGAACATGTTCCATAACTTCATTGATTTCAGGAAAGCGTTTTACAGAGTCCATCACGAAGGACTGTGGTCAACACTTCAAATGTGTGGTATCGATCATGAATTAATTACAATGATTAAAGCTTTATACAATAACAATTCCAGTTCAGTCCTGATTAGTAACAACATAGGAAATTCGTTCAAATCAACGGTTGGAATGGTCAAAAATGTATACTATCACCTTTACTCTTCAATATATACCTCGAGAAAATCATGTCGGAAGTACAAGATAATCTAACGCCATCGATATCAATAGGTGGTAGACCAGTATGGAATCTGAAATTTGCAGATGACATTGATTTAATAGCGGGCACCAATAAAGAGCTTCAAGATATCAACTGTCTAAATGTGCCAGCAGATATGGAATGGAAATCAGTTCAGAAAAAAGCAAGGTAATGGTTAATAGTAATGACTCCTCTCTTCATGTTGACATCACACTAAATGATAATAAACTGGAAGAAGTCAACAAATTATGTTACTTAGGAGAAACTATGTTAAAGGATGGTTCATGACACCTAACTGACATCAGAATACGACTAGCTCTTGCGACTTCAGCCATGATACGATTATATGTTGTATGGAACAGCCGACACATATATTTAAAGCTCAAATACAATTTATACCATTCACTCGTCCTTTCTATATTAACTTATGGATGTGAGGCCTGGACTATTAGTACATCAATGCAGAAGAAACTGCAAGTATTTGAAAACAGATCACAAGGAAAGCTGCTGGGCATAACATATCATGAAAAAAAGACGAATGTGTATGTAAAAGAAAAGATGATTGCAATAATCGGTAAATATAATCCTCTGTTACACATTATCAAACGATGTAAACTAAAATGGTATGGGCATATATCCAGACATGAGGGTCTCAGCAAAACGATAATGCAAGTTATTGTTGAAGGTTAGCGAAAGCAGGGTCGTCCGAAGAGTCAATGGTTCAAGAATATATCTGATTGGACTAAGATGGACGCGAACAAATTAGTGCACAAAGTTCACAATCGCGATGGCTGAAGAAAGTGTGGTGTTAAGGCATAAAGGACTGAATTGATTCCCCCTACGATTTTCGAGTCACGGATTAAAAGTAAAAGTAAGTAATTTAAGTCAAATAATTAAATAAATGTTATTAATAAAGGTTTCGCTTCAGGTGTTCATTGTAAATTTTATTTTTTCATTCAACGAAAATAAAACAATATCGAATAATAATTAACGACAATTCTGTTATCCACGGAGTGACGCAATAGTCGACGTACCCTCCTCCGTCTATTTATATATGTTGCGTCACCCCTCGTATTACCTCATCCCGGATTCACCGTCATAAATAGAATAATTACATTATCTCGCGACGGAACTCTATATATATATATATATTCATATATATATCAAGCACACACACCAGACACATATATAGTTTAGCGGAATCCATCGTTACGAGTGAATATATACATATGTATATATATATATATATATATATATATATATATATATATATATATATATGTATGTATATATATGCATGTATATAATAATAGGTAACAATACAACGTTGTATGATCATACGTGCCAATGGTGCATGCTATTATTCAAAAGGGAATATGTAATACAATATTAGATACAGCTCGGTTTGTGTCGTGTTATTGTAATACCGAGTTATAGATACATATGTATATGTCAGGTACATATGTATATGTCAAGTACATATGTATATGTCAAGTACATATATATATGTCAAGTACATATGTATATGTCAAGTACATATGTATATGTCAAGAACATATTTATATGTCAAGTACATATGTATATAAGTATGTTTCTACGCTATACCGATATAGGATGACGATATAGGATGACGATATAGGATAACGATACCTACTGGTATCGTAATATAATGTATGTTACTGATGGGGTAAATGATAAAGTGTGGATTATTCTGCTATAACGTATAACATAGGTGTGTAATTAGTAACCAATTATATGATATTATGTCTGAACATGTAGTTCCGGGGTTTTAGGTTATATGCGGAGTTAACGAGGGTTAGAGATATAGGGAGGAGTTAACATGTGTTAGAAGTTATAGGTCGAGGTTAACAGGAGTTATAAGTTATAGGGAAGAGTTAACAGGAGTTAGAGTTTACGGCCGAGGATAACGATACATGGCGTACGTCAATCAGCGCGAGGGGGCGTGGTTAATTAGAAATGATGAAGCCGTTGTTGACGCCATTCTTGAAGCATACCCTTCAGTGATTTCTCGTCATTCAGTTGGTTCTGCCTCTCCCCTCCCGTATTCTTCAATAGATCCAAGTTAGCGATGTCATCCAGGTTTGACATTCCTCTCTTTCCGAATCTACGAGATGTAGTATTATCATTAGTAACGATGTTATCTATTAACTTATCTAATATGTGTGAAATTCTATTGCCATTATGCCGTTGATAATCACTAATGTTATAAATAAATTAAATATATATATAAATAATTATAAACATATACATCCATATTATATATATATATATATATATATATATATAAAATGAAAAAATATGTAATCAGTCGTGAAGAAAGAAGATATTAAATTAAGATATTGATATGAAAGTTCTTCACAGTTAGGGAACTACTTTGGAACGAGGTTAGATTTTTTATCTTCGAAAATAATGAAATTAAAGCTATATTTAATAATAAAAGAGACTAATAGTGCTCTTACCTTTAGTTCTAATACCCATATCTTGAGGTGATAATACGATAACATAAAAAGTGAATAAGTCCTAATTTTAAGTGTAAATTTGAAATAATGATAAATCTATCTGATTATTCATACTCGCATTCCTCATATAGGTCATCTATGGTCCTTAGAAGGTAATATAAGATTATATGTAGGTACTATAATATAATATGTATGCCCTATATACTGATTTAAGTTATTTTATATGGGTTATATTATAAATTATTTCAAGAATGAATCTATTAAATTATGTTATTGTTCAAATTTAGTTTCTCAATATTTGATTGTATATAGGGGAGAGTGCTCTAATATCGACATACACCTAATAAAACACTCTAGAGATCTTCTAAAATTTATTTCCAATCAAAAAATAATTAATCTATGAAATGTTAATCAATATAATTCTAATTCATATAAGTTTACATTTTTTTTAATTATAAACAAAAAAACTTATTTTTTCGTTACAAATCAAACAACTAAATTTATGAAATTTTTGAAGTACAATATCGATTCTCAATCATTTAAAATATAGGTATTTTAAATATTTAAATAACTCTTATATATCTAATTATATTTGACAATGTGCCGAACATATTTTGTATTTTTCATAATTTGTTACAAAGTTATTCACTTTTACCTAAGCAACATACCTTTTCATACATTGTCACCCTAATTGCACATAATATCTACACCCCTTTTATTATAATCATCTCAGAGTTAAACAAACATAATTCAATTTTAAAATAGCTATAATATGTATATACCTACTTAATACTTATAAATAAAATTTGGAAATATTTAATTGAGAAATAATATAATTATGGTGATTTATTGTTAGGGTGTCGTTATTCGAGTACTCTCCCCTAGAGCATCTCAGAGAAATATACTACAACCACTTCACAAAGGACAAAACCTTGAATAAATTACATGCGTTCTATTATATCAGCAGTGATGATAGTATAGTATCGAGTAGTATAGGTTATTCATGTATATATAGCAGTAAATGCCCATATATGGCAGTATTTAGTATGCATTCATCCATGTATTTACGTATCTGTTTATTATGTCTGTATTCAACGTAATATAATATCAATTGTACACGCACTCCTATAGTACATACATCGTACATAACGAAGTTAACCCAACGTGTTATATGTAACCACCTCCCCGAATAATGACTTCTACAGAGATAATCGCGTCTGTTATCATACTAAATGGCCTGTTAAGTACATCAATACCCTAGTAACCCTAATACACCCCTTGGATCAATACATCAATACCCTAGTAACCCTAATACCCCCCTTGGATCAGTACATCAATACCCTAGTAACCCTAATACCCCCCTTGGATCAATAGATCAATACCCTAGTAACCCTAATACCCCCCTTGGATCATTACATCAATACAATAGTAACCCCAATACCCCCCTTGGATCAGTACATCAATACCCTAGTAACCCTAATACCCCCTTGGATCAATACATCAATACCCTAGTAACCCTAATACCCCCCTTGGATCAATAGATCAATACCCTAGTAACCCTAATACCCCCCTTGGAACAATACCCTAGTAACCCTAATACCCCCCTTGGATCAGTACAATAGTATACCACGTGATACATTTACTCACGTGACAATAACTACCAGGTAAACCATGTGGGTGTATTACCAATATCTCATATAACCTCGGTTACATGAGATATAATGTGTATGACGTATACATTATAATTTATTGAACATATATGAAGCTATCAGTTCATCTATAGTTAAATATAGTCTATAATATTGATAGCATCATATTTAATGAATATATATATATATATATATATATATACATATATATATATATATATATATATATATATATATATATATATATATATATATTAATATATATATATACCCGTGTGTTTATGCACGATGTACATTGTACGTGTACAGTGTACACACATGTATACACACTGATGTGTGTGAGGTGCGTGCACAGTGTATTCACAATCACACGCATGTATTTACTACGGGATACTAACACTATCTCTTCCCGAATACGCTAATCCCTGTTTCTCCATCCCTTATGTATCCCTCCCTGCCTCTCTCCCACTCACACCGCCTGTCTCCCTCTAGTGACTAATCGACGCAGTTATTAATAATATCAGCGGCGCTAAGTAGTTATGATAAGGCATCGCCTAGGGATGACTTAGATGGATCGCGTTCATTGTTGACGGAGGAGGAGGAGGAGGAGGAGGAGGACAACAATACAACCACGTGACGGTACATTATTACTGCGCGACTACTGCTAGCGCCCCCTTTAGTGACGGCTGCATCGTTAAATATTAAAAGTGAGATCACTTCCTCCCATACAATGTACACGAGGTACACTATAGTAAATAAAGCTTATTCCATTACCTCTTATTTATGAACAGTATATACACACATAATGTATATACTTATTTATTAATACTTATTCATAGTAGGTTTGTATGATGCGTAATTGAGCGTAGTATTATAGTAGTAGTAATATTAGTAGTAGTAGTAGTAGTAGTAGTAGTAGTAGTAGTAGTATGGGAAAGTCTCCGATTACCGACCCCTAAATGATTATTTGTAATAACTTATTCAATATTAAATATATTTATTTGGAATTTTGTAAATAGGGTAATAGTATGGTAATGAATAATGTGGCTATTTTAAATTTTTGAAATAATTATATTTACAAGAATAAACAGGGGGGTCGGTAATCGGATACCTGTTACTAATACCGACCCCCTTCCTCCATTACCGACCCCCTAAAATAAGCGTGGTATAAATAATGTTAGTATTATAATATCTAATCAACATAGTAGATATTCATAAATTTAATTAATTATAACATGCACGAAATTATTTTTTATTGAATTTATGTATGTATAGTAATATTAAATTTAAATTTAAACTTTATAGTAATTATATTAAAATAGTGCATATTATTTTTTAATATTTAGTTATTAATCAGTATGTATATAATAGAATGGAATCGCGAATCCTTAATATATATCAATGATACACAAACAACTTATGACATATTTTAAAGTAAAATAATGATCTATTTTTATTGGATATTATAAATCACATGGGGTCGGAATTAGGAAAATCATGGGTTGCCATAATTAGGATATTTTGGTTAATAGTTATTAAAATTGAATTATTTTTATAATATTTATAAACATTTTATTGATCTACAATATTATGCGTAGAATTAAGTTTTCTTTTAATTAATAAAGTATTTACAATTATTTAAAAAAAGTTATTATTCAAATATTTAAAAAGTAAAAACAGAATATTACATTTAATCAAATAATAATTGTAGGATTGAATATTTTGTAAAAAAAAATACTTATTCATATTTATTATTAAATTGCTAACAGTTCATGTATATATATTATTTTTTGATATCTCTTATAGGTACTGAGATACGATAGGGGGTCGGTAATCGGAGACTTTCCCCTACTAGTAGTAGTAGCAGTAGCAGCAGCAGTAGTAGTAGTAGTAGTAGTAGTAGTAGTAGTAGTAGGATTATTCGTATGGTGATGATGTATATACAAACCATATGGTTTACTAGACAATTCAATATAATACATCACAATCCGGTCATCATGACAATATGTCCGGTCACCATGACAATATGTCCGGTCATTGACCAGTGGTCAATTGATGACTAATTATTGCATAGTTACTTTATGTCAATGAGTCATGATTGCCGAGTCACTCACTATATGACGTCATAGAGGAGAACAATACACTACGTTCGTACAGGCGCGCAGTAAATGTAAGCAAATGTAAGTGTGTACAGTACATAGTGTACAGTACACTATATATGTACATGCGGCATACAGTCTACACACTACACCTAGTAATAAACATAATAATTAACCCGACATTATATACCTATATTTAAACCTACAATAAATAGTATGTAAATATTATATATATATATATATATATATATATTATTTAAGTAATGAGATTACAAATGGTGAACATCAGACGATAATTAGATTAATGTTGTAAAATCAAAATGACGTCACACCGTATATGGCTATAGTGCATGCACTACTAATGATTACTGTAATACTCGTATACGATATTACATTATGACGTGTATACCAAGTTATAATATCAATGCCAGAAACTTGTGACTTAGGTATATATCTATAGTATATAGTATATATATATATATATATAGAGTAAACATTTAAAAAATAGTAGTAAAATAAAGTTATAGTAAGTTGGATTTAGAAGAAAAATATCAATACGGAGGGAAGGGGGTAGTTACCGAGGGCGTAGTAGTGACCGTTAATTAACGCTTAAATGGTGTTTGATAGGATAAAAAGTCCTATATACAATATTTAGATAATCAAAATATCTATAATATATAGTAAACTTTTTTTTTAAATAATTAATTAATTACTCTAATTTATTACATAATAATTTTTTGTCAAATTTCGAGAAAAGCATGATTATATATATTTATGCTTATTTATGTGTAAGAGTATGTATATATATATACTTAAATCATTGAATCAAATAATGTGCGTATGCATCATAAATATAATTATTTAATATTACATAATTAACAAAATATAAATAGAATACATCACGAGACACCTATCGCATTTTCTGGTACTAGCGGCCACTACTATAGTAGACGGCCTTGCCTTACTTTAGTGATTTTGTAATGACTAATTAAACGTTTATATTAGGTTAAACACTTTATATATAAAAGTGAAATCACAGTATTCTAGAACTATATGATTTCTATTTAATTCAAAAAAATAAGAGCCTATAATTCAGTATTTATCGATATATTAAAAATCTTCGGAGGCATATTAATTATCGGCCACTACTCCCTTCCCTCCTCTACATTTATTTTTGTAGATACATTCTTACATTATTATATATATTAAAGTTATAACTTAATATTTATTTTTATATTCTTTTACAGAGGAGATCAGTACAAATGAGATCGCCTGTTTGTTAGCCTGATCTGAATGTTTTGTTGACCCGGTTATAGGACGTGTTACATTTCATTAGCGAGGTTAGCGTGCTATAAACAAGTGTTTCCGCTGCTTACATTGTATTACCGGATGCAGATATGTAACTGGTAGCAGCATGAACTACTAAATCTGGCGAAAGTTCGCATATGCGATTATTCTAGAATATCTAACATGTTTGATCTATAGAAACCCGCGAATATTCTAGAATATCTAACATGTTTGTTCTATAGAAACCCGCGATTATTCTATAATATCTAACTTGTTTGTTCTATAGAAACCAGCGATTATTCCAGAATATATAACATGTTTGATCTATATAAATCCGCGATTATTCCTGAATATCTAACATGTTTGTTCTATAGAAACCCGCGATTATTAAGTGATCTTATATAATTGTGTATACAAAATAATCGGATCTCGTTAAAACCATGGATGCCTTAACATGAGAGCGGCTTCGAAGGGACACTGGAGCTATTTGGTTATAAGTGAAAACTTCATTTAAGTTGCTGGATAGGATGAAAAATATTCATAAAAATAACAATAATAATAACAATAACAATAACAATAACAATAACAATAACAATAACAATAACAATAACAATATTATATATATATTGTAGGGATGTGAGCGAATTGAGCGAAACCATGAAGACTACTACGGTCAATGGACCGGTTTCATAATTAATGAAGTGGTGGGCATTAGTATTGCGAGTTAATGCTGCATTATTAATAGTGTAGATAGGTTAATACCATGGAAATAGGTGTATTGTATTGTAAGGGGATTAGACACACATGCATTGTTGATGGCCGTGATATATTAGTATTCTTTATATTTTTTAAGATTTCACTTTAACAAAATAGTCCTAATGTTCTTTCGAAGCCACTTTCAAAAGATCGTGATAAGGTATCCATGTTTGTATCGATATCCGATATTATATATATATAATTATATATATATAATTATATATATATATATATATATATAGATAGATTATGTATACATATTATATTAACACCCATTGCATTGGTCCGTGTAGGTATTGAAGATATATAGAGAGATATATATTAATTAATATTACTAATAAATCAATCACCCAATCAATCAATAATAATAATAATATTTAATATTGTTAATTAAGTTTGGTTTAGAATCAATGCAAACCAAATTAAGTAACAGTCAATATATATATATATATATAAGATATAATTGATTAATACATTTAAACATGTGTGTGTGTGTGTGTGTGTGTGTGTGTGTGTGTGTGTTGTTGAACAAATACATAAGGGATAGGAAGCGTGCGACGTACGTTTTCATTTTCCTATAAACTATTATTATATAATATTAAAATATAATTCATTATCTTTAAAAGGATGTAATAATTTAATAATATGTTGTTCAAAAGTTTCTTATCTTTGCATTATAAACATACTCCTGTACCAATACTTCCTATAACCTGGAGGTTATAAGAGGTATTGTATGTACAAAAAATAATACACATTATTATATCATATCTATTACACAATACACACACACCCTAAGAAGCTTATAGCTCGGAATTGGATTTACACAATTTATAATGTTTTGAAGATACCATCGTTTGAACATTTTGATAAATTATTATAACAATTCAGAGTAAATAATATATAGATGTATATTACATAATAATGTGTATTATATGTTTAATAATAGGTTGATTGTAATGCATTGTAAGGCACTTTTGAACAACATATTATACATCAATTTAGAGATAACGAATCATATTTTTGTATTCTAAAGTTAAATAATTGTTGATACAATATTAAAACTACCCCCAAAATAATATAATTCAGTATTATTACCGTGAAACTAATAAAGTAATGTATTTAACTAATGCACTGCGAATAATGAATTTATGAATATAGCCTATAGGTTATAGGTTATAGGTTACTATAGGTTACCTATATGTTACCTATAGGTTACCTATAGGTTACTATAGGTTACTATAGGTTACTATAGGTTACTATAGGTTACTATAGGTTACCTATAGGTTACCTATAGGTTACTATAGGTTACTATAGGTTACCTATAGGTTACCTATAGGTTACTATAGGTTACTATAGGTTACCTATAGGTTACCTATAGGTTACACGAATAACGCGGACACTGCTGCAGTTAAACTAAGTGTGTTGATTGTTAACTATAGTGTAGCATGATAGGCTGCATTGTTATAGTGTACTGCGCATGTCAAGTGTATCTAGTCATTATGACGTCACACTTAATCTGTATCACGTGACACCCTGCACATGTCCTGCATCTAGTTCATGACATTCAGCAACATATCTTTTTAATTATAATTAGACGACATCGTTGATTAAAGGTTGACCTTGAGTGTATTGGTGTTAATTACAAGTAAACATCAATGTTCACGTGTATATACACTAACCTCCATTTTATATTATAGTCATGTAGTTATAAGTGACCATATATGCAAATATATATATATATATTTAGATATTGTTATTTTTATTTGGTGGAGTTATTTCATCCCATCCAGGAACTTAGATGAAGTTTTCACTTATAACCATATGGCTCTAATGTCCCTTCGAAGCCGCTCTCATGTTAAGGCATCCATGGTTTTAACGAGAACCGATCATTTATTTATACACAATTATATAAGATCACTTCTAAATAATATTTTAAGACCCATTTTATAAAATTAATTAATGGTCCGGACGAGGGTCGAACCCGTGTCCTACTGCTTGTATGTCTGACGCCTCAGCCACTGAGCCACACAGGCAGTTATATATATATATATATATATATATATATATATATATATATAGAAGGAGGAGGAAGGAAGATTAAAATCGGAGACATAAGATGGAATAGATTGATGATTAACTTCGATATATATGTGTATGTGTATGTGATATTGTATATACAATAATACACGAATAAGTACATACGCATACGTATACATTGTATACATTGTATACATTGTATACATTGTATACATTGTATACATTGTATACACATGTAGAACATGTAACGTGTACTAATTAGTTTACACTTGTTCACCGGATATAGATATTGCAATTTAGTGTTTCTTTTTATTGGTATATATTATTGTCAACAAAATGTAATCGTGAACTAATGATAACTATTGTATACATATTTAATTCTATTTTATTGACTTTTTAAAACTCAAAAACTATATCTAAATTGTGTAGTTAAAACTAAAAGTAGTTTTAACTTAAATAATATTAGATAATATTTATATTAGTAACATTCATCAATATTTTTTATATTTATTATTACTTCTTATTATTGTGACTTATGAAATATTATCATACAAATATAATTAATTATATATATATATATATATATATATATAAATACTTATATAACTCTTATAATAATATATGAATCTTATATAACTCTTATTCATATGTTTAATTATATTACAATACATGTGTTATATGAATACTACATATCATATAGTATGTATGCTATAGCATAGGATGTGCTATAGTGATTGTCCTATTGTATACATACAATAGTATACATGCATGTCGACTTATTCACTAACCTCGGCCTGCCCACTATTGCGTAGTAATCATTAAGTGCCTTCAGGTAGTCTCGAAGCTTCTGTGAACACACATAATGCAAGGTTAACCTTGGTATAGTCACATGACTTGGATATAGTCAGATGACGTGGATATAGTCAAAATAAAAATGATATATAAATAATTTTGGAAAATAACATTTATAAAATGTTATCATATAGATACATAGAAGAATATTATCAACCTTGATATATAATAAATACTTTGCCATATATGATGTCTAAGATTTTAAAATTTCAATAATATTAACCCTTATAACTATAGGTATTATAATTAAATTTGTAAAACTCAATAATTTTAATTTTAATATCCACTGTGAATTGAACCAACCTGAAATTTCTTACGAAATATTTATGATTGTAATTTTTCAATTAACATTTTTTGATAAATCTCCGTCTCGATTGAAACCCGATTTGTAATATTTAAAAAATTAGATTACTGGTTAGAATACATTGTAAATATCTAATTTACACAACTTTGTGATGGATTCTAACGTATCACCATTGATAGTGTTGGACGTTAGCATTATATACAGTGGTAATGATTGTCAATCACATAGCAGACATTTACATATCAGGTAAAATTAAATTAATAGTACATGTACTGTATATAACACTTCAGTGTATACATAGTACAGTGTATATACATAGTAGTGTGTGTACATACTATATAATATCAGTTTTAATAACAACATCACAACAACGTTATATTCGTCGTCCTTTAATGTATGGGTATTCTTTATTTATTTCAATAACGTTAACAATTAATGTATGTTATCGTTAGACCAGAGTTCAGCTTTATACTTACGACTATATTTGCTTAACAATCAATCGATGAAACATCTACATACATATGTATACACATGTATAAAAATGTGTACATTACATGACGGTAACCTGAGGACTTCTGAAGTTATTGGGTCTCTTGGGGGGCCCGTTTAATTGCGAGTGTGACCCACATAGTACAGTATGAACCAATAGCGTTACGAGCATTAATGTTTGCAACAGGAATGAGTACTTCATTATCTCTCTGAAATCATTAGGCGTATACTTATTAATAGTTATTATATATATATATATATATATATATCATTATTATATAATTGTAAATTTATTTGGAGACGATCGAGGAAGTAAATAAAAGAAAATGTAAAAAAAAGAGAACTACTTCACTATTATTTTCCATTCTATAGAATACATATATATATATATATATATATATATATATATATATATAAATATACCCAAATCTCTATTACCATTTCAAAATATCTATTACCATCTACATGCAGATAACATTCAACTATATATTTTTCTTCCCACTAATTCATCACCAGTTATAAATAATCAAATCTCCAATTTTGCTAATGACATTAAAAAATGGCTTATTTCTAATAATATTCTCCTTAATGTCTCAAAAATTACATTGTTGAATCTTTCATAACTAAATATGCTAATTATCATCTATTTAGAATTAGAAAAATACCAACATCAATTATTATATCTCTCACTAAAACTCTAGTTAATTCCCGTGTCCTCTCACGTATAGATTACTATTCATCACACCTCATAGCTATTTTATTTATTAATTTCCTTCCGGTTTATTCTATTTTATTTTATCATTTTAAATGGTATTTATTGTATTACCTAATTTTATTATTTGTATTTATATATATATATAGCTATATATATATATATATATATATATATATATATATATATAAGATAACATACTATTTCACGAGCTCTATAGATCTTAATTTATAAATAGTGATATCGAAATAGTTTTCTGAATAATATGTTTTACAGATGATCTATGATTAGTAATCATTGATTACAGATGTTACGTAAGCTGGATAATGAATAGCTATGACGTCAGCAACATGCATTAACGTAATACGCGCATGCGCAGGGTGCCTATATGTGTGTGTTTAGCAAGAGAGAAAGCTGTGTGTTTAGCCCTATAGAGCTATGTACATATATGGTGTTTAGGTATTGGAACATTTGTGTTCGATTACATCTCGATTCGTATAGTCAATGTAAACGGAGTTTATCAGGTCATGCCCTTGGTTATAGTAACGTAGCAATGTATGCTAAGGTGTTTGGCCAACGGTCACATTATGTGCTCATTTAACTGTCCTAGTATGTGTCCATTTAACTTTCCTAGTATGTGTCCATTTAACTGTCCTAGTATGTGTCCATTAACTGTCCACCAATTTAATATCACACTCTTATTTATATAACAACATAACATATTATTAATAATTATTAATAATTAATTGTTAATAAAAATAGTAATAAATACGGTAACTATAAACGTTTTGCATTCTACATTTGTTTAAATACATATTATTCTTAGTTTATGTCAACGACGTAAGTTATCATTTACTAATAACAATTGTTACTATTAATAGATATGTTACTACTGATGTATGCTGGGCAACGATATATATTATTAGAGTGCAATATATTAATGAAGTATATTGGGACCGTCATGTTATTTCTATTTGGTACATTATTTATAAAGAAATATAAATTTTAAAAACTAAAATATTTACAAAAAATATCACTAATATCTTTAAATATATCTGAAAGCATTGACAGATAATTAAATATTTAACTGAAACATTATATTTCTTAGTACAATAAATTACCATTCCGATAAGCTGGAAGATATTTCTTTAGGATATATTCTTGTTTATAGTAACATTTAATTGTTAAGTTTCGCTACTAAGTAAATATATTATATTAATATATACATATATATATATATATATATATATATATATATATATATATATATATATATATATATATATATATATATATATATATATATATTAGTGCTGTAAAGTTTCAAACCTGGTTGTTCTCGAGAACTTCAAATCTTAAAATTTTGTTCTCGAGAACTTCAAATCTTTAAAAAAATATCAAGTTCTCGAGAACTTCAAATCTCTCATATTTAGGTATGTTCTCGAGAACTTCAAATCTTTTAATAATATTTTAAAATAAGTTAACGAAGAAAAAAATGAGATATTAATTAATTAATAAATAATTATTATTAATTAAATTAATTATCAATTATAATAATTAATAAATAATTATAATAATTAATAAATAATTATAATAATTAATAAATAATTATAATAATTAATAAATAATTATAATAATTAATAAATAATTATAATAATTAATAAATAATTATAATAATTAATAAATAATTATAATAGTTAATAAATAATTAGTATTAATTGATAATAATACTAATTAATAAATAATTAGTATTAATTAATAATAATAGTATTATAATAATTAGTATTATAGAATATCATATAGTAGCATCATGTATTACACCTGCATTATACCATGTCATATATATATATATATATATATATATATATATATATATATATATATATATATATATATATATATATATATATATGTATATATATATATCTATATCTATATATATATATATCTATATATATACATTACCTATACACTATCTATACATTATCTAAAGGTGGTTCCATCCCTATAGGGATATATAGCTTAATTATAAATTAACAATATTTTTCTCTAAATACAATTTTATATATATATATATATAAGATTTCTATTAAAACTAAAAAGTTGAAAATTAATAAATTACATTGTATATTATGCACAAAATAAATAAATGCATATCTTATATTATTATACTTATATAATATTGAACATTTTTTTGTTAAAAAATATGGAAAATAGTAATTGTCTATACACTACAATATTTATATATTATATAGGAGAATATAATTTAAATAAACTAATATATATTCATATATATATACACTTAATTTATATTTAGGTTACATTATAAATTGGCTATGAAATGTAATATTAATATAAATAGCATACTCTTTGTCCGCTAATGTAACATACAAATGGATATATATATATATATATATATATATATATATATAAATGCATATAAATGCATATATTATATACAACATATATACTATTAATATAAATATACAGATGATGTTTTAAATGATATTGAATTGAGATGCACATTACTATTAGCCAATAAGAAACGTTTATTATTAATTAATAAATATGAACTCTATTTACGGTCTATGTGGAATATGATTTATTAAAGTAAATACGCTTACTATGACGTGGGTGGGTTATGGGCCCTAGGCCACATGTCACGTGTCACAATTATCCATTTATACTAATAAATTATGCAAAGTTTCGATATCAGTATTATTATTCGGTTATGATCTGAACTGCATACAATGTACACAATTGTATACAATGTACACAATTGAATATAATGTACACACTGAACTGAAAACTCTGCAGTGTTATTATTCTATATATAGAATATATTCACAATTATGACACTCTTTATGTATTTATCAAATAATGTCGCTTTTTATCATATTTTCTATTGTTGTTACAAATATATGAGTACATAATATATATTTTAACAATATTTAAAAAAATTAATAGATTTAATGTGGGTTCTCTCTGATAAAATGTTCACATATGATCAAAGATAACCCACATTAAATCTATTAATTGTGTGGTAATATTTATTTGGTTCACCTCTTAATGTTATAAAATAAACCTTACAGATGACTTAAGGGGATTCACGGTCTTTAAAATTAAAAAATTAAAAAAAATGGTATCCAAAAAATAGATTACTACATGTATAATGTATGATATGTCAAAATATCATATGTTAAAAACATATATGTTTTTATATATATGCGCAACAATAACTGTTTACATATATTATAACACTGTTTTTCAATAATTTACATAGATGCAATTTATGTCAAAATATTGACAAATTATATAAGTTATATAAATATAATATAATAATTTGAATAATTTGCTAAAATAACTTTTACCATAATAATAGGATTCAAAAAGCAGATAAATAATATAGCCAATCTTTAACATCAATTATCTCAATTATTTGTTTTTTTTTATGAAAATTGCAATTTCCCAGTAAATAATTAACTAAACTTAGTCAAATTTTCACGTATGATTAATATTATATGTATATTGTAGCAATTGTAAATATTTGTGATCATAATCACTATCTATAGATATATAGTTGATAAATAATTGATAATTAAATTTAAAAAATAAATATTTCATTTTGATATATTTTTTACTTTTTTAAAATTCTGATATTTTCAAAAATAATATTCTAATCATTTAAAAACTCTAAAGAACAGTGAAAACAATATATCTTAATGTTAAATTATGTGAAAATATTAATTATATCATAAGATTTTAAATTTTCAAAAAAAAATGATCTATCTAATTAAATTGAAATCTAAAGATCGTGAACCCCCTTTATAACTATATTTTACCCATGGATATTTTATTCATGCATGATATAATTTTATTTTAGAATTAACAAGTAAACTGTTACAATAATGTAATCTAGGTAAAACAAGAGGGTAGACTAACACATTAGTCGTATTAGTCGATACTGCAGTATTCAAATATTTTATTATTTTTAACATATTAAATAAATTAAATTCATATAAATAATATAATAATATAAATATATATATATGTAATGTGAACTTTCTACTAATTTTAACAATAACATCTCGTGTACTTATTGTTTATATCCTGTTTATTAACACGTATATATATTTAAGAATGACAATTCTTTGAATGTTTTGTTTGTTACAGTGCGAGGTGAAGGTGTGATCGACATTACAAGATGGAGGATATTTACCACACGTCGCGAGTAACGTGTCAGTACAGGGTGTCACGTGTAAGTGCAGGTGTCACGTGTCAGTTCAGGGTGTCACCTGTCAGTGGAAAACGTACTTTTTAATAGTGCAGTTGACATTTCGAACACCGAAACCTCTCATAGGTTATTTGTGAATGTTATTGGTACATATTATTCAGCTATATTTGTACCTTATAAAGTACTAATATATATATATATAAATTGTACCCGTAGAATTTTTATTTATCGACATTTCAGACAAAGAATACTTTAAAATTATATATTTTCTTTAATAATTATATACTTTCTATAATGTACAAAGTATATATATATATATATATATATATATATATATATATATATATATATACTATTAATTGTTTCTATATATTGTTTAAAATGTAATCTTTATATATTATCGATAAATATAATCAATTATATATAAAATGTATACTGAAAATAAAAAGTATTGTATAAAACGATATACCGTTATATATACTATTTGTTGCAATGTTAATGACAGTACTGTCACGTGATGAAAGCACATAACGGACGAGGCTGTAGGCTATTTGAACGGCAGCATAATACTACGGCATACTTAAAAGTAAGTATAACTTATGAATTATGAAATTTGAATTAATAACTGTACACTTAGTAACATCGATACATGTATTTTAATCGATAATTATGAAGACATTTTATGCAATACAATTGTGGTGATTAAAATATCGGCATAATTCTTCTAGACGTATACTTTTAGAAGTATATCTATAGATGTCAGTTATATTTTTTCCGAATAATATACATAATTAATTGTTTAAATTATTTTCTTAAATATATATATATATATATTCCGGTAAAATATTAACTTTTTTATTAATTTCCCCATTATTCTTTGCCTATTGGTGAATAATGATAAATCTGTTTTATTTATATATAAATAAAACCGATTTATCATATATATATACATACATTTTTTCGGTTTTATACTTATATTAATACATGATATTTAAATATATAAATTCATTTAAAAACATTAATCACTACTAATACTAATACATGATGATATCATCACTGTACGGCGACATCGTAGCCGTCAAGTTCTATATCATATGTGTATCATAATAGTATTTACATATATTACCGAATGCCGGTGTACTTTGACCCAGATATCACCTCCATTACGTAACGTCGGAAACGATTACGTCAACACAACAATGGAGACGCTGGAGATGCTGCCGGTGATAGACAATTAAGGCATTGTCACTAGCGGGCAAATGAAGTTAACGTCGCGCCCTGCCCGCCCGCTCTGTCCGCCCGTCACGTGGTTGTATGACGTCATTAGCCCACGTGATAGCGAGGCACGTGGTCTCTCGTAACACGCACGCACGTGACTACGCACATATAGTACAAATTGTATTACTATAAATATGAATACATTCACCTATATATAAATATCATTATATATATATTGTCGGATTTCATTAATCCTCTTACACTAGCGTTGCTCGTGAAGTTACGGATATGCTACCGGATAATCGTGATCACGTGGTTGTAACACCGCAGTCACGTGGTTGTAACACTGCAGTCACGTGGTTGTTAAGTCACGCCCACTTCTACGTAACACGAACCGAGGATTACCGTGATCGGTCATGATTACCATCCGAATATGTTAAAGCTATCTAGCCTTTGTAAGCCCATTGAACATTAATGCAATAACTGTTCATAATAATACTTCTTATTCATATATATATATATATATATATATATTCATATATGTATATATAATTATCATATGTATATGCTAATTTTAGTTTCGAATGAATCAGAATCTATCGAGTTATCAAATAAAATTGATACTAAATATAGTTTGTTAATAAAAGTATAATAAATACGTTTAAATAAGTAATAATAGTATACAATAAGTAATAATTGTAAAAATAATAAAATTCAAATGAAATATGAAAAGTAAATTTATATAGTATATAAGGTGTTTAAATATGAGCGTGACAAAGTGATCATACTAAGATGTATGTAACAAGTAGAAAATAATAGTAATTGCATATATTATTTTAAAATCAAAACTAAAAAAAAAGTATATAGATTACTAACATTGTTTCCAAATATATTAATAAAAAGCATTATTTCATATATAAATATATATATATATATATATATAATATATATATTATATAAATATAATTCCATATTCTTGCTCATATAAAGTATTTTAACATTTTTTGGGGAAATATATACCTTATATATCATGCATAGATATTCTTCAAAAGCGAATGATAAGGATTGTATGTAAGACATATTTTAATATCATACTATAGTATGACTCTATATATATATAACTATAGTTATATAGAGGACTATAGTATAAGTATACTTATTGGAAATTCTTTATCTAAACTAAATTAAATTACATATATAAATACATGCGAATTCATGTTTAAAGTCTTCAATTATCTTAATTCTTATATAATTAATAAAACATTTTCTTTAATGTCAACATCTCACAACACTAGGAGTTTAAATAATTTCTCTATTATTAATTACAAAAAGAACTGTATAGACGAACTTAAATATATGTTGGTACAATTTCCTGTAATAAACTTGATAATATTTTTAAAATATTTCAATTAATAATTATTTAGAAAACGTATGTATAAAAACTTGTTATCTTCATACTCAGTATACTTATAATCTATATTTTATTTATTTTTAATTTTAATCTTTTATCTTGAATATTCTCTAGTAATGTATTTTATATTAAGATCCACTTTTTATTCTTATTTTTAATTATTGACGCTTATGTAAAAATTAAAAAAAATATTTGAATCCCACATCGTGTTTAATTTTACTGAACTTTTATTTTACTGAACTTTTGTATTTTATTTGAATTTACTTTCTCGTTTTCATTATTTTTACTTATTGACGTTTATGTACAATTAAAACATAAATTAAATACCATTTGGTATTTTTTGATAATATTTTTTATTTTCTTCTATTTTATTTTCCTTCCTGAATAATAACATTATTCGACTTTATTGTTAATAACAAACATATTTTATTGAATCTATTTATTGTATAGTTAACCATTTTACTTCATTGTTTTAATTCTTTTTATTGATATTTATATACAAATTAACTATGTTTAAAAAAAATGTGATTATATGCATTGTATGTAAACAGGAAGTCAAATAATATTTGATTATATTTTATTTATATAGCTTATGTGGACTTGCTTTAAAATTAAGGGTAAATGTCTCGATGAACTTTATCTTCTACAAAAACCAGGGTAAACCTAAATCTGATAATAATAACAAATAATGTACATATTGATATTATTAATAAATAAGTATCATGTATGATAAATAATCTATACTATATATAAATGTATATGTAGAGTAGTGATTCATATTATTTTAATACTGAAATAAATTAAATGTTTATCCTAAAATAAGTAATAAATAAAATTGGTATACTACCTATAGATAATACATATTTAAAACCAGCAAAATAAGTTTAAAATATAAGTATATATTATTATATAGTTATATCTATAATATTTGTATACATAGCTATAGCTATATATAGTTATGCTATTATAATATAATATGTAATAAAGTATAATGTGTTATACTGTGATATTAATAATGAGTTAAGGTACCCTATAGGGTATAATATATTATATACAAAATATAGTATACTAATTAAAATTAAAAATATAAAATATCATGGCTAATTATTGAGTAATGAAAATACAAATATAAAAATAATAAAAATAAATATTATTACGATCATGGTTCACTATAATGTAAACTAATAGATGTAATCCGACATACACATGGGAATACTCTATAGAGTATAGTCTATAGTACTATAGTCTATATATGCGGAAAACTGTGAGTGAATGAGCGACGTTCATTGAGCGTAAAAGGCGTTGAGTATACATCAAGGCGCAATGTATACATTACAGTATAATACTCAAAGTGTTAAATTTAAAATTAACTTTGAGTATATATACTATATATATATATATATATATATATATATATATATATGTTCAGTATAGTTTATCAGTTTATTCTATATATATATATATATATATCATATAATAATGTATGTTTTACATTATTAACAATTATTTTTATTAAAAAATGTAATTTAAATTAAATTATAACTATTATTTTTATATATATAGTAGAACACATTTATAAAAACTTTTTATAAAATCTCTCTTTAAGAATATAAAACGTTTTATAGTACTATTGTTATTAGTTGGAATTGTATCTTTTACCAACAAATAAACCTGTTATTATACAATCGTATATAAGAAAAACCACGCTATAAGAAACCCTATAAGAAACAATATGTTGGTTATTATAGGAAAATAACTATGAAAAATAAGAAAATATTTAATTATTTTTTATTTTATGATACTAATTAATTAATAAAGTAATATATACTATTTGATATTTGATGCATTAATGTCACTTATAAATATAAATAAATAGGATTGTTCATATAGTTATAGATCAATGTAAATATGAAATATATATAGATTATAGTCTATATAAGTTAATTAGTTAGCGTTGTCGTCGTATACTTAAGAATGCATGCATTGTGCATTGTGCACAGTGCACTTTATAAAGAAATGTAAGGTAAAATGTCTGTAATACGCATGGCATTAATAGGCCTTTTATTGTTGATACATATACTTATTACAATTTATTTAATTGAAATTGTTATCAAAATGTGTTACCAATAGGTCACCTATAAACTGTGATATCATATTGAAAATATTACGTTAGTTGTAAACTTTATTTAAATCAAATTAATTTAAAATAATAAATAATTGATATAATGCACATGTATTGCAATACACCCATAATACTATCTATAGATAATATTACATTTGAATAAGAAACAATAGTATTATAAATACTTATTTATAACAATTTAAATTAAATTAATTATTAATAGAAATTCATATATGTTACAACTTAATTGAATACCGATATAGAAAACCTACATTTGAAGGGGGATTATACATATTCATTAATCTGCTAATAAATGTATACTATTACCGAGATCACTTATAATATAGCTATAGCTATAATATATTATATTATATTATAGTATAGTAATAGTATAACTATATAACTTATAACTATAATTATATTTTGAAAATCAATTAATAATTATTTCATATTTTACGTTATCTCGCATGCCATTGAAGATTTGTGTTATAATTATATTTATAATTATATTATTATTATTAAGATGTTATCTATTACATTATTTTTAAATATATAACTATTTAATAATTAATAATATTAGTTGACAGTATTAATATGCATACATACATATATATATATATATATATATATACATTTATATATGTATGTTTTAAATATTATGTAATCGTAAAGTACAACATATACAGTGATATACAGTGGGGTTGTTATAGCAACGCTAATGGTTAACTAACGCGTATGTTGATGATGTGGTGTGTTGACGTGTGTTCACGGAATGCAGGCGACTACGATGACGCCATGCTATTTATAGGTGGCGTTAGTACATCACGTGGTCTGTCAGTAACGCCCACCACGTGATTCCATGAAACAGGTGACTGACACATTACGCGCGTCTCTCTCTTTCTCGCTATTGTTATCTCTTGTCTCACATTAGGGATGCGTTAATGCATAAGGGAAGTGATCGTTTAGACGTACACTTGTATACTATAGTATACGGTATAACCTGGTATCTTTATACATGAAATAAGTGTATTGACAGATGTCTCGATGTTAGTATTCATCACAAATATAAAATTTTTTTTGTAATTCTATTTTAAAAATTAATGGACTTCTTTGTTGTGTATATTTTTTTCTTGCTACAGTATAATACATAAGTTTTATCCAAATTATTATTATATATTGTTTTTATTATTGTTATTTTTGGTGGAGTCCTTTCATCACATCCAAGAATGTAGATGAAGTTTTCACTTATAACGATGTATACATCTGTATATATACATCTATTATAATATATGCGATATATGTATGTCTTCATTTGACGCTTTTCTTGTGTTATTCCCATGATATATTACAGATTACAAATATGTTCAATCTCTGCCTTTCACTTTATATTCTTGATACAATATCTTTATTAATGTCAAATATATCTGCTACCTTTCGACGGCGTTTAATTCATTATATTTATTAAAAATAATAATGTTCCTTTTCAATTCTACTTTATAACATCTTGGTGGAAGTATTAATAATACTTTAGATTTCATATTACACATTATCACGGAACATTTAACTGTAAATAATGTTACACCTATTCTGCTATTGGTTGCTATTCTTTTCTTCACAATCAAAACAATCCGGAATATGGACATGTACGCCATTTCTACTAGCGATGTATACGAATAGGAGAGACTGTTTGCTAATATTGTTAGTTCCTTTCATAGAAAAGTGCCATCTCGGAATAACTCCTCTAAATAATTCTAGCTATAATAAATAAAAATAATTGAAAACCGACAATAAATCTTAAAACTAAACAATATTTAAAAAAAGATAGGTATATATATTGAACACTACGAAAAAAAATAAATTACAGATATATGAAAGGAAAAAATGTGTACAAGTAACACATTTTAAAATTCAATTCATAGAATAAAATTATAACACTAACGAAATAAAACATTATATCAATTTATATAGGTATATATATATATATATATATATATATATATTGCTCTCTTTAAAACCATGGAGACATTAACACGAGAACGGTTATAGCCGCATCGTATACGAAGGGACATTATAGCCATATGGTTATACATGCAAACTTCGCATAAGTTTCTGGATGGGATGAAAGAACTCCACCTAATAAAAATAACAATATATATATATATATATATATATATATATATATATATATATATATATATGTGTGTGTGTGTGTAAATATGTATTATACTATTATATAAAAGGCTTACAATTAGAGAAAAACTGTAAGAGTTTTAATTTGTATCGTAAATATCTAAATTTCGTGGTTTATGTTGTTGTTATATTTTGTTATATGTTGTTATATGTTGTTATATGTTGTTATATGTCAATATATAATGATTCTCCAGAAAATCTTTATTTATAAAATGTATAGAGAATTAAAAAATATAAAAATATATTTAATTTTATTAAATCAATAATCATAATTTGGCATTATTGATTGATTTATAGAGTTGTAAAATGTATTATATTTTACTCTTAAAAATAGTAGTATTTTTTATTAATTGAATTTTAGAATAATGGGTCAAATAAATAAGGTTTCGCCACATATCGGACTTTCTTGGCACTATCACGGTGTTTCGCAATTAACCGTTAAATGGCCATTTTTATAAACAAATATTCTAATATATAATTTATTTTTATTTATCAACAACGATCACTATCTTATCAATGTACATAGTATTTATACATATATTTATGAATATACAAGTATTCATTATTTTCACGTATAGTTAACAAATTCTATAGAATAAGAGGTATAACTTATAACAAAATGGCCGTATTTCTGATAGTTTCTCATTAGTGGTGATGTAGTTCCATAGATTAGGAAAACGAAATGATGTAAAGATACAAAATAATAAAATTAGACCTATAAAAGTAATTTTTAAAAATGAAATTGATAAAATTAATATAATCAAACATGCATTTAAATTAAAAGATTCTGAATATAATAAAGTTGGTATAACACATGAATTTTCTATAGATCAACTTAATATTCAATCAGACCTAATAAAAAAGGCAAAAAGTAAGTCAACTGATGATGTTAAATATAAAGTAATATTTATAAATAATTCCTTTAAAACAATATCTATAGTATCTGAATCACAACAGTATGATGAATAATACAATTCAAAACACAGCTTATTATACTATTAAGGAATATAATAATATACATAATACGTTAAATATAACTATATTGATTCTAAACATTAGAAGTTTCAATAAAAATATCAATACATTTAATATATTTTTGGATACATTAGTCAGTAAACCAGATATAATAGTACTAACTGAAACATGGTTAACTGATACTGATGATCCTTCAATATATCTAACAGATTACAAAATGTTTAAAACAAATCGTATACTAAAAATTAAAAAAAAAGGTGGAGGAGTTGCAATTTTTGCTCACAAACATTTAGATTGTTTATATATAGAAGACTTATCAACAGCAATTGATGATGACTTAGAAATAATCAGTATACAATTAAATTTAAAATTTAAATATAAACCTATAATAATCACAGGGTTGTATAAAGCTCCAAATATTAATAGAACTATCTTTAATGATTTCTTTTATAATTTGTTTTTAAAATATATTAATTCTGAAATTTTTATTTGTGGTGATTTTAATATTGATTTTTTATATGTTTTTAATCGATTCACAATTGATTTTAATAATACCATTTCACAATTAGGCCTAAATAATTTAATAAAAATACAACTAGATTATCAACTTATAAGAATTCATTAATAGATAACATATTAACAAATAGTAATTCAATTTTATTGAATGGTGTTATTAATACAGATATATCTGATCATTCTGTTGTGTTTACTACTTTGAATATAAAAAATAATATACTAAAAGTTGTGACTATGTATATATCAGAAATATGCATAATATTAATGCATTAGTAAATACATTATCGATTTACAAATGGGACTATTTTTACACAATTACAGATCCTTCTATATGTTATGATGAATTAGTAATACAATTAAATGAAATGTTTAATAAATTTTGTCCCATATCTAGAAAAAAAATAAATAAAAATAGTATTAACAATCCATGGCTTACAAGTAAATTGAAAAATGCAATAAGAAAAAAAAATAAATTATTTAACACATATAAAACTAAAAACTGCCCTATCACATTTATTAAATATAAAAAACTAAAAAATAAAATTAATAAAAATATAAAATATGAAAAAAATAAATATTACTCAAATATTTTTTCAAATTGTAATCAAAAAGAAAATTGGACACATTTGAACACTATAATTAATCAAAATGTTGATGAATTACCCAAAATACTTAAATATGAAGGAAAAGAAATTATAAATATAAAAGATCAATGTGAACATTTTAATAATTATTTTTCAAATGTGGGTTTTAAAATAAATGAAAGTTTTTTAAATAAAAATATGACTAATGATAATTTGATTAGTGATAACATGACTAGTGATAATATGACTAATGATAATATAACTAATGATAATGATTTTAGATATTTTTTAAACTCTATTGAGAACAGTTTTTATTTTTTACCTATTACTGATAAGGAAATAATTAATATTACACTTAATATGAAATCTAAATCATCCAAAGATATAAATAACTGGGACATGAAATTAATCAAGCTTTTAATAAATTCTATTGCTAAACCATTAGAATATTTATTTAATTTATGCTTGGCTAATTCTGAATTTCCTGATAATATGAAAATTGCTATCATTAAACCAGTATTTAAAGCAAATGATAAAAAACAGATAATCAACTATAGACCCATTTCATTACTACCGCAAATTAGTAAAATCTTCGAAAAAATAATTTATAATAGAATGATGGACTTTATATATAAAAATAAAATAATTAATGATAACCAATATGGATTTATTGAAAAATCCAATACTACCCTTTCACATTTTAACTTACAACATTTTTTATTTACTAAACATAGTTTAAATAAAAAAATTGCTACGCTATTTTTAGACCTTAAAAAAGCGTTCGATGTTGTAGACCATGACATTTTATTAAAAAAATTAGAATACTGTGGTTTTAGGGGTCATGTAAATGTGTTTTTAAAAAATTATTTATTAGATAGAAAAGTTAAAACTCGAATAAATAATACTGTATCATCTGTTAGAAATGTACGTTTTGGTGTTCCTCAGGGATCAGTATTAGGTCCATTATTTTTTATAATATTTATTAATGACATATCAAATATATTTAATAATGATGATAATATAAATTTAAATATATATGCAGATGACACATCACTCTCTATATTTGCAAATTCAAATGAAGAATTGAGTAGTAATATGCAATTATATTTAGATAGATTATGTCATTGGTTTAATATAAATAAATTAAAATTGAATATTGAAAAAACTAAAATACTTCCTTATTTTAATACAAAAATTATAAATAATATAAATTTAAATAATGCGAACATAGAAATAGTAGATAGGTATACGTTTTTAGGTATTATATTAGATAGTAATTTAACATATTCGTTTCATATTATAAATTTGTGTAATAAATTATCAAAAATTGTATATCTTTTTCGGAAGCTAAAATTTCTTAACATACGCAATTTAATTATATTATATAATTCACTATTTTTATCAAATATGTCATATAGAATAGAAATATGGGGTAATGTTTATGAAGATAGATTAAAAAAACTAGTATTAATACAAAAAAAAACAATTCGAATTATCAATAAAAATATGATAGACAAGTCTCAATTACCTCTGATTCGTTTATCACACACTAATAATATGTTTAAATATAATTCTATTTTAAAATTGAATGAACTCATATCTTTTAGAATAATATTATTTTTATATAACCTTTTACATAATAACTATAACATTAATCTAGATACATTTTTTATTTATAATAAAGACAAATCAAGATTTATTTTACCATTAATGAAAACAACGAAATTTCAAAACACAATTTTTTTTAAAGGCCCAAAATACTATAATAATATAATGAGTAATAATATATTAAAATCTGAAAATATACATAATATACACAAATTAAAAAAAGTATTAAAGAATTACTTTTTAAATAAATATTAGTTTTTATATTTTAGCATTTTAATAATTTTTAATATTTTTAATCTTCGTCAATTTTTAAAATTTTTATATTTAAAACTACTTGGGTCATATTTATGTTATTATATTTTTATAATTTTTTATTATTTTATTCGCACTTTTTTGTTATATAATTGTTTGCATAAGTTTTAAACATACTTTATTTTAATTTGTATATACTAAACCATTTGAATCATTTTATGTTATTACATTTCAATAATTTTTTATTATTTTATTCGCACTTTTTGTTTTATATTTGTTTGCACAAGTTTTAACACATTTTATTTTATTAGTTTATTTAATGGATTGATGAAACATGATGAAATACGCTGAGGGACATTATTTGTATTATTATTATTATTCTCTTTATATATATTTCTTTACTCTTATTATATTGAATTCTAGTACACAAGTCTTATTATTATTATATAAATGTCCCAAAGCTATTATATTCATATACTATGGAGGTATCGACTTAATAAAGCTACTTATAGCTTTCAATGATCCTCCTTAGACAATTGTCTATAAACTGATTTCATTCATTCATTCGTATACCTAGGTATTGCCTAGGTATTGCACATAAACAAGCGAAGATGTGTATACAATACATCCTGCTAGACTTAACCTAACTCATACACGTGTGTTCATCAATAACAATAGATTTGTGTGAACACGTGTTACATATATGGGTTTATTTAATTTTAAATAACGCAATAAAAACTCAATCTAAATATACCCATATATATGTCGTCATTGATTAATATTTAACAGATTTAGTGTTGTGCGTGAAAATTGATTACATTGAATAGTTGCTATAGGTGTGAAAATATATATATTTAGGTGCACTGTTAAATATGTCTAATATATCTAATAACTTAATTACATTTTAGTAATCTACATCACTACAAACAATAATTTTTATATTGACGATAGTGATAATACACTCTATGACAATAATTATATCGCGATACTTTATTATATTAAATATGCGTTATGATTCATGTGACGTAATACATTAACAATTCATTAACACCAAATCAATCAATCTATAATTACATTATGTACATATATAGATATATATATATATTTATATATATATAATTATAATTATAGTAATATATAGGCCAACTAGAATTGATTTAAATATAAATTATTTTACTATAATTGATAATTTTTTTACAAAACTTTAGTGTGGAAAATTTTCTGGCATTATTATATCTGATTTATCAGATCATTTTCCAATTATATTAGCGATAGATATAAATAAAAGTAGTCGATTAAATATTGTTAATAAATATAATACTAAACATACTAATTAATGATATCATGTAATACTGTTTATCATTTTTCAAATTTTGTAAAAACTGTAAACTGTAATTTTTTTAAAACTGATAATTCAGAAACTTCATTGAATTTATTTATTGATTTTTGTTTTCATCAATTTAATATGAAATATTAAAAATGTATTCCATGGAATACAAAAGAAATAAAACAAAATTAGGATTAAACAAAAACTGTATCAAAAATATAAATTAACTAATAATGATAACATATCTAATACATTTAATATATATGTTATTGGTATTGAATTAGATGACAATATTAGTAAGGATAATGGAGATGATTATAAATATGTCTTAACATCTCCTAATATCGTTAGTTTCTATAATAATCCATGTAATGAAAATGAGATTTAAAAAATTATATTACATTTTAAATCTAAAACATCTATAGATAATTTTGGTATTTCAATGCAGTTATTAAACTGTATTGCAATTAATATAATAACTCCTTTATCTTATTTCATTAATTTATCTCTTGAAACTGGTATTAAACCAACTATATTGAAAATTTCTAGATAATTCCTTTATTTAAAAAGGGTGAAACAAAATTATTTACTAATTATCGTCCAATTTCACTTACAAATCAATTCACACAAAAATTAGAAAAAAAGTATTTTATGTTCATTTTAATTCTTTTTTAAATTATTTTAATATTTATCTAATAGTCAGTTCGGTTTTAGAACAAATTTAAATACGACTCGTGCACTTTTTAATATTCAAACTCGAATATGTAATGCATTAGAAATAATAAAATGGCTGCTTCTTTTTTTTATTGATCTTAAAAAGGCATTTGAAACTGTTAATCATGACATTTTATTTAGTAAACTAGAAAATATAGGCATACGTAGAATTTCCTTAAAATGGATTAAAAGTTATTTTACAAATAGATATCAGACTGTTAACTTTAAAAACTATTTATCTGATAAAATTAGAGTTAAAATTGGTGTTCCACAAGGAACAATTTTAGGTCCTATTTTTTTTCTTATTTATACTAATGATTTAATATGTTCATCTTCAATATGTAATTTACTATGTTTTCCGATGATACTACTTTGTATTTTGATGATTGTAATCAAGTACATATTTCTAGATACAATTATAAAAATGGAATTATTAAATATAAATAAATGGTTTATTTCAAATATACTTACTTTAAATATTAATAAACATTTTATATTTTATTCAATAATATCTCAATAAATAATATAAATTTAACTAGAGTTAAATCTACAGAATTTTTAAGTATAATAATTGATACAAATTTAGATTAAAAACTACACATATTATATCAAAAAAATAAATTAAAAAAAATAATGTGGATAACTAATGTAATTTCGTAATTTGTTAACCAAAAGGCCTTACTTCCATGTATATACTTCAATTTTGTTACCACATATTTATTATTGTATAATATTATGGGGTAATACTTATGTATATTAAGACTAAAACATTATGCATCAATATTTTACAAAAAAGAATTATTCGTATTATATATATATACTAGCCGTACCCGACCCGGCGTTGCTCGGTTTTTGATTATTTGCCTATCTATTATTTATTAATTATAGCTGTTCCTTCATTGTTATATATACAATTAAATAAATGTTAGCTGAAATACAAACAAATGTAGAAAAATATGTGTTTGATATCTAACAAATTAGTGGAAATATATTAAAAAATGCAACAAATATTACAAATATTACAAAATATGTTTTAAAAAATGTCTAAAACCCAAACTTAAACCCAAACCGTACCCAAACCTGCGTTGCTCGGATGTTGATTGTTTGCCAATTATTATTTATTAATTATAGCTATTACTAATTCTGCATTGCTAAATATTTATTAAATTTTATATAAGCTAAATATTTAATTTTGTCCTAACTATTATTTATATACAATACAATAAATGTTAGATGACATACAAACAAATGTAGAAAAATATTTTAATATTTAAAAAATTAGTGGAAAAATATATTAAAAAATACAACTAATATTTCAATTATTACAAAATATGTTTTAAAAAAATGTCTAAAACCAAAACCCAAACCGTCCCGATACGGCGTTGCTATGGTTTTTGATTGTTTTCCTATCTATTATTTATTAATTATAACTATTCCTGATTTTAAATTGCTTACCTTACCCAACCCGACTTTTCTCGGTTTTATTATTTGCCTATCAATTATTAATTATAGATTTTCCTAATTATGCATAACAAATCTTTAATTGTTGTCTTCTAACTCATTTTTAATAAATCTAACTGTATCCGATGTAGATCTAGCGTTGTTCTTTTTAAGATTTATTCGTAAAATATTTTGTAAAAATACAAAAAATAATTTAAAATATTATAAAATATATTTTAAAAAGTATCTACAAATATTTATTTAAATATAAAAAATATTTCAACATATTAGTATCCATACCCGAACCGGCGTTGCTAAGTTTTTGATTGTTTGCCTATTTATTGTTATTAATTATAGGCTATAATTTATAGCTATTCATGATTATGCTAAAATATTTAATTGCTAAAAAATACAACAAATATTTAAAATATTACAAAAAATGTCGATAACTCAAATCTAAACCCAAACCCAAACAGTGCCCGACCCGACATTTATCGGTTTTTGATTGATTGCCTATTTATTATTTATTAATTATAATTAGGAATATATCTATAGAGATATTCCTGATTCTACATTTCTAGTATATACAATTAAATAAAGTTTATCTAAAATACAAACAAATGTAGAAACATATTAATTTTAATATTTAAAAAATTAGTGAAAAAATATTTAAAAAATACAACAAATATTTAAAATATTCCAAAATATGTTGAAAACCTAAACCCAAACCGTTCCAAATCGGCGTTGCTTAGTTTTTTATTATTTGCCTATCTATCATTTATTAATTATAAATATTCCTGATTTTGAATTTCTTACAGTACCCAACTCTGCTTTACTCGTTGTTTGATAGTTTGCCTATCTATAATTTATTAATTATGGCTATATGATTCTGCTTTTCATATACAATAACATACATTTTCCATAAAAAAAATTCAAAAAAATTTAGACAAATATTCGTTTTTAATATCTCAAAAATTAGTGGACAAATATTTCAAAAATATTTCAAAAAATATTAAAAAAAATACAACACATATTTCCAATATTACAAAATATTACTTAACACATTTCGAAAACCCAAACCGCACCCTTCGTTGTTTGATTTTTGATTTTTGATTGTTGTTGCCTATCTATTATTTATTAATTATAGCTATTCCTGATTCTGGTAATATTTCTGCTAATATATAATAAATATTTCCAAATATAACAAAAATATTTTTTATAAATGTTCTACAAATATTTTAAAAAGTATAATATTTATATCTTATAATATTTATATATTTATTATATAATTATAATATTTTAATTATATCTTTAAATAATAATATAACAACGATTAGTTGAAAAATATAAAAAAATATTTCAAATAATATTTTTAAAAATATAACAAAAAATATATAATATTACAAAATATATTTTAAAAAAATTTCAAAAAAATGTCCACAAAAATGTTTACAAATATTTCAAAAAAATGTTTAAAAATATTTCAAAAAAATTTTAAAATTATTTCAAAAAATTTTAAAATTATTTCAAAAAATTTCAAAAATATTTCAAAAAATTTCTAAAATATTTTACAAATTTCAAAAAAATTTCAAAAAAAAATTCAAAAAAATTTCAAAAAAATACTTCGAAAAAATGTAAAAAAAATCTTTCAAAAAAGCGACGCCGAAGATTTTAGATGACATAAAATCATTTTAATGACAAAAAGTCATTTTTTTAGGTTTTTCTGGGGTACGCGGTAAAAAATTCAAAAAATTTTCCGGACCAAGACCATACTGTTGCAAATTTATTAAGATCGGGTATAACAGATTTTCGCGACGTACCCCGGTTCTCGAGTTACCTCACCAGATACACACACTCATATAAATATATCTTCTATACATATAAAAGAAAGTCTATTTAAATGTTTATTTATTTATTTATTTATTTATTTATTTATTTATTTATTTATTTATATATAGGCGTTCGATGTTTAAGAAAACAGCTCGACGAATTTACAAAATTTAAATTGCTACTAATTCTCTACGAAAAAAGTATTGTGGTTGTTCGGATGAATTTTTTTATTTCCACCTTTACACCGCTCATAATTACGTAAAACTGTCCTTTTAGAGCTATTTTCCCTATATCGGGAAATATTTTGATTTTAGAAGAAAATGTTTCACACATGAAATGTATGCGAATGTGAGGCGATTCGTAAAAATGTAATTATATTCACTTTACCATAATTAATGCATTCGTAAAGGGCAATAAACGGTGATAACGTTTACGTTTTCGATATATTTAACGAAGAAATTTTAAATTTTTCAATAAACACTTTAAATTTAAGTGATTTGTTATAAATAAATAAATTGTTTTCTATGAATAAATCTTTGTCTACATCTACGTTGATAACGATTAGTTACTATTATACCCGGGCAACGCCGGGACGTAACCCGGAAAATTGTCAAGCAAATGATGAACAAAAATAGAATAGTTTATAACAAAATCTTACAAAGTGGAAATAACGAAGATGGAAAATTGCTTTTCCTAGATGCACCCGCAGGAACTGGAAAAACTTTTTTGATTAATTTATTGCTAGCTAAAGTGAAGATATGGCAAATAAATAACATATTGCCGTAGCATCATCAGGAATAGCAGCAGCTCTATTATTGAACTGTAGAACAGCCCATTCCATTTTTAAGATTACAATACATGTATGCAGTTAAACTGCAGTTAAACGAAGATTCCATTTGCAGTATAAAGAATAATTAAAAATCAGGTAAACTATTTAGAAGCTCCCAGCAAACAGTAAGAGCAGCATAATAGCAGCATAACAGCAGCATAACAGCAGCATAATATCATTACAAATTAATAGCAGCATAATAGCAGCATAATAGACATTTAATAGCAGCATAATAGCACAATGTAAACATTTGAGGCTCTAGCATTTGCTGTTATGCTGCTATTATGCTGCTCTTACTGTTTGCTGGGCTGTAGATTTATTGTTTGGAATGAATGTACAATGACTCACAATCACGCATTAGAAACCGTCGATAGAATGGTAAGAGACATAGTAAACAAAGATAAGCCGATTGGAGGACAGACATTAATATTTAGCGGAGATTTCAGACTAATCCTTCCATTAGTTAAAAGTGGTACAAAAACAGACCACATAAATTCGTGTTTGAAAACTTCAGTAATGTGGAAAAATATAAGATTAACTAAAAAAATGAGAGTATTCTTATCAAACAATCAAGATACAGCCACATTCGAAAATCATCTCTTAGATATAGGTAATGAAATGACGCAGAAAAATAATGGTATGGATATTATCCCGTGCGGTAATTAATTGGAAAATAAGAATGAACTCATCACGACAATTTATGAAAATGTAGAAGACCATTATTTGGATGAAAATTGGCTTTGCGAAAGATGTATATTAACACCTAAAAATGACAATGTATATACAATAAATCAAAATTTACTAAATAAATTTCCAGGAGAGATTAAAGTATATAGGTCCATAGACAGAGTACAAAAGAAAAGAAGTTGTAAATTATCCCATAGAATTTTTGAATTTCATTAAACTTTCCGGATTACCAGACCATAAACTAGCACTAAAGTAGGAGCGCCAATCATGCTACTAAGAAATTTAAATCCCCCAAAATTATGTAATGGATCCAGATTGATCATAACTAATTTACAAATAATTTGATAGAAGCCAAAATACTAACGGGTCAATATAAGGGAGAAGAAGTCATGTTTCCCAAAATACCACTGATACCATCAGATTATCTCTTTAATTTTAGAAGACACCAATTTCGAATAAAACTTTGTTTTTACATGACAATAAACACACCTCAAGGACAATCTTTTAAAGTCGTTGGCTTAGATCTTGAAACCGAATGCTTCGCCTACGGTCAATTAAATGTAGGCTGTTCAAGAGCACGCAAAGAAAAAAAATTATATATACTGGCCAAAGATTTTCATATATATTATATAATATATATGAAAATCTTATATGAAAAACATATATTTTTTATAAATAAGAAAATATAAATAAAATTCGTAATAATTATAATGTCATTCGTAATAGCAGGGCAACATTTAAGGGGATCCCGCACATTTAAAGTGATGGTAATTTATTTTTTTTAATATTTTATTCTATTACATAATAATACCTATTGTAGTGTTTTTTATTATCTGTAAAAAAATTAGACATGAATTCAGTCTAGAAGTTGCATAAAAATGTGTTTTTTAACGATAAGATAATGCTATTATATGCTATTCAATATTACATTGTTATGCTGTCAAACTTCAAACGCTGTTTTCTCAGAATAATTATTTCGCGCTAGGTATATGCATTCAAAAATATAGAACATAAAAAATATTATAATTATAATATTAATTTGTTGTGCTTTATATAGAATTTAATTATATGAATAGTAAAATAGAGAGATATTTAATAAAATGTATAGAATTCATTGTATTAAATGATAATTTCTATAGAAAAACCATCATTTTAGTATTTCTAATTTTTAATTTAGATATATATAATATAATAAATAATAATATTAAAAATAACTTTCTATTTTCCTATGCATGTATATGTTATGAATACATGACATAACAAATTATGTCAATTGAATAAATAGAATATCAGTTCTATTTTTTTTAGTGGACATATATTTTTCCTATCTATTTATACACGAAATTGGCAAATTGCGTGTTATGTGCGGGACCCCCTTAAGACGTTATAATTACCACTACAAGTATAATACCCGGGCAACGCCGGGCCGAAGCCAGCTTGTCTACTATATAAAAGAAAGTCTATTTAATTATATATATATATATATATGTGTGTGTGTGTATCTGGTGAGGTAACTCGAGAACCGGGGTACGTCGCGAAAATCTGTTATACCCGATCTTAATAAATTTGCAACAGTATGGTCTTGGTCCGGAACATTTTTTGAATTTGTTACCGCGTACCCCAGAAAAACCTGAAAAATTGACTTTTTGCCATTAAAATGATTTTTTGTCATCCAAAATCTTCGGCGTCGCTTTTTTGAAATATTTTTTTTACATATTTTCGAAGTATTTTTTTGAATTTTTTTTTGAAATTTTTGGAAATTTTTGAAATTTTTTGAAATATTTTTGAAATATTTTTGAGATTTTTTGAAATATTTTTGAAATTTTTTGAAATATTTTTAAACATTTTTTTGAAATTTTTTAAAAATATATTTTGTAATATTATTTATATTTTTTGTATTTTAAAAAATATTATTTGAAATATTTTTTTATATTTTTCAACTATTCGTTGAAATATTATTATTTTAAGATATAATTAAAATATTATAATTATATAATAAATATATAAATATTATAAGATATAAATATTATACTTTTTAAAATATTTGTAGAACATTTATAAAAAATATATTTTGTAATATTTGGAAATATTTGTTGTATACTAGGAATACAGAATAAGGAATAGCTATAATTAATAAATAATAGATAGGCAAACAATCAAAAATCGATCAACGCAGTGTGCGGTTTGGGTTTTCGATATTTATTAAGTAATATTTTGTAATATTTGAAATATGTGTTGTATTTTTTAAATATTATTTGAAATATTTTTGAAATATTTTTCCACTAATTTTTGAGATATTAATATTTGTATAAATTTGTTTGAATTTTAGCAACAATTTATGTTATTGTATATGAAAAGCAGAATCATGAATAGCCATAAATAATAAATAATAGATAGGTAAGCTATCAAACAACGAGTAAAGCAAAGTTGGGTACGGCAAGAAATTCCAAATCAGGAATAGTTATAATTAATAAATGATAGATAGGCAAATAATAAAAAACTAAGCAACGCCGATTTGGAACGGTTTGGGTTTAGGTTTTCAACATATTTTGGAATATTTGAAATATCTGTTGTATTTTTTGAAATATTTTTTATCTAATTTTTTAAATATTAAAAAAAATATGTTTCTAAATATGTTTAATTTTATTTAATTGTATATACTAGAAATGTAGGATCAGGAATAGCTCTAATTAATAAATAATAAATAGGCAAACAATTAAAAACCGATAAATGTCGAGTCGAGTACTGTTTGGATTTGGGTTTAGGTTTGAGTTTTCGATATTTTGTAATATTTTAAATATTTTTTGTATTTTTTAGCAATTATATATTTTAGAATAATCAGGAATAGCTATAATTAATAAAAATAAATAGTCAAACAATCAAAAACCTAGCAACGCCGGGTAGGGTATGACTACTAATATGTTGAAATATTTTTTATATTTAAAAAATATTTTTAGACACTTTTTAAAAATATATTTTATAATATTTTAAATTATTTTTGTATTTTTGTATTTTTACAAAATATTTTACGAATAAATCTTAAAAAAACAACGCTAGATCTACATCGGATACAGTTAGATTTATTAAATATTAGTTAGAAGACAACAATTAAAGATTAGCTATGCATAATTAGGAATAACTATAATTAATAATTGATAGGCAAATAATAAAAAACCGAGCAACGTCGGGTTGGGTTCGGCAAACAATTCTAAATCAGGAATAGTTATAATTAATAAAGTATACTTTATACTATCTATATATATAGATAGGCATATAATTAAAAACCTACCAACGCCGTGTTGGGACGGTTTGGGTTTGGGTTTTCAACATATTTTGTAATATTTGAAATATTTGTTGTATTTTTTAAAATATTTTTTGAAATATTTGTTCACTAATTTTTTAAATATTATAAACAATATTTTTCTATATTTGTTTGTATTTTAAATAAACTTTATTTAATTGTATATACTAGAAATATAGAATCAGAAATGGCCCTAATTAATAAATAATAAATAATAGATAGGCAAACAAACAATAATCAAGAAATGCCGGGTCGGGTATGGTTTGGTTTTAAAACATATTTTGTACTATAATATATATTTTTTTGCAATTTTTAGCAATTATATATTTTAGAATAATCAGAAATAGCTATAATTAATAAAAAAATAAATAGGCATTCAAAATCAGGTATGGCTACTAATATGTTGAAATATTTTTTATATTTCTTAAAATATTTGTAACACTTTTTAAAAATATATTTTGTAATATTTTAAATTATTATTTGTAATCTTACCAAATATTTTACAAATAATCTTAAAAACGAACAACGCTGGGTCTACATCGGATACAGTTAGAATTAGTAAATATTAGTTAGAAGAAAAAAATTAAATATTAGCTAAGTATAATCAGGAATAGCTACAATTAATAGACAAATAATCAAAAACCTAGCAACGCAGGGTAGTGTACGGTTTGTGTTTGGGTTTAGGTTTGGGTTTTAGACATTTTTTTAAAACATATTTTGTAATATTTGAAATATTTGTTGTATTTTTTAACATATTATTTGAAAATGTGTTCTACTTTGTTTTGTATGTTAGCTAACATTTATTTTATTATATATATCAATTAAGAATCAGGAATAGCTATAATTAATATATAATATATAGGAAAATAATCGAAACCGAGCAACGCCGGGTCGGGTACGGCTAGTATATATATATATATATATCTATACATATAAAAGAAAGTCTATTTAAATATTTATTTATTTATTTATTTATTTATATGCGTTCGATGTTTAAGAAAATGGCTCGACGGATTTACAAAATTTAAATTGCTACTAATTCTCTACGAAAAAAGTATTGTGGTTGTTCGGATGAATTTTTTATTGCCGCCTCTACACCGATCATAATTACGTAAAACTGTCCTTTATCGACCTATTTCCCTCTATAGGGAAATCTTTTGATTTTCTAAGAAAATGTTTCACATATAAAATGTATGCGAATGTGAGGCGTTTCGTAAAAATGTAATTATATTCATTTTACCATAATTAATGCATTCGTAAATGGCAATAAACGGTGATAACGTTTACGTTTTCGATATTTTTAACGAAGAAATTTTAAATTTTTCGATAAACAATTACATTTAAGTGCTTTGTTATTAATTATTTAATAAATAAATTGTTTTCTATAAATAAATCTTTGTTTACATCTACGTTGATAACGATTAGTTATTATTATACCCAGGCAACGCCGGGAAGTAGCCCGGAAAATGTTCAAGCAAATGAAATTAAATTGAATGATGAACAAAGAATAGTTTATAAAAAAATCTTACAAAGTGTAAATAACGAAGATGGAAAATTGTTTTTCCCCGCAGGAATTGGAAAAACTTTTTTGATTAATTTATTGCTAGCTAAAATGTAGATGACAAATAAAGAATATATTGCCGTAGAATTATCAGGAATAGCAGAAACTATATTATTGAACTGTAGAACATTCATTTTTAAGATTCCAATACAGTTAAACGAAGATTTCATTTACAGTATAAAGAATAATTCAAAATCAGGAAACTATTTAGAGCTGTACATTTATTTTTTGGGATGAATGCACAATGACTCACAAGCACGCATTAGGGCCGATGGAAAGCAAATGAAATTAAATTGAATGATGAACAAAGAATATATTATAACAACATCTTACAAAGTATAAATAACGAAGATGGAAAATTGTTTTTCCTAGATACCCTCGCAAGAACTGGAAACACTTTTTTGATTAATTTATTGCTAGCTAAAATGTAGATGACAAATAAAGAATATATTGCCGTAGAATTATCAGGAATAGCAGAAACTATATTATTGAACTGTAGAACATTCATTTTTAAGATTCCAATACAGTTAAACGTAGATTTCATTTACAGTATAAAAATAATTCAAAATCAGGGAAACTATTTAGAAGCTGTAAATTTATTTTTTGGGATGAATGCACAATGACTCACAAGCACGCATTAGGGCCGATGGAAAGCAAATGAAATTAAATTGAATGATGAACAAAGAATATATTATAACAAAATCTTACAAAGTATAAATAACGAAGATGGAAAATTGTTTTTCCTAGATACCCTCGCAAGAACTGGAAACACTTTTTTGATTAATTTATTGCTAGCTAAAATGAAGATGGCAAATAAAGAACATATTGCCGTAGCATCATCAAGAATAGCATCAACTCTATTATTGAACTGTATAACAGCCCATTCCATTTTTAGATTCCAATACAGTTAAACATAATAAAGAATAATACAAAATCAGGGAAACTATTTAGAAGCTGTACATTTATTATTTGGGATGAATGCACAATGACTCACAAGCATGCATTAGAAGCCGTATATAGAATGGTAAGAGACATAGTAAACAAATATAAGCCAATGGGAGGACAGACATTAATACTTAGCAGAGATTTCCTGCAAATTCTTCCAGTAGTGAAAAGATGTACAAAGACAGACCACATAAATTCGTGTTTGAAAACTTCAGTAATGTGGAAAAATATAAGATTAACTAAAAACATGAGAGTATTCTCATCAAACAATCACGATACAGCCACATTCGAAAATCATCTCTTAAATATAGGTAATGGAATGACGCAGAAAAATAATGGTATAGATATTATCCCGTGCGGAAATATAATGGAAAATAAAAATGAACTCATCACGACAATTTATGAAAATGTAGAAGACACTTATTTGGATGAAAATTGGCTTTGCGAAAGATATATATTAACACCTAAAAATGACGATGTATATAAAATAAATCAAAATTTACTAAATAAATTTCCAGGATAGATGAAAGTATATAGGTCCATAGACAGAGTACAAAAGAAAATAAGTTGTAGAATATCACATAGAATTTTTGAATTCCATTACACTTTCCGGATTACCAGACCATAAAATAGCACTAAAAGTAGCAGCGCCAATCATGCTATTAAGAAATTTAAATCCCCCAAAATGATGTAATGGATCCATATTGATCATAACTAATTTACAAAATAATTTGATAGAAGCCAAAATACTAACGGGTTAATATAAGGGAGAAGAAGTAATGTTTCCCAAAATACCACTGATACCATCAGATTATCCCTTTAATTTTAGAAGACACCAATTTCCAATAAAACTTTGTTTTTCCATGACAATAAACACATCTCAAGGACATTCTTTTAAAGTCGTGGGCTTATATCTTGAAACCGAATGCTTCGCCTATGGTCAATTATATGTAGGCTGTTCAAGAGCACGCAGAGAAAATAAATTATATATACTGGCCAAAGATTTTCATATATATATGAAAATCTTATATGAAAAACATATATGTTTTATAAATAAAGAAATATAAATAAAATTCGTAATAATTATAATGTCATTCAAATATTGATATATTCATATAAATAGGCAGGGCAACATTTCTGACACTATCATGTCCCACTACAAGTATAATACCCGGGAAACGCCGGGCCGTAGCCAGCTAGATATCGGGAAATCTTTTGATTTTAGAAAAAAATGTTTCACACATGAAATGTATGCGAATGTGAGGTGTTTCGTAAAAATGTAATTATATTCACTTTACCATAATTAATGCATTCGTAAATGGCAATAAACGGTGATAACGTTTACGTTTTCGATATATTTAACGAAGAAATTTTAAATTTTTCAATAAAAAAATAAATTTAAGTGCTTTGTTATAAATAAATAAATTGTTTTCACGAATTAAATCTTTGTTTACATCTACGTTGATAACGATCCCACGGGTACAACACATATAATACCCGGGCAACGCCGGGGCGAAGCCAGCTAGTCTATACATATAAAAGAAAGTCTATTTAAATATTTATTTATTTATATGCGTTCGATGTTTAAGAAAATGGCTCGATGGATTTACAAAATTTAAATTGCTACTAATTCTCTACGAAAAAAGTATTGTGGTTGTTCGGATGAATTTTTTATTTCCGCCTTTACACTGATCATAATTACGTAAAACTGTCCTTTTTCGACCTATTTCCCTCTATAGGGAAATCTTTTGATTTTCTAAGAAAATGTTTCACACATAAAATGTATGCGAATGTGAGGCGTTTCGTAAAAATGTAATTATGTTCATTTTACCATAATTAATGCATTCGTAAATGGTAATAAACGGTGATAACGTTTACGTTTTCGATATATTTAACGAAGAAATTTTAAATTTTTCGATAAACAATTAAATTTAAGTGCTTTTGTTATTAATAAATAAATTGTTTTCTATAAATAAATCTTTGTTTACATCTACGTTGCTAACGATCCCACGGGTACAACACATATAATACCCGGGCAACGCCGGGCCGTAGCCAGCTAGTCTCCTATATAAAAGAAGGTCTCTTTAATTATATATATATATATATATTTATATGTGTGTATCTGGTGAGGTAACTCGAGAACCGGGGTACGTCGCGAAAATATTTTATATCCGATCTTAATAAATTTGCAACAGTATGGTCTTGGTCCGGAAAATTTTTTGAATTTTTTACCGCGTACCCCAGAAAAACCTGAAAAATTGACTTTTTGCCATTAAAATGATTTTTTGTCATCCAAAATCTTCGGCGTCGCATTTTTGAAATATTTTTTTTACATTTTTTCAAACTATTTTTTTGAATTTTTTTTGATTTTTTTTTGAAATTTTTGGAAATTTTGGAAATTTTTTGAAATATTCTCGAAATTTTTTGAAATATTTTTGAAATTTTTTTGAAATATTTGAAATATTTTTGAAATATTTGAAATATTTTTGAAATATTTGAAATATTTTTTTGATATTTGTAAACATTTTTTTGAAATATTTTAAAATATTTTTTTGAATATTTTTTAAAATTTTTTGATATTTTTTAAACATTTTTAGTAATATGTTTAAACAATTTTTTTAAATATTTTTAAATATTTTTTTGAAATATTTGTAAACATTTTTTTGGATATTTTGTAGACATTTTTTTGAAATTTTTTTTAAATATATTTTGTAATATTATTTATATTTTTTGTATTTTTAAAAGATATTATTTGAAATAATTTTTTATATTTTTCAACTAATCGTTGAAATATTATTATTTTAAGATATAATTAAAATATTATAATTATATAATAATTATATAAATATTATAAGATAGAAATATTATAAGATATAAATATTATACTTTTTAAAATATTTGTAGAACATTTATAAAAAATACATTTTGCAATATTTGGAAATATTTGTTGTATTCAACAAAATATACTATAGGATATATACTAGCAATACAGAATCAGGAATAGCTATAATAAAAAAATAATATATAGAACAATCAAAAATCGATCAACGCAGGGTGCGGTTTGGGTTTTCGACATGTATTAAGCAATATTTTGTAATATTGGAAATATGTGTTGTATTTTTTTTTTTTTTTTTTAATATTTTTGAAATATTTTTCCATTAATTTTTGAGATATTAAAAACGATTATTTGTCTAAATTTGTTTGAATGTTAGCACAAATTTATGTTATTATATATGAAAGGCAGTATCATGAATACTATTCATTGAATAGCCATAATTAATAAATAATAGATAGGCACACTATCAAACAACGAGTAAAGCAGAGTTGGGTACGGCAAGAAATTCCAAATCAGGAATAGTTATAATTAATAAATGATTGATAGGCAAATAATAAAAAACGAGCAACGCCGATTTGGAACGGTTTGGATTTAGGTTTTCAATATATTTTAAATATTTGTTGTATTTTTTGAAATATTTTGCACTTATTTTTTAAATATTAAAAAAATATGTTTCTACATTTGTTTATATTTTAGATAAACTTTATTTAATTGTATATACTAGAAATGTTATAAAATAAATTGTTGCTAAAATTCAAACAAATTTATACAAATATTAATATCTCAAAAATTAGTGGAAAAATATTTCAAAAATATTTTGTGAAATATTTTTGAAATATTTTTCCACTAATTTTTGAGATATTAATATTTGTATAAATTTGTTTGAATTTTAGCAACAATTTATGTTATTGTATATGAAAAGCAGAATCATGAATAGCCATAATTAATAAATAATAGATAGGTAAACTATCAAACAAGTAAAGCAAAGTTGGGTACGGCAAGAAATTCCAAATAAGGAATAGTTATAATTAATAAATGATAGATAGACAAATAATAAAAAAACGAGCTACGACGATTTGGAACTGTTTGGGTTCAGGTTTTCAACATATTTTGGATTATTTGAAATATCTGTTGTATTTTTTGAAATATTTTGTCACTAATTTTTTAAATATTAAAAAAAATATGTTTACACATTTGTTTGTATTTTAGATAAACTTTATTTAATTGTATATACTAGAAATGTAGTATCAGAAATAGCTCTAATTAATAAATAATAAATAGGCAAATAATCAAAAACCGATAAATATCGAGTCGGATACTGTTTGGATTTCGGTTTAGGTTTGAGTTTTCGACATTTTTTTAAAACATATTTTATAATATTTTAAATATTTTTTGTATTTTTTAGCAATTATATATTTTAGAATAATCAGGAATAGCTATAATTAATAAAAATAGTCAAACAATCAAAAACCTAGCAACGCCGGGTAGGGTATGGCTACTAATATGTTGAAATATTTTTTATATTTAAAAAATATTTTTAGACACTTTTTAAAAATATATTTTATAATATTTTAAATTATTTTTTGTATTTTTACAAAATATTTTACGAATAAATCTAAAAAAGAACAACGCTAGATATACATCGGATACAGTTAGATTTATTAAATATTAGTTAGAAGACTAAAAATTAAAGATTAGCTATGCATAATTAGGAATAGCTATAATTAATAATTGATAGGCAAATAATTAAAAACCGAGAAACGTCGTGTTGGGTAAGGCAAGACATTTAAAATCAGGAATTGTTATAATTAATAAATAATAGATAGGAAAACAATCAAAAACCTAGCAACGCCGTGTCAGGACAGTGTGGGTTTTGGTTTTAGACATTTTTTTAAAACATATTTTATAATAATTGAAATATTAGTTGTATTTTTTAATATATTTTTTAAAATATTTTTCCACTAATTTTTTAAATATTAAAATATTTTTCTACATTTGTTTGTATGTCATCTAACATTTATTTTATTGTATATAAATAATAGTTAGGAACAAATTAAATATAAATATTTAGCAATGCAGAATTAGTAATAGCTATAATTAATAAATAATAATTGGCAAAAAATCAAAAACCGAGCAACGCCAGGTCGGGTACGGTTTGGGTTTAGGTTTGGGTTTTCGACATCTTTTTAAAACATATTTTGTAATATTCAAAATATTTATTGTATTTTTTAATATATTTTTTGAAATATTTTTCTACTAATTTTTTAATTATTAAAATATTTTTCTACATTTGTTTGTATTTCAGCTAACATTTATTTAATTGTATATATAACAATGAAGAATCAGGAACAGCTATAATTAATAAATAATAGATAGGAAAACAATCAATATCCGAGCAACGCCGGTTTGGGTACGGTTTGGGTTTAAGTTTGGGTTTTAGACATTTTTTAAAACATATTTTGTAATATTTGTTGCATTTTTTAATATATTTCCACTAATTTTTTTAATATTTTTCTATATTTTGTTTGTATTTTAGCTAACATTTATTTTATTGTATATATAGCAATGCATAATCATGAATAGGTATATAATATATCTATAATTAATAAATAATAGATAATAGGCAAATATTCAAAAACCGAGCAACGCCGGGTCGGGTACGGCTAGTATATATATATAATTAAATAGACTTTCTTTTATATAGTAGATATATATATATATATATATATATATATACCTATAGGTATACCTATATATAAACCTTATATATATCATACTAAGGATTTATTTAAATTAAACAGTATATTTATATATTGTTATATTACCTTCAAATGACTTAGTACCATATAATACTTGTGTATTCATGTTTAAAGTATATAATAATATTCACCGTCAAATAATAATCAATCATTTTAGTAAAAAATCTAATATTTATATAATACATGACATAAATTAATATTCCTTCATAACACTTAAATATATGTTCACATTGCCTTATAATTAGTGGTCCCTATTTATGGAATTCACTATGTCATTCTTTAAAAAAATTCACATTTTAATAAATTCAAAAAAAAATAAAAATTATCTCTTATACAAAGATTGATTAAAATAATTTCAAATTTAATTTTTTCCGACTTAAATAAAATTAGTTTTATTGTATTTACTTTTATTACTTTATGACATAATATAAAATTACAAAAACATATATTATTAATTATAAATTATCAGTTTTAAAAAAATATATATAATTAAAAATTAAAATTAAATTATTTCTTTAAAATATAAGTATTAAAAAAATAATTATTTAAAAATAGTCAGTATTATGATATATTTAATTTTTATTGTACCTATATTTTATTTAATATATTTTTTTTATTTTTTCTCTTGTTTCTTTTAGATTTAAATATTGGCTTTCTCCTATTTAGGTTATCTATGTTTTATTTTATTCTTGATGTATTTCTTAGATTTTAATTTTATTATGTTATCATTTATTTATATTATTACATGATGATTATATTTAGTTACATTATAAGTTTAATTATATTTTTTTATCATATACAGTCAAAGCTCGATAACTCAACATTGACGGGACGGAGTTTTCATGTTGAGTTAGCTAGTATGTTCAGTTATCGGATGTATACATTTATTTTTATTTATAATGGTATATTTGTTACGCTACTAATAGTATATTACTCCTAATGATGGTTTATGATTATTATTAAGTTTATAGATTGTATATTGTTCTAAAATAATAATTATTATAAATAAAAAGTCATAGGAATAGCAAGGATTTCTTGGGAATAGTACTATATTCATTTTAATAAACTTATTGTTAAAAATAATCATTCCCCATTGGATAATTCAAAATAGGCCTAATCCTTGATTATGCCTTGCATGAGTTATTATGAGTCCATTGTGAGGGATAGTTAATAAGTCTATATAGACTTAGTCTATAGACTTAATTAATGTGTTGTTCACATAAATGCATTCAAAATAGTACTCGTATGATAATATAATAATTGTAATTGTATTTTTACGTTTATATATTTATATCCATATATTATTAAATAAAACCATGTTGAATAAATTATGTTGAATTATATTTGTTGAGCAATGTAGACATACATGTAAAAGATTCGAATCCAACAACATATGTTTGTGATATTTTGATTTTTCATAAATGTTGAGTTATCGGATGTATATTTACATGTAATGTATAGGCTAGGATTATAAAAACGATGTTGAGTTATATGTATATTGAGTTATATTTGTTGAGTAATAGGGTTTTTGTTAACATGTAAAAGATACGAATCCAACCAAATATTTTTTGGATGTTGAGTTATCGGCAATGTTGAGTTATCGGCATATTGAGTTACCGAGCTTCTACTGTATATGTAAACAGGAAGTCATAATATTATAACATTATTATTTATTTAGTATTCTTATAAAATATATCTATAATGAAACTTATCATGTTAATAAAGGGGTAATTGTCTCGATAAGTAAAACTGCTTCTATAAGTACCCTGGCATTGCCTAAATATGATAATAATAATAATTATTATTATTATTATCTATAATATACATAACATTTATAATTATAATTATCTCGATAATTCGATATATCGATATATGTTAATTATACATGTCCTTATATTATACATTTCCTATAATGTACGTTATATATCAATGTATTAATGTATTATTAATATACACATATACAGTGTATATTATACACCTATATGTACACACACACTCATTACAGTGCCATAATTCCCTCTGAATCCCTCTGAAGGCATTAATCGTACATTAGTTATATATTATAATGATTTTTCGTTTGGTGATTATAAACAAATATTAAAAAATACTGAGCATTTGAGCTATATTAATATAATAAATATGATTAGGTATATATGGAATAATATCCATATATATATAAATTAAATAATTAATTAATATATAATATTTTTTCAGTTTATTAGTAAGTAGAATGTCATACACATTTTAACTAATATAATCCATATGTATATTATAATATTTTATGGGGTATTTATTTATTTATTGAAATATGATACTATTTTGAATTAATTAAAAATTAATTTTAATTATTCTAATTAATTAAGTATAATATTACGATAATAATTCAAATACACTTTTTTTCCAGATTTATAAAATATATTATATACTTTATAAAATAAATATAACTTGTAATATATAATTATCAATATTATCAATACGAATATTCATTTTGTAAAAAGGTGCGTACACTTTTTTAAATATACATTATTTTAACATTTTATGAAAAACGGCTGGTAATAAAAGGGGTAATTTAAGGATTTCAAAGTGGTAGGGGAAAATTCCAAAAAAATATATAATTATAATATTATAAATTATATAATTATATATGAAAACTTGATTATATATTTAAATTTGTATTAGTAAATTACTACTACAAATGTACTACTACTAGTAGTAGTAGTAGTAGTAGTAGTAGTAGTAGTAGTAGTAGTAGTAGTAGTAGTAGTAGTAGTAGTAGTAGTAGTAGTAGTAGTAGTAGTAGTAGTAGTAGTAGTAGTAGTAGTAGTAGTAGTAGTAGTAGTAGTAGTAGTAGTAGTAGTAGTAGTAGTAGTAGTAGTAGTAGTAGTAGTAGTAGTAGTAGTAGTAGTAGTAGTAGTAGTAGTAGTAGTAGTAGTAGTAGTAGTAGTAGTAGTAGTAGTAGTAGTAGTAGTAGTAGTAGTAGTAGTAGTAGTAGTAGTAGTAGTAGTAGTAGTAGTAGTAGTAGTAGTAGTGGTAGTAGTAGTAGTAGTAGTAGTAGTAGTAGTAGTAGTAGTAGTAGTAGTAGTAGTAGTAGTAGTAGTAGTATCCATTACCACTTCCTTTAATGAAAATAATAGCACCGTCAATATCCATTCCCTTAACTACAATTTTTAAAAACTCACTAACTACTGGAATAGTTCCCCCTGAATATAAACATGCAATAATTACACCCATACTTAAAAAACATAAACATGACATAAATGACTTGAAAAACTATCGCCCAATATCACAACTTCCTACTATATCTAAATTACTAGAACGAGTAGTTACTATACAATTGAAAGATTTTTTATATTCTAACAATTTAATAGATAACTACCAAAGTGCATACAGAACAAATCATAGCACCGAGACAACCGTAATTGATGTCTTAGATAGTATTATTACATCCCTTGATAATAATAATCATACACAACTACTTCTTCTCGACCTTTCAGCAGCTTTTGACACTCTAGACCACGATATTCTAAAACATAGATTGATTGAAATAGGAATAATAAATACAGCTCTAGATTGGATGATGTCATTTGTATCTAACCGTACGTTTACTGTAAAAATAGGAAAGGAATATTCTAATTATAACTCATTTGATACAGGTGTTCCTCGAGGATTTGTACTTGGGCCACTACTATTTAACATATATATTATACCACTTTCTAATGTTATCAGACAGTTTAAGCATGTTAAGTACCATTTATATGCAGATGACATTCTATTATATACTGAATTATCAAAATATAATTCTGAATTTGATAATGAATTATCGAATTGTGCTAATGCTATTTACGCCTGGCTTACCGATAATAAACTATCGCTAAATACTGATAAATCTGAATTGTTGAATATTCCCAGTAACTATTCCAACTTTCCACAGATATTCATCAATAATAATGAAATAACCCCAAGCACGTCAATCAGATACTTAGGGGTCATAATCGATGACAACGTAAATATGAATCGACATGTAAGTAGCATATGTAAAAAATCTAACTACGAACTGTACAATATACGCAAGATAGGTCATTACTTAAATAAAAGAGCTACAACAATTCTAACTAATTCATTGGTGTTCTCCTCTTTAGATTACTGTAATTCGCTCCTATTTGGTCTACCGAAATCTACTTTACTTCCTATCGATAGAATTATTAGATCGGCAGTTAGGAATATCTATCGACAACCAAGACACGACCACTCAAGTATTACTCTGAAAATGAAAGAAAGCAGAATCTTGAATGCATCAGACCGTGCTGAACAAAGAATACTGAATATCACTCATCGAACGTTGACCCATAATCAGCCTACGTATATTAGATCACATCTAAAATTCGTAGTTCATAATAGATCATTACGATCTAATATTGATACTCGACAACTTAAAGTCACTATACCAAAGCTGAAACGTACCGCGAAACGGGCATATTCTTATATTGCTCCAACTAAATGGAATGCTTTACCACTAAATTGTCGTCTTGTTATAAACCCTGTTGCGTTCAAAATACGTGTTAAACAGTATTTAATCGATAGAAATTAAATTGTTTATTTATTTATTTATTTCTAGTTGTTGTCTTTCATACACTTATCAGAACACTAATGTGTTATGAAACGAGTGTTTAAATAAAACGTTTTGATTTGATTTGATTTGATTTAGTAGTAGTAGTAGTAGTAGTAGTAGTAGTAGTAGTAGTAGTAGTAGTAGTAGTAGTAGTAGTAGTAGTAGTAGTAGTAGTAGTAGTAGTAGTAGTAGTAGTAGTAGTAGTAGTAGTAGTAGTAGTAGTAGTAGTAGTAGTAGTAGTAGTAGTAGTAGTAGTAGTAGTAGTAGTAGTAGTAGTAGTAGTAGTAGTAGTAGTAGTAGTAGTAGTAGTAGTAGTAGTAGTAGTAGTAGTAGTAGTAGTAGTAGTAGTAGTAGTAGTAGTAGTAGTAGTAGTAGTAGTAGAAGTAGTAGTAGTAGTAGCAGCAGTAGTAGTAGTAGTAGTAGTAGTAGTAGTAGTAGTAGTAGTAGTAGTAGTAGTAGTAGTAGTAGTAGTAGTAGTAGTAGTAGTAGTAGTAGTAGTAGTAGTAGTAGTAGTAGTAGTAGTAGTAGTATTAGTAGTAGTAGTAGTAGTAGTAGTAGTAGTAGTAGTAGTAGTAGTAGTAGTAGTAGTAGTAGTAGTAGTAGTAGTAGTAGTAGTAGTAGTAGTAGTAGTAGTAGTAGTAGTAGTAGTAGTAGTAGTAGTAGTAGTAGTAGTAGTAGTAGTAGTAGTAGTAGTAGTAGTAGTAGTAGTAGTAGTAGTAGTAGTAGTAGTAGTAGTAGTAGTAGTAGTAGTAGTAGTAGTAGTAGTAGTAGTAGTAGTAGTAGTAGTAGTAGTAGTAGTAGTAGTAGTAGTAGTAGTAGTAGTAGTAGTAGTAGTAGTAGTAGTAGTAGTAGTAGTAGTAGTAGTAGTAGTAGTAGTAGTAGTAGTAGTAGTAGTAGTAGTAGTAGTAGTAGTAGTAGTAGTAGTAGTAGTAGTAGTAGTAGTAGTAGTAGTAGTAGTAGTAGTAGTAGTAGTAGTAGTAGTAGTAGTAGTAGTAGTAGTAGTAGTAGTAGTTAGTAGTAGTAGTAGTAGTAGTAGTAGTAGTAGTAGTAGTAGTAGTAGTAGTAGTAGTAGTAGTAGTAGTAGTAGTAGTAGTAGTAGTAGTAGTAGTAGTAGTAGTAGTAGTAGTAGTAGTAGTAGTAGTAGTAGTAGTAGTAGTAGTAGTAGTAGTAGTAGTAGTAGTAGTAGTAGTAGTAGTAGTAGTAGTAGTAGTAGTAGTAGTAGTAGTAGTAGTAGTAGTAGTAGTAGTAGTAGTAGTAGTATTAGTAGTAGTAGTAGTAGTAGTAGTAGTAGTAGTAGTAGTAGTAGTAGTAGTAGTAGTAGTAATAGTAGTATTAAGTTTTTGTTACACTTATAAAGGAGAATACTTAATAATAAATTTGTCAAATAATATTCATGATAATATATCTAATTAAATATTATATATATATACATTTTTTAGAAAATATTTTATAAGAATGAAATAAAATAATCATTAAAATAATGTATATATATAATGGTTGCAGTATCATTGACGATTTATCAGTAATAAATACCGATTACTTATATATATATATATATATATATATATATATATATATACTTATAAGTAAATATACTTATCCTATTAAGGACACGAATAAGGACTGTAAGTGACAATTGATTGAAGAAGCATTGTTGGCCTGTAGTAATCATCTCTATTATGATGAAGAATAACCGCTGGTCATGTGACACGTATGCTGACGTCACGTGTTCCCGATGTGTGCGCGAGGAGTGAATCCGTCGCATCCGCACAGGCGCACACTCACTCAATAATATAATCACACCCGCACATCGCACACTCTCTCAATAATATAATCACACCCGAACAGCGAACAAACATATAAACTGTAATATCATATTATCCTAGGAATATGAATATATGTAGGTATCTAATCCTATTTAACTTATTACGAATATACCTATATTATATAATAATAATAGGTATTTATTGAAATATTATATATATATATATATATATATATATATATATATATATATATATATATATATATATATATATATATACAGTCAAATCTCGATAACTCAACATGCCGATAAGTCAACATTTCCGATAACTCAACATCCCACAAATATTTGGTTGGATTCGTATCTTTTACATGTTAACAAAAACCCTATTACTCAACAAATATAACTCAACATACATATAACTCAACATGTTTTATATAATCCTAGCCTATACATTACATATAAATATACATCCGATAACTCAACATTTATGAAAAATCCAAATATCACAACAAATGTTGTTGGATTCGTATATTTTACATGTAATGAAACTGCATTGTTCAACAAATATAATTCAACATACATTAGTCAACATGGTTTTATTTAATAATATATGGATATAAATATATAAACGTAAAAATACAATTACAATTATTATATTATCATACGAGTACTATTTTGAATGCAGTTATGTGAGAAAACCATTACTTAAGTCTATAGACGTATTACCTATCCCGAATGCCCATTTACTACTACTACTACTACTACTACTAATACCGCCTACTACTACTACTACCGCCTACTACTACTCTACCGCCTACTACTACTACCCCTTCACAATGGACAATGACTCGTGAGTGCACCCTTGCAAAGCATACTCAAGGATTAGGCCTATTTTGAATTATACAATGGGGAATGATTATTTTTAACAATAATTTTATTAATATACATTCTTGTATATTCGAAATCATTATAGATTATAAATCTAATTAAGTAACATGTCAGTCAAGAGAACAATTACTTCTATATCCATAAATGATAAATTAGAATCCATCATTAATATTGATAAAGGCGAATTAAGAAAGTCAGTCGCCAAACGATTAGATGTTTCTGTATCTACCATAGCTGGATGGTTTAAGATAAAGATGCCATTTATTAGGCATCTTTAGAATTCAACAATAAAAGAAAACGGGCCAAATTATCCTCACACGAATTTCTTGAAGAAAGGGCTTATACATGGTTCAAGCAAATTCGTGCAAAAAATATTCCTGTATCAGGTAAAACAATATATTATGATTATAATTATACATCATATTGCATATGATATAATCAAGGACATTGTCCTTGGTATAATCATTATATACGATATGGTATTTATTCCAGTTAATTATATTTGTATTATTACGTAATTTTTAATATATCTATTTATTTACAAGTTAATAGTTTATTAATAGTGGATGAAATGTTATATCACTATAACAAATACACAGATTATATGAATTGATTTTCGTATAAAAACGTAAACAACATTTTAAGTTCGATTTGTTAATAAAAATGCTATAGCATATATATATATATATATATATATATAAATATATATATATATTCTGATATTACTTTTTTATAATTATTAAATTAAAGAATGTTACATATCTAATCCTAATTAAAATATATAGATTGATAATAGATAAATTAAAATGGATATATAAACTGAATATAATGATGCCACGGATTATTTTAATTAATAATGGCACATATATAGAATACTGTTGACACATATAACATATATAACACAACATAAGTATGATTATGCTGTAAGTAGCGTTGTCATTCGGACCCGGACTTCGGACCCGGACTTCGGACTTTAGGTCATTGATACCGGACTGATACAGTATAATTTATGATATATCGGACTCGGACCGGACTTTAATATTTAACTCGGACTATTTCGAACTTTAAATATTAGATTCGGACTATTTCGGACTTTAAATATTAGATTCGTATTATTTCGGATTTTTATTATTGGATATCTAAAATACATTCCAATGTTTACCTTTGGGATTATATTTATTCGCGCCATTTTCAACCAACATAGCGGTTCTGTGTATGTATCCGCGACACTATTACTCAGCTTAGCGTCCCTTTGTGTGAATAGGAGTCACTGTCAATCAAACTACTCCCCCCCCTTTGTATGTATCCGCGACACTGTTACTAAACATAGCGTCCCTTTGTGTGAATAGGCGCCAATGTCAATCAAACAACCCCGCCCTTCGTATGTCTTGACCATTAATTATTATTATTTAATTTCTATATGTGATAATTATCTTAACTTATGTTTAATGTCAATGTTAACTACTATATATCACAAGAACATATATGTTCTAGTGATATTGAATTAAATATTTATAAAATGTCATTCTTGAGACTTTCTTGAGTATAGTATGGTGAATATTTCTAAATTATAAACATATATGTTCTATATATTGGATAATTAATATGTATTAATATTAGTTATTCACATATATAATTATATAGTACATTGACATGGAATTAATTATTATAAGAGTATTTATTCAGTTATAACATACATTAAGGATATGATATAATATTGCATGAAATGTTATATCACCATAACACATACAAAGATTATGTAAAATACTTTTTAAAACACAAGATAAAAATGTAAAGAATATTAAAAATAATATTTGTTGTACAAAATGAATTATATATACAGTATATATATACACTACATGTGTGTAGTAGTAATAAATAATATATTATATCTTTACTATAATATAATTACTTATAGAATGTTACCTGTTACCTGTTACCTAATTGGTTTAGGCACTTCCATCAACTTCTTTATTGAAGTTTTAGGACGTGCTTTCAATATATTATTGGGCAAAAAGGTATGTTTTGAGCTTTGATTTGAATGTTACAGTTGAGTCAATTGATCGGATATGGTGAGGTAGATCATTCCAGATTTTTGGAGCATGGGTGGAGAAAGATTTATGTTGGGAAGATGTTAAATGTAATAGAACTGGAGTTTTTAATTTGAATTTGTTTATGTGTCTTTGTTCGTAAATAGTTGTGTTGGGAGTTAGTAAGTTGGCAAGATAGTCTGGTGTGTTATGATGTGTAGCTAAATGTATGGTGAGTGCAATTTTGTAAATTATACGGGATTTTATTGGCAGCCAATGTAATTTGGTTCTCAAAGGGGATATATGTTGTCTGGAATATTTAGTTATGTTGAATATGAATCTGATGGCTGAATTCTGAAGACGTTGGAGTTTATTTATTATAGATTGTGAGGAGGCATAGAGACATGAATTACAGTAATCGAGGCGGGGGAGAATGAGGGATGTAGCGAGGAGTTTTGCAGTATTAAAATTAATGAAGGGTCTTATTGTTCGTAAGTTGTGTAGTATGTAGTTAATTGACTGTGATAGTGATTTAGTCTGGATGTTGAATTGTAGTGTTGGGTCGATTAATATACCAAGATTTTTTATTTTATTAGCATAAGAAATACTCAGATTGTTAATGGTAATTTGTGGTGGAATGAATATTGTGGTAGATGTTTTAATATGCATTGATTCAGTTTTAAGACAGTTTAGTGATAATGAGTTGTTGGTGAGCCAGTTATGTATATCAGTAATGCAGTTGTTAAGTACATTTATGTCGTTGTTAGGGTCTATCAATCTACAGTGCAACTGTATATCATCAGCATACGAGTGATAGTCTATAGTGGGGTATTTGTCAATAATTCTAAATAAGGGAAGTAGGTAGATATTGAATAGGAGTGGACCAAGGACCGATCCTTGAGGTACTCCATGAGTAACTTTACGAGGTTTAGAGATTAGTGAGTTTATACTAATTTGGTAAAAACGATCAGTTAGGTATGAGATGAACCAATCAAGTGCAGTACCAGAGATTCCGATAGAAGTTAGTCGATTTATAAGGATATTATGGTCAAGAGTGTCGAAGGCAGCTGATAAATCAAGGAGAATGACCACTGAACCATGTGCTGATGCAGCAGATAGGTGAATGTGATTAAGGATATGTATCATTGCAGTTTCAGTACTTTTGTGCTTGGTATAGGCACTCTGATATGGGTTTAATATATGATTTTCATGGAGATACGAATTTAATTGACGAGCAACAACTCGTTCTAGGGTTTTGGAGAGCGTTGATAAGTTGGAGATTGGTCGGTAGTTGGAGAGGATTGATTTGTCAAGGTTTGGTTTTTTTATGATGGGTGTAACATATGCTGTTTTCATGTAGATTGGAAAAATGCCTGAGGTAAGTGAGTTTTCTATTATTTCTTGGTAATAAGATGCTAGATAAATGTGGTACTTATTTAATATAGAATGAGGAATTGGATCTAGTTCGGAAGATGTATTTACTGCACTGAGGAGTTTTTCAATGGTAGTAGTTGATGGTAATGTGAAGGAGGAAAGGGAATATAGAGGTAGATTATATGGTTCATTGAGTGGTGTAGGGAGTGATTTAATTATATTCATGACTTTAGTATTGAAATATTGGTCAAATGTATCTATTAGCGTTGTTATGGGTTCATTTGGTAGAACACGTAGTGATATTCTACCAAGTAGCTGGTTAGAAATGGAGAAAAGTTTCTTAGAATTAGTTGATGCTTCTTTTAATAGATTATTGTAGTATGATTTCTTAGACTTCTTGAGTAGGGTTCTATATAGGCTACGTTGTTTGATAAATATATTATAATTATTGAGAGATTTAGATTTTCTCCAATAATTTTCATATAGTCGTAATTTGCGTTTTGATGATGAAAGTTCAGAATTAAACCATTTGCAATTTGGACGTTGTGTTATATATTTATATTTGATGGGGGCAAGTTCGTCAAGGGTTCTTGATAGAGATGTTTCTAATTTTGATACTGAGTTTGAAAATTGTGTGTTATTAAATTTTTTAGAGAATTCAGTGATGAAAGTATTGGTGTCAATATTGTTATATTTTCTATATTTAATATTTATAATGGGTCGAGTTGGTCTTGGTGAGCTAATATGGAAGAATACTAAATGATGATCAGAAAAAAGATTCTTTATTGAGTGGGAATTGGTGAGGTTAGAATGTGCATGGGAAATTATAAGGTCAAGTGTATTGCCTGCTATGTGAGTTGGGGATGTTATATGTTGGACAAAGTTAAATGAGTCTATTAATATATTGAATTGCCTGGTATAATTAGTGTCAAGATTAATTGGGATGTTTAGGTCACCGAGAATGATAGTATGATCAGTGGATGTAGTCAGGAGGTGTTCTAATTCAAGGAGAAACTTAGGAATTGACTTATGAGGTGGACGATAGATAACTATGATGGTGAATTGACGTGAATTAGCCGGGTGAAATGTACAAGAAAATGATTCTGAGTTTTCTAGTGCGAGATCAGTACTGTTTATTAGATTAATATTTGTCTTATATAGGATGCCAACACCACCACCAAGATGGGGGCCGAGTCTATTAAGCTGTGCAAAACTTAGATTGTTAATATTAAGGGATGCAGATATTGCAATATCATTATCCTTAAGCCACGTTTCTGTGAGACAAATAAGATCAAGATGAAGGTCATTAAATAGGTCAAGTGTGTGATCAACTTTATTGCGTATGGAGGAAACATTAAGGATGGCTGCATTAATCTGAGATTGTGATGTGTTGTGAATAAATGGTGGAATTGATAGTGTGGTATCTATTGAGGTGCTAGGAATTGAGATTGTTCTGAGATAATTAGGTCGAGTGGTTGAATGTCATTGTGAAGATTAATGCATATATGCATGTATATATTGTATAATATATTGTAAATATATCATTAGTAATCAAAACAATCAGATATATAATTATACAGATTCTAAAAGAATTACAGAATACTCGAAATTATCTAATTAAGAATAATTTAACTGACGATAATTGTTTATTACATATTACTCATATTATAAATACTTTTAACAAGCATGTTGATAACAATTTAATACAATCAAAAATGAATAATTACTTTAATAAAAAAAAAATGAATATAGCACTATTCCTATACTTTTTATTTATTATAATTATTATTTTAAAAGAATATACAATCTATATACTTAATAATAATCATAAACCATCATTAGGAGTAATATACTATTAGTAGCGTAACTAAAATACCATTATAAATAAAAATAAAATTATACATCCGATAACTCAACATACTCGCTAACTCAACATGAAAACTCCGTCCCATCAATGTTGAGTTATCGAGCTTTGACTGTATATATATATATATATATATATATATATTGAATACAATACAAATAGCGGATACAATTGTAATCCATTTATTCTACATTACAAAAAAAGAGTTTTTCAAAATGTTAATAAACGCTGGAAAACTCTTTTGGTAGTTTTTATATCTGTTATGATATGGAATACTCTTTTGTAGAGTATTTGGCCGTATTATGAGATAGAAAACTGTTTTTAAATAAAGAGTTTTCTACATTATATAAAAAGAGTTTTCTATATTTTAATAAATGCTGGAAAAACTCTTTTTTTTTAACAGTATAGATTTTAAGTCATTTATTAAAATAGTTCTTATTTTTTGTAATTAATAAGTATCATAGATCTACGGTATCATTATCGATAATATCCAGGAATATAGGACTCCCATAACCAGTGATAATCCTCGTTGACATAAACCATTTTAATTAATATGATTTTCACTATTTTTATGAGACAGTGAATCTTCTATAATGTGTTTACAATCAGAATATCCATATTTGATGTATTATTAGAAAGTTATAGTTATATGTGAAATAATTCAAAATATTTGTTTATAATAAAATATCCAATTTCATCATTATTTCTATAGGTAATACACCTATTGGTAATACACATTTATTGGCTAAAATAAACTGTTCCTTAAGTCAGTGAACTCAGAATTGGTTAAAGAATGTATATAAATATATACATTATGATGACTGCGCTTTTCTTTTATTCCCTAATTGCGCAATTTATTATTTATAACATGTTAATAACTGGCGCCATTAATTTCAAATGTATTATAATTTAGTTTAATAAATAGATCCTAAATAATATTAGAATTATTATAATAATTCATGAAACTTGCTTGTTATCAATATTTCCAATTTTACATTATATGAATCTGTCTGGGGTAATATAATCAATATGGTCAGTAGATATGTAGACTACTAGTAAGTAGATATAATCTATACATAATGTTCTAACTTTCTGATTTGATGTATTATTTATGTGAACTATGTATGCTGTCTGAATTTGATATATTAGTTGGGGAGTCTTAATATATCAATATCAATATTATCTTTTTTAACTTCCACTTAAATAGGAGTACAATTGTTAATGAATTATTATAATTAATATACAATATTATAACAAATAATGCGTTTGTTTATTTATGTTAGCATATACAATTAGAAAAACTAAAAATCAGAGGAAATATGTTTCTTAAATTAAAAATGTTTTTTATTTAATTTTAAATATTTAAATAAACTTAGATAGAATATATGGGCCCCTGGTAAATGTCACTTTTACCCTATCCTTGAGTCGGCTCTGGTTGTATTCAATATAATTGATAATTTGCTTGTTTTTAACTTACATGGAGGTTTCATCAGTAACTAAACTAAAACAAATACAGTGACCGCTATGCATTGGAACAACGTAGCCAACCCTCACAAGAAGTGTATCTAGTGGTGATTAAAGTTGTTCACTGTACAATGTACAGTAGACCGGTTCGTACTCAATTTTGTTTCGTAATTTTATAAACTTTCACATCTGTGACAATTATGTATGCTATAATAAATAAGTGTTTAAAATTGTAGACCTATATCTTAAATATTGTTATGTCACGAGACCTTTTAATTTTAACATTGAATACATATAAAATTTAACATGGGGGAGATATAGAAATAAGTTTTATTCAATTTTTATAAAATTGTATGATTTTTTTTAAGCCAACTATGGATATATCCTAGAAACATATATTACAAGTAGTATAAACAATACAAAATATTTTTCATAACAATCTAGATGCCCAAATTTTATAAAATAATTTAAGTAAAAAAAAATGTCTAAAAATCGTATAATTTAATATAAATAAATTATTACAATTTAATTTTAAAAATTAAAATATATAATTTATAGATAATAATAATACAATTCAAATTAATTATTAAAAAATTAAAAATTATTTTTAGAAAAAAAATTAACATCATTTGTAAATTTTTTTGGATTTTTATTTGAAATATGAAATACAAAATATTTTTACATATTTTTTCATTTTTTAAATTGTATTTGTATAAAGGACATTTATATCTAACTCATATCCACAATTCAATACAATCTGATGACTCACATTTATGTAAAGTATAATTATATATATTAATTTTAAAAATTAATTATTTTTTTGAATTATTTTGAAATAAATACTTTAAAATTAATACTGTAAAATGGTGTATTTTCTCGAGTTTTAGGAGACATTAATATTGGTAATTTGTAGATATATAAATTAAATATAGATATTATATTATTAATAAATATAAATAATGGTATATATTATATTAATTCATTAAATATAATACAAATACATAATTAATTTTAAATATTAATTTAAATATTTGTAAACATCAAAGATAATAAGATGGCGTCATTACTATTATACATGGAATATTATACATTTTATTTAAAAATAATAATTTATATTTCAAACTTTAAATGCTTCGTGACCATAGGTAACTATTTTTTTATAAAAATTGTTAATACATATTATACTAAAATATAGATATGTATTATATTTTATATGAAGGATTAAAAATTGAATCGAACGAACTGGTCTAATGTACAGTATACTGTAATAGTTATAATATATATATATATATATATATATATATATATATATATATATATATATATATATATATATATATATATATATATATATATATACCTATATATATATATATATATATATATATATATATATATATATATATATATATATATATATATTTATATATATATATTTATATATATTTATAATTAATGTAGGAATTACATAAACATATATATAAAACATAAGTTTGTAGATATATTAATTCTGCATTTCGTAGCGGGCTGCCTTGTACAGGATGTCGGGTAGTCAAATAATACAATTATAATAAATATAAAAGTATAAGTAGGCGTGGCGTGTTACGTCACCACCAGTAGGTCACTTGGTGTAGGTCACTTGGTGAGTCAGCGTAGAGGTCAAACCAGTCAATACAATGTGTCGTTGTTGTTGTTTAGAACGGACACACACGGTGATGAGCTGGCCACTGATTGTGACAATTTAATTAACGGATGGTTATGTAATCATAGGTATCTCGTTACAATTGCGTCATCGTGAAATTAATATCGCTTAATTCGATGACGTCACTATGTCGTCGTGAAATGTTGATATATTAATGTAATTTTGATAACACGATTTTGATAAATAATACGTTTTATTGTACAATCATAATGTTAGTGAATAACTAATAAATACAAATAACTAATATTTATTATACACATATGTTGTTATATATACATATATAATATTTATATTTATTTTAACTTATATATAAATATATATATATATATATATATATATATATATAAATATGCAATATATTTTATATAATAACTTATATTAATAATAAAACTGATCTAAGACTAATATTTATGTACATTATATAACCTGGATATATAATAACACATCCAATAATTACATTATTAGTAATCATTTTAAAATATTATTTATAAGTGATCTTATATATATAATTCTGTATAAATAAATGATCGGCACTCATTAACCATACCATGGATTACTTCGAAGTGACATTAAAGCTATATGGTTATAAGTAAACATTTCATCTAAGTTCCTGGATGGGATGAAAGGACTCCACCAAAATAAAATAACAATATGTATATATATATTGTTATTTTATTTTGGTGGAAATTAATTAAATTTAATTATATATATATAATAACAATATATATATATTGTTATTTTTAATATTGAAAATATATATATATTTTGTATAACAACTTAATATGGAGGGAAGTCGCTTATTTTGAATACTGTATACAGCAGATGGTATAGCACCAGGTTTATATTATTGTTCATGGGTGAAACCCTAGGGGGACGGGGGATGTATCCCTCCTATATTATAATATATATATATATATATACGAATATTATTATAATATACCATATTTAGGTTGTCAAGCAGAAATTAAACAAATCCAGCCTTTGGCTTTATACGTACACTGTGGGGCTCATCTTTATCATTTAATAACATCAAAAGCCGTCAATGAATCAACTATGATTAGAATTTATAACTATACTTAGAATTTATCTAAATACATTTCAAGATTTAGGTTCAATATATAATCAGTCAGGAAAGTTTAAACAATTATTTCAAAATAATGAAAATAATGTTATAAAACCGTTTTGTCCAACCAAATTCTTGACAAGAGAACCTGCAGTATCCTGTATTATCAATAACTATACTGATATAATAAACAACTTGGATGAGTATTGTAAAAAATGGTATGGCTTCAGGTAAATCTACTGGTATATTAGTCAATATGAAATCACCTTTATTTAATCTTGGCATATCTTTGGTATTTCCAATCATTTCAATTTTGGAGTAATTTAATGTAATGCTACTAAGTAAAACTATTACTGTAAGTTTGATGATTTTATCTTCATAATCTGTCATCCAAAAAAAACAAGAATGCAGAGAATAAATCAAATTTAGTGATATAATATACCGAGTTAACAAATTGATTGATGATAATGATATTGATGACTTGATGTTACCAAGAAAAATAAAACAAAAGGATAATAATCAACATATTAATATAGAAGAATTTTATCGAAGAGATTATTATATAATTATTGATATGGTAATTGATTCAATACATACATATTTTAATGCAACAGATATTAATATATACAAAAAAATGGAAAAATATTTACAAATATTGATATAATAAAAGACTACCCAGAGTTATGTAAATAATATTTGATTACAAAATTATATGTTATTAAAAACGTTATAATAACATGAATCTGAACAATAGTATAATGCCTTAAGAAGATTAAAGACATGGCTAAGAAATATCATTACGCAGAGAAGATTAAATGCGATAATTATTTTCAATATCCACAAAGAAAAATTGGAAGAATTAGACATAGATGACATTAAAGTCATTTATAAATAATTAATTTGAGAGAAGAAGTATTAAATTTGGTAAATAACTTTTGTGAATAAATATATATATATTATTTTAAAATTTTAAATATATATATACCTAAATATTCGATTTGTTTCCAATATCCCCCAATATCCCCTATATTAAAAGTTAAGTTCCGCCCCTGTAATTGTTTATAACAAAATGTGCAGTTCTTATTTATACAATTGGTGCCTTAACACGTGAGCGGCTACCAAGTGAGCTATTTATTTATTATTATTAGAAACTTCATCTAAGTTCCTGAATGGGATGAACAAAATCCACTAAAATAAAAATTAAATCAATTGATCGGATATGTGGATAGTGAGGGAGATCATTCCAGATTTGTGGAGCATGGATGGAAAATATTTATATTTGACAGATGTTAAATTTGATAGAAATTGAGTTTTTAATTTGTTTATTTTTCTTTGTTCATATATAGTTGTGTTGGGATTTAGTAAGTTGGCAAGATAGTCTGGTGTGCTGGGGTGAGTAGATACATGTATGGTGAGGAAAATATTATAAATTATACGGGATTTTATTGGCAGCCAATGTATTTTTGTTCTTAGATGGGATAAATATATATATATATATATATATATATGTTGTCTGGAATGTTTGGCATTGTTGAATATGAATCTGATGGCTGAGTTTTGAAGGCGTTAATGCCTCCAATTGTAGTTTATTTATTACAGATTGTGAGAATACATAGATGTATAGCATATATACATGTATCTATAGTTACATAAGTTGTAATAATCAAGGCGTGATAGCATAATGGATGTAGCGATAAGTTTCGCAGTAGTAACATTAATGAAGGGTCCTATTGTTCGTAAGTATACTTAAACTATATTTTAGTAGTTTAGTAGTTTAGTATATGGTTTAGTATATAGTTAATTAACTGTGATAGTGATTTAGTCTGAATGTGAAATTGTAATGATGGGCTAATTAATATACTAAGATTTTTTACTGGAATAAGAAATACTCAAATTGTTAATAATAATTTGTGGTGAAAGGAATATAGTAGCTACTAGTAAATTACTAGTAGTTTCAATATGCAGTGATTCAGTTTTAAGATAGTTTAGTGATAAGGAGTTATTGGTAAGCCAGGTATCTATATCAGAAATGCAATTGTTAAGTAAATTGGTTTCAATGTTAGGGTCTGTCAATCTAAAGTGTAATTGCAATGTATGCATTACATGTATGCAGAGCTGGGCAGTATCGCCGATACAGTATCTATTAAGGCAAAAAAGCAGTATTGTAGATACATTTTTATTTGTATTTGTATCTATTATAACAATTAATAAAGTATTTGTAATCGTATCTATTGGTCATAAATAGTATCTACGATACGTATTCACTAAGAAAAGTATGTAAACAAATACATATTATTAAATAATATATCATTTGAACGTTATATTTATTTTATATTTTATAATATCATATTATACATTTATTATAATATATATAAATTATAAATATATTTTTAATAAAATATCTTTTGTAAATATTGATATTAATTCATTGTTAAAAGTTATGATATATCAATTATAGTGATTTATTTTCAAAACCCATTATATATATTTATTGAAAACAAAGACATTTTTTTTGATAATTTATTTATAATTCTAAATAATACTAATTAATAATATATTAATAATTTATTTTTTGTATATTTGATAATTTACTATATTCGTGAAGGTCGCTAATTATTTTTAGTTGAAAAATATTGTAATAATGTATATTTCTCCATAGACTGTAATGGCTCATAGTATAATTTCAGATGAAATACACGCTGGTATACTAACATATTCATCGTGGGCATCATCAAATGTCATTAAATGTCACCAAATGTATTCTATATCATCTATTGAAGAACACGTTATAGGTGTAAATATGAAATATTTTCTTTTAAGGGGGTATCCCACTACCAGTATTTCCGGAAATAATGTCCGTACATGTTTGCTAGAAAGATATTTTCTATCAAGTTAACTACAATTTTAGTGATCAATCACTTACTTTCCGGCAAATTTCCGGAAATATAGTAACTTTAAGAGTAATTTTATATAGTACTTTTAAAGGGGAACCCTCTACAACTTGCTAGAAAATCACTTTCTAGCAAACATTGCCAGATATTATTTCCGTATAATGTACCTTGATATGTACTATATTCGACAACGATGAATATATATATTTATATTATATATAATATAACATATATGATATAATATATATCTAATTTATATCTATATATTAGGTATACATTATATAAATTATTCCTATATACAATATATATATATATATATATATATATAATAATAATAATAATAATAATCAGAGTTTGGGCATTAGCCTGGATGAACGAAAAAGCAGAGCTTATCAAGTCGTTCACCCAATGTGATTGTGGGGGGAAAAATTATGTATAAAATTAAAATAATATTAAATAAAATATTAGATTATAATATAAATTTCTATCCAGGATATCAGTAAAAAAATAGTCATAAAAAAATCTACCTAGAATACTTTATATCGATTGCCAATGAAAGTCGATAAAGGTGTATCAACTTGGAGGATTTGGGGTTTGTATATCCAATGCCTTAAGGAACTCACTTTCGCCAAGAGTAAGAGCACTGGCAACAATTGCCCCCACACAACAATTGCATCCTCATCCCCGACACGAACCATTACCGGCAACATAAATAATCAATACAAAGTACTCGTGAATATCTTATATTTAATATGTAATATTTAAAACAAAAAATTGACTTCCTGAATAGAAAATAATACTGAATGTTAATTAAAATTTAAATAAAATTTAATATGTAAGTAATTAAAAATAAGTAATAACAAATATGTACAATTAAAAACTTAATACAAAAATAAAAATAAAAATAAAATAAAATTGCAAAAAACCCCACAATCATTCTCATCATGTATTTAAAATAAATAATTGAATAATATGTACCTACAAAAATATAAACCAATAAAACACAAATATTAAAATTGTATAACAAATTATAAAAATATATTAAAAAAAAACTATAACTAAAAGCTATATAAGCTATAAAACTATAAAAATAAAATATATAAAATAAATACTGATAATATAAGGTAGCAAATAAATTAATATATCACATAATACAATAATTAAAAATAGATTATAAAAATATAAAATTAAAATTAATAAGACGATATCATAAATGATTTAAAAATTGTTTTAAAATTATTCAATTTCGTAATATTTCTTATTTGTTGTGGTAATCTGTTCCACAGCATTGGACCAGTATTCGATAAACAAAATGCTTTTCGGTCAGTTCGTACTTTTATTCTATGAAACAGATTTTCATTATAAGATTTAGCTTTATATAATAATTGTAAATTCTTAGGTAAAATATTATTCCTAGCTCGAAACATAAATTTTATACTATTCATTTTTACAATATCGTCAAATTTAAGAGAATTAGAAATAGTATAGAAATTTGTATACATAGAATGAGTATTACAAATACATTTTATTGCTCTTTTTTGTAAAATGAAAATATTTTTTAAACTGGATTTGAAGGTATTCCCCCAAATATTTGAACAATAATTAAGATGTGATAAAAATAAAGCATTATATAATAAAATTAAAGATTTCATATTTAATTTATTTTTAACTTTGTGTAAAATTGCAATTGTTCTAGAAAGTTTACTTGAAACATAATTGAGTTGCAATTTCCAATTCAATTTACAATCTATAATAACACCTAAGAACTTTATTTCACTGACTTGTTTAACTTTAATGTTATTAATATTCAAATCCATATTAATATTAATATTTTTATTTCTTATATTAAATAATAATACATTCGTCTTACTAATATTGAGTGACAATTTATTTACATTCAACCAATCATATAGTTTGTTAATATTAAATTGAATATTGTTTTTTAATTCTAAAATAGACGTATTTGAAAAAATTAAAGTTGTATCATCTGCAAATAAAACTGATTTAAAAGTATCTGATATATTCGGAAGGTCATTAATATATAAAATAAATAATAACGGACCGAGTACAGATCCCTGTGGTACACCACATTTTATATAATTATAATAAGAGTCAGTATTATTATATCTAACAAATTGAATACGATCTGATAAATACGATTTTATTAATTTTAGCGCTATACCTCTGATACCATAAATATAAAGCTTATTGATTAAAATATCATGATCCAGTGTATCAAAGGCTTTGCGTAAATCTATTGAAACAATAGAACAGTTCTCTAAATTTTCTAAATTTGTATTAACTGATTCTAATACATCAGACAATGCATTAGCTGTAGATAAATTCTTTCTGAAACCATATTGATTATCATTTAATATATTAAATTTATAAAAATTTGAAATCCTGCTTTTAATTAGTTTCTCAAATATTTTTGAAATTTGTGGCAGTAAGGATATTGGTCTATAATTCTCAGCTAATGATTTGTCTCCAGATTTAAAAATTGGAATAACTTTAGCTTTTTTTAAAACATTAGGGAAAATACCTTCAGCTAGTGACCTATTGAATACGTGTTTTAATAAAGGACTTATTTCTAAAATAATTTCCTTAATGATAAACATACTAAAATCAGTAACATCTGTACTAGATTTACTTTTAGAATTTCGTACCTCATTCAAAATTTCATAAATTTAAATTTGTGTAAAAAATAATGAATTTTTATTATTACCTTGCATAGTTTTATAAATATCATTATCAAGAGATGGTGCAGATATTTTTTCAGATAAGTTAATACCTATATTACTAAAGAATGTGTTAAATTCATTAGCATTCGGAGAATTAGAATTATTACCTTTTTTTACCTAAATTAGGATTAATTAAATTATTAATAATTGACCATGTATACTTAATATTATTTTTATTATTATTTATTTTATTTGAATAATATAATTTTTCAGATAAGCGTAATAATGATGTAAGTATGTTTTTATATTTTTTATAATAATTTATTTTTGTAAATGATTTATTTTTAATCATTTTTTTATACATTTTGTTTTTTTTATTTATACATTTAATCAGACTATTGTATAACCATGGTTTATTATTTTTATTTTTTTCTTTAACTTTTATAATAGGACAATTTAAATTAAATAATTCTACTAAATCATTAATTAACTTATCATATAATAATTCTAAGTCCATATCAGAATAGATATATTTCCAATCAAAAGCATTAATACTACATTTAAATTTATGTATTGTATGACCATTTAGTTTTCTGATATATTTATATGTATTATGTTTTGTATTACTTTTATTTGAAATGTCATATATTACAAAAATTGGTAGGTGATCACTGATATCACTAAATACAATTCCATTACTTACTGGTTTATATGTTATATTACAATAAATGTTATCAATTAGTGAATTAATACTATTACCATATCTGGTCGGCTTAGTTACTAGTGGAAAACAACCCATACTGAAAATGGTATCAATGAAATAATCATTATTACTATTTTTAATTAAAATATTAACATTAAAATCACCAACTAAAAATAAATCACCTTTGACTGAAAAATCACTAAAATTATTATAAATAAAATCACTAAAACGTTTAATATCAGAATTAGGAGATTTATATATCCCACTAATTATAGTTTGTTTATTATTTATAAGCATTGATATACTAACTATGTCTACAAAATCTGGCATTGAATAAGTTAAATTATCTAATGTGTTAAAATTTAAATGTTCTTGTATATATATAGAAACACCACCTCCTATATTTAGATTTTTTATAGATTTATTTTTTCGAATTACATGTGTACAATTATATGTGTCAATGTTATATAAGTCTTTATTGAAATCATGTAACCATGTTTCAGTTATAACAATAATGTTAAATTTAAAAGTACAAGAATCTAATAATAATATTATATCATCGAAATGCTTTACTAAACTTCGTGCATTTATATGTATAATAGAAATACCTTCACAAAAATCAATATTTATAGAATTTAAATCAATGTATTTACAATCAACTTTAGGATTATTCATAAATTCATGATACATAGGAATACTATATTTATTATTGTTATAGAAATGATCACTATTTTTATTATAAGCATTATATATAAATTCATTAGCATTAAAGTCGGAAACACAATTAACATTGTTTGTCATTATAAAATTCAAGTAAAATATAATTAGTATATAAATAGTCAAAATATAAAAAAGTATATAATATGGATTAAAATGTATTAAAATTTAATATTATTATTATATTAATATTATATTATATGTATCATTAGTCATAGGATATCTTTAGTTATAGGTAAAAATAAAAATAAAAAATTTTAAAAATATATAAATACAAATTATAAACTAATATTGTCAATAATATTTTCTAAATGTAATTGATTTATAATTTGTATTTTTTTATTATCATTAGTTTCTATAAAAATATTATTGTTATATATCCAGGTATTAATAATTTTATTCTCCGATCTTAATTTACGTGTATTAAAGAATATATTATTAGTACTATTATCTAAGAATTCTTGAATATATATGTTCGTATCTTTTAATTGATTTTTATTTTTTAATATTGATGATTTGATTTTACTGTTATTTAAACTTATTACAAATTTATTATATTTTAATGGTTTATTATTATCACTTTTATATTTTAGTTTTTTGATTTTAATTATATTCTCTTCTTCAATTGTTATATCAAGTTTCTCTTTCAAGAAGTTTAAATAAGTTGATTTTATAGAATAATCAATAGTATCTTCAATATCAGTAGTTAATAATATATTATTATTGATTAGTTTATTGTTAATTTTGGGAGCTATTGAATCTATTTCTACAGCCTATATAATACTATTGTTATCTATTTTATTTTCTAGATTGATAACTTTTTGAATAATAATACTATTTTCGTCTTTTAAAGATTCGATATTCTTAGATTGATAACTAATTATGTCAGATAATTTATTTATAATATTTTCTAATACAGTAATTTTATCATATAATGCTTGATTAGTAATAGGCATAATGACAGACAATACTATGTTTATATATGAATTGATTATAGATATAATATAAATTGAAAAATACATTAATGATAAATAAGAAATGTAAACAAGAAAAATAGTCACGGTTCAATGATTTCAATAAATACTATATTAAAAGTGATAATATAGTTATTATAACAATTGATAAATTTATAATAACTATAAAAATGAATGTATTATATATTCATGCATATAGAATATTAAATTAAATATACAATAAACTTATCTTGATAAGGATGATTTGAGATAAAGTAAATTGAAAAATATTGTAATGTTTATAGAATTGTAAACAGGAAGTGGAATGATATTTATTATATATATATATATATATATAATATATATTATATATATATATATATATATATATATATATATATATATATTCATCGAAGATATATCTACTAAGAAAATTCTGTATTTGTAATTCTAGGGGGAAGTAACCTGATACGGAAACTTTAACAATAAATGGTCTTAACATTTTATGACTCAATATTTGTATTCAAAAATTACAATATATTAATATTATATGATTATAGATATTATTGTGATTTTAAAATGTTATTTAAATAGATTTTTATTTTTAAATATACTTTTTAATCAATAGAGAATGGGGGTATCCATATTCGATACCAATGTCTTAATACGGACACTGTCCGTCGGACACCCTGTTTTATAATAGGGGAGAGTACGGGAACTTAAGCCGGCGAGTAACTTGAACCAACTCCAATATCAACACAAACGAAATACATACGGGATATTCATATTGTAAATATAAATATAACAAATACATTTTTTTATTATAAATATACTTAATTAATTTTATATTTAAATTTATAGTTTTTCACAAAAAAATGTAAATATATACTATTAGATTAATTTAATATATTTAATTTTATCATAATCTTAATACTTAGAACATATTAATATTATAGATAAGTACATATTTAAGCATATATACAATATAAAATAATTTAAAAATTATTATTTTTAATTATTTAATATATATAATTAAATAAAATATGTAAATGGGGTAACTTAAGCCGGCTCAAGTTACCCATAAACGATCAAAATTAAAAAGTAAATTATTATAATAATTAAATTTTAACAATAAATAATTATTAAATTAATTTTATTTAATATAATATTTAATTTGTGTTAATTAAATTGTATTTAATAGAATATTTTTTTGTGTTAATTACATTTTTTTAATATGATATTTTGTTTTCATTATCTAAATATTTCATTATTATTATAACAATTACTATAAAATAATCATATTATATATTTAAACCATTACTATATATAACTATATACTATTAAACATATATATACAGCCAACTCACGGTAAGTCGGACTACGGATAAGTCGGATTTATCGATAAGTCGGACACATTTAGTTAATTTGGTTGGATTTATATCCAGATCCATGTTAAATTAATCGAATAAATCGGATAAGTTGGAATTTTCTATAAGTCGGACACATATGATAGTACATTTTATGATTTCTATATATACAGGTATATCGGATAAGTAGGAATTTTTATAAAATGTCAATATATGGTATATGTCTTTAACCTATATCGCGTAACTATATTGACATATTTTAATTTTAGTAATTAATATTATTGAATACAACATTTATGTTATTAATTGTTGCATAATTCCACATTTTGGTAACCCTTTAACCACTTTTAATGGGGTAACTTGAACCACTTTTAATTTTTTTATAATCTTAATTATGTGTTATAACATTATAATTAATAATTTTTGTTTGTTTTTTTTTAACTTAAAATCAATGGAATATATAATACTATAATAATAATATAATAGTTGTTATATAGTAATATTTAAATTTGAATTATTGGCATAAATGTAAAAAGTGGTTCAAGTTCCCCCACTCTCCCCTACGCACACCACACATACCACTAGATAAACTATATATTATTTATGACAAATCAGATAAATTACAATTACATTATTTATAATTAATTTTATGAATAATTTAATATAATTTAATTAGTTAATAATTTATTTATTATTATTATTTTTTTAATTAATAATACAGTTTAAAAGTTTTAAGTTCTATCTAAATAATAACATTTATATTTAGCCACATTTGTGGTATTAATATTATAACGAACGCGATTTTTATGAATAGTTAACTATTATGATTTCTGAATTATCGAAATCTATTCTGAATTCACACGCTGCGCGCTGATTATCTATAGATAATATAGGGTGTCCGTATTAGGAACTTATATGACCTCTAGATATATATTTATAACTTAATTAATATTTGATGACAAATATAGCAATTATAAATATAATATTTAGAATTCTTTAGTTATTAATAATATATTTGTATGTGTTATATCGATACATTTGTATATGCTTGATAACATTTTAAGTTAACATTTTTTTTCATAATTTTAAAAACGTAATAAAAAATCAATCTATTGGATAATTTTTTATCAGCATTATTTTGAATAATAAAAAAATAAAAAATACTTATTTAGACTATTTATGTAATTATGAATATTTTATTCATTTAACATTTTTTTGAAGGATTTATGGTTTCTGAGATACTGAGAGTGTCCGTATTCGGTTACTTTCCCTTACTATGATTTTTTTTAAAGTAATTGTAGTAGGTTTTTAGTAGGTTTTTCCTAGTATATATTATAAGAAAAAAGTGTGTAATTGTAATTATTATACACTATTTAAGTATCGTGCCTATCTCTGCATGTATGTCATCAGCATACGAGTGATAGTCTATATAGGGTATTATAGTGTGGGTATTTGTCAATAATTTTAAATAAAGGAAATATATAGATATTGTACAGGAGTGGACCAAGGACATATCATTAAAGTTTACACATCCTTAAAACATAAGTAGTATATATACTTTAGTCTTCATCCAATTGTATAAGATATTGTTGATCCTAAATGATGTTTTTTAAGATGAACTTCGATGTAAATATGATATATTCTATAATAGATGATATTATGGTGACATTATTGAATAAATGTGTTTTGAGGTTATTCTGATTATGTAGTTTAAGACATTATTCTATAATATTATAGAATTTGATATCATATTAAGATGTTCTGAAGATATTAATCTAGTAATATTATATATATATATATATATATATATATATATATATATATATACTATCCATAATATATAGGCCTACCTTCATAAACATCCTAATATTTCTGATGAATACATATAAATTAAATTCGAAAATTTCAGGATTTGATATTGATAAAACCACTATCTTGTAATTATGACATACAATATATGTTTAGAAAATTAAGGGAAATTCATTATTTACATAAGGACGACGTCCGAGACGAGTTCAAGTTAGATACATTTAAAGATATATAAGATATGTAATATAAAACTATTTGAGTTTAACATCGAGGAAAACATGACGTCACTATAGTGAGCTATAGCTATAGCTATGACGAATAATGATAATATGGAGGTGTTAGTTTACATTTACACTATAGTGTTACTCCTATAGAAGATAATGGAAGGGGATATTTAAGTGTAGGTAAATACCGCCAAAATAATAAAGGTTAGATAAATACTACATTTCTAGACCTTCATGATATTAGAAGAATACAACAAATTTAGAAGAAATATCAAAATACGAATAATACAATATAAAATTAACTACATTATATAGAAAATATGATGAAAATTGCATACGAATATTAAGAACACGGTGTAAATATAATGAACAATACCTGAAAATAACTATTACAAAGAAATCATCGACTAGTAAAGGTAGGTAATAAAATGAAACAAATTAGAGTTATAAAAATGTAATACAATGATCGATAATATATAAGATGAATTTGAATTACTGAATAGATAGAAATAATACTTTACATACATTTAAAATCTTAATGTATAAGGAAATAAAAGTATATTAAATACTGCCGGAATAACTGGTAAAGGAAATTATATCATTATATCACCTGTATATATATAGGCCTATATACCACAAGTATATTACCAGACGTAAATTACGTTTATAATATAGCATCGACATGTATTAAATCCTGGTGTTAATCAAATATGAACACTACCAGTAATTACTTAGTAACTTAAGTTACTGGCAGTAACCTGTTACAAGATATTCAATATAGAAAAATGTCATAACGATTGGATATATTTATTTGTTACAAATTTATAATTATAAAAATATAACTTGAAACTATATTAAAATTACAGTATATTAATGTAATGTAACGTACTTAAATAGGTCTAAACAATATATAATTACAATTATAAAAGGTATATATAACGTAGACTACAATATATGGTAAACTTATTTATTGCATGTTAACAAGAAAATTACAGAGCAGAACGAATTATTATTTATTTAAGGATGCATAAGGACGTATAACCTACAATATTTAACATGAGAATATTTACAATAGCAACAATCTCTATAACATGTAAGTAACTTATCATACACTCATTTCAAAAATATTCGATTGAGTATCTTTTAACACTGAGATAAACATATAGAACTTTAATGTGAACTTATTGAAATGATCCAGGTACCTACAATAATTCAGTGTATTTCGGTGGATATATTTAGGAATTTTTCAAAATATAATTGGTGTTAATATTTGTGAGAATAATTACTAATTTAGACTCAACTGCATATTGACCAACTAAATTTAAAGAATGGGCAGCACATGGTATCAACATTGCTAATGGATTATGATTTTTTATATGGGCTTGCATCCCATTATATCTTCCAGACATGTTACTGGCGTTATCATAGCTTTTTCCACGACAATTCTTTATATTAATTCCATTTTTCTTGAAGAATTACAATAATACATTAGTCAAGTCTAAACCAGTATTGTAATTATTTCTACAAATGTAATGAATCTTTCTAGTATTATATCATCTTTTAAATATCTAACTATTATTGTCAATTGATCAACATGTGAAATATCAGGCGTGGAGTCAACTGATATATTTGCATTCTTAATTTAGTTTATTATAGTTGAGTTTACTTGTTCAGCAAGTATTAACATTATTTCATCACAGATAGTTTTAGATAAGTAATTAATATGACTACTACCTGTAGAATTTAAATAGTTATATATCATATAAATATATATAAATTATAGAAAATGTAATACAATTTTGAAAAGTATATAAATATATGTTATATATTATAATTTATATAAATTAAGTATTATACAAACCTTTAGCAGAATACTTTTCTATATGTGTAGACAAAAAAGGATCATACTTCTATAATAATTCCTATACCCAAATAATTTCCATTATGATTTGAACCAATATCTTGATCAGAGCCTCTAAATGCTAAACCTCACTCACATATGAATGTGATAACATTTATAGTACTCACAGAGCTAGAGCTAGAGACAGAGCTTTCTCTCTAGCTCTATGATAGTACTCCTCAACACATCTCGCCAGTATCGTGTTTCATTTTCTATTTGTTTAATCAGGTATTTATCTATTCTTTATATACTGTTAGACCTATTCATCATTGTTATATGTGCTGATCTATGGTTATCACTATTTTCGTGAGCTGAAACTTTTTCATATACATGTTTCCAATAATTGTATCCTTTGGTAAAATTAGTTAAATTGCTACTAAATAGCTTACAAATAAAGCAATAAATCATTTGTGTTTTAGGTGAAAAACACAACCAAGCTCGTGATATAATTTCAACATCTGTTAGTTTTTTATTAAAAAAGGGCCCCAAGTAATTATTTTCAAATGATAATTTCTTTAATAGTTGGTTATTATTCAGAAAAAACTTATAAAATTAACTAAAAAATCATTATTTTTATTAAATGTATGGGCCAAGGGCATTTTCCCCCGTCTAAATACGGTACTGGCAAAGACAGAACATATATTAATACATTATAGTATTACATAAGTTTATTGACAAATTTATTTATATATATATATATATGTTATAAAGTGAAGTCTGCAGATATATCGATTAAGATAATATACATTTATGTCGAATTAAATTTAATTCAATTCGGTCATTATGTAATATATCTGCATACATAAATTGTTTTAGGCTTCACGCTCTGTTGATGTCATAGCCATGTGTATATTTCTATTTTGTAATTAAATGTGGTATCATTTGTATAAATTGTCATTCGTTTTGTATTTTATATTTGTTATCGTTTTTCTATTTCGTTTCATTATTTTCTATAAAATGAATGCCGCTCGGTGAGATCGATACACTTTTGGTTCTGCGTCTCACCATGTTGGTAATATACTGTCTATACTATATTGTCATTATCATTATTTTGTTGTTATATTCAACAGATCTTTGCTGTAATAAAGTATATAAACGAACTTCACATTGTTACATATATATATATACATATGTTATTACTAATAATTACAGAACAGTATAAATATCCTAGAATTAATAATGAATTAAAAACTCCCTAGAATATAAATATAAATATTTACCAGCTTACATTAAATATGAAACCTTACCAGATCCTCAAGAATATGTACCTAGGTTTCTCTATATGCCATCTTAATATAGGGTCATGTACTTAGGTTTCTCTATATGCCATCTTAATATAGGATCTTATATAACTAGATTTTTTTGAGATATTACTATAACTAGAATAAATCTTCAACTAATTTTACTATTTACAAATTTATTTCATCACTGAATTTTATTTCATCAACTAAAATATTAAACTAATTAAATGTACTTTTTTATAACTATATTGTTGTTTAAATGTTATATATTATAATTATATAAATTATATATGTATTTATCATACTAATATTTTATATGTATATATAAATATTGATTTCAGTTACATTGAGCAATGGATATACCTATAATAATATATATATTTAAATTTTATTAATTCCTAAACTAAAATCAATAATGACGATGTCGTGTTTGACACGATTTCCTCGCTGCCGATTGGTCGATAACTTTAGAAGTGGACGGCGCGCGTAAAACAATGCGCGACGTCGTTCGTGCAACAATGACGACGACGACAAGATGGGGGGAGGTAGAGTAGGGGAGATGGGGGGAGGTAGAGGAGAGGTAGAAGTATCGAGGTAGAGGTTATGAGGTCAAGCGTTACGAGATCGATGTTGTGTAGTCGCGTACGCCGTATAAAAAGCAATAATAATAATCAATAATAATAATAGTAATAATAGTAATAATAATAACAATGATAACAGTAATGAAGATGATAACGATGATGTTGTTATTGTTGACGATGATGATGATGATGAAGAATATATAATAGGAGAGGTAGGGTGTAAGGCATAGTAAAACGTATGTGTGTGTGTTTGGTATAAAAATGAATTAACGTGACTGTACAGTCGATCACTCCCTGAGTATATTTATAAGAAGTCACGCAGTCACTGTGTGTGTATGGTTTAACAAAGGTTTCAACGCTACATGTAGCAAAGGTGTCGACGCTACATGTAGCAAAGGTGTCGACACTACAGGTAGCAAAGGTGTCAACGCTACAGGTAGCAAAGGTGTCAACGCTACAGGTAGCAAAGGTGTCAACGCTAATGACAGAGGTAGTAGTAGTAGTACGACGATATTTAATATCGACGATCGCAAACAAAAAAAATCGATTCGAAATCGACGCGTTCGGAATAATAATGAAACAGCGGAGTATCGCGATGCTATTACTAGTTCTGGGGAGGGGTATCTGGGCCGTGTAGCCGCTATAGGGGCTGGTGATGTATAGTGGAGCACCACATCATTCGATAGCAGTGCCAGGTGGTTTAGAATGTTTGCACGCGGTTGTTGCCGAAATCGACGACGATGATTTTTCCATCTCCGCTGACCGCTACACCTGAAGGTCGATCGAGTTGATTGCGGTGCTGACCTTGGGTTCCGAACATCGCTAGGAATTGTCCACTCGGCGAGAATATCTGCACGAGGTCGGGGGAGATGTATGGACGGAAAAATAGATTACTTATCTAGATGATAAATGTAGTAATTATCTACGATGGGAGGGATAACTGGGTTATTATTATCGTTTAAATATTATTTTGATTATTATTATATATATATATATTGGACATTATATTTATTTAAGATATTTAATTTTAAACTCTAGTAATCTATGATGATATCTTAATGATGATATCTTAATGTCTCATATTTAACAAGAAATGTAGGAAAGCACTTGATTATATAAATATTTATATTTATTTATCATTTAGAAATTATATTAAGGAAAGTAAGATAATGAATATAATTAATATTCACATATATATATAGTTATTATTTTTTCTTTTAAGTTTATCAAAAACTAAATAAGTTATGAATCAAAACATAATACAATTTTGTTACTCTTTATATTATATTTTCCTATATCATTCACACTTATTTATAATATGAAAACATCTACAATATCTCGAGTTTTACATTTCTATCCTCTATTTTATTATATAATATATATATATATATCTTGATTAAAATAAATAAATATTATTATATAATATTTGATAATTATAAAATATATAAAATAAGAATATGGATCAATAATCGTAATATCACGGTCGCCACATTTAGACTAAAACCTGAATTCTGTGATTACGTGAGTCTGCCACGATGATATTTCCTTCAGTATCGACGGCGACACCTTGAGGTCGGAGGAACTGACCCGGTTCCGACCCCTCTGAGCCCAGGAATCTGGCAGTCTGCGATAATAATAGCAATACTTATATTTGTACTAGTTATACAATTTATTATTAATTATTATTATTGTTATTGTTATTTTGTTGGAGTCTTTTTATCCTATCCAGGAACTTAGATGAAGTTTTCACTTATAACCATATGGCTCTAATGTCCCTTCGAAGTCGCTATCATATTAAAATATTCATGGTTTTAACGATATCCAATCATTTTTTATACACAATTATACAAGATTACTTCTAAATGTTATTTTAAGACCTATTTTATTGGGCCGGACATGATTTGAACCCGATTCCTACTACCAGTATATCTGATGCCTTAGTCAACTGAGCCACACAGGTAGTTGTGAAGTGAACACATCATAATGATATATAACCTACATAACCTGTGCCTCTAATTCAATCATCGATATAATTAACAATATGTGGTTCGTGTGATAATATCAAGAACTTATTAAATTAAAAATCAAAATACAAGTATTACAAATTATAAATACCATTATTAGTCTTAGTTAGTCTATAGTTATCCAATACTTCCTAAGTGACCATTTTATCATAGATTTTTATATATATTACATGTATATCTAGGTAAAATACATATTATTATTATAGCCTAATTGTTCATTTCTTAATAACAACTAATCACTGATTCGCTTATTTAGATGCTTATTTAGTTATTTATTTAATCTAAAACATTTAATATTTTTCTTTACTTAAATAATGTTTTTATTTTATTTTAATATATAATGTCTAGTTTAATTTTATTTATGTCGTCACTCAAATAAAATCTGTTTAGTTTACTATTAAAAATGTATTAACAATAATCGTAAACTAGTTGTGTGATGTGTGGCTAGGGGACACTAGTATTTGTTATTATTATTTTGGTCCAGAATAATTTTCATCCTAATTAACTCTTATTCAAATTCCAATTAACTCTGATTCAAATTCCGACTAACTGTTATTCTATTTCCGATTAACTTTTAATCAAATCCAAATACCACTGAACAACACTACCATCACTCACCTGGAAGTCTGCCTGTATAACGAGGATCCTATGATTATTGAAGTCTGTAACGACTGCCTGGCCATCTCCTGAGAAGCATACACCTCGAGGGGAATCAAAGTATTTCCACAGAGCTCCCTCGAAGCCGTACTTGTTCAGGAAACTTCCATCGATCGCTGAGAATAACTGTACAGTGGTGACAATAGTTAGATGATAATTTAAGAAACAAACATACAATATAAAGATTATTATTATCAGATTTAGTTTTAACAACTGTGTAATCATAGAAGCAGAGCATATCAGAGAGAAAATTACCCCTTAAACATTGTGAATAGTATCAGATAGTTAAATTACAAATGGAATAATAATTCCCTAAAAAGAATAAACCGCATAAAGCACAATATACTATTATTATAATATTGATATCACCTAAAGGATAATATAAAACATAAGAATGTAAAATGTATATCTGATAAATTTGAAGTACTAAATGGATGCATAGAATTTAAAAATCCTAAAATGTGAAGTGATCTTATCTTATTGATATTCATTCTTTAATTTTGAATTTAATATTTTTAATTAGTTTAAAATTATGATAGTTTTCATGTTTAATGTTCATTATTTTAATTACATCAGAATCATCAAATGTATTGATCATATAGATATTAAATAGTTACCTTTAATAATATTATACCTGATAAATTACTTGTAAAACTGGTATTCCACATATAAAATTTATATACCTATATTGTTCTTATATATATATCTAGATACATAAATCATCTTGTAAATTCTTCAACGATTTGTAAATCTACGATGTTTGACAAAGATATTTTTTTAATTTCGATGATTGTAATTCTATAAGTCAATAATGAATACATGAATACAAATAAATTATTATTTATATATACGTTTATCCAAAAATACCAACACAAGTTATATTCTATTAAATACTAAATTTAGTATAGATATATTATTTAATAATATTAATTTATCATAAGTTGATTATAACATGTGTTAAGAATTATCAATGATTTTGCGAAGCAAAGATATTTCACTTGTATCAATTTACGTGAAACAAATTGTATTGCTGAATAGTTTGAAATATAGGTGGCAATACTATCATTTTAAATAATTTCAATAGAGAATTGTCAAATTATTGTTACATACTACTTTAGAAGGTTACAAAATATGTATAATCTTACATTGAATATGGATCTAATGATTTATTATATTTATCGATATATGGCTGTATAATTTATGAAAAATAGTTATAATTATAAAAATAAATAAATTAAATAAAAATAATTTTATATTCTAAAAAAAACTCTATAAATTAAATATATAGTGTATTCTAAATATACATAACTTTTCATTTATAATAGTAATATATCAAATTGAAATTAAAATAAATATAAATTAAAAAGTAGAATCAAAATAAATAGTTATTAGTACAGGTGGAGCAATTTTTCATTAATTTCACAAATTCATTAGAGTTACATATCTTCCCTTCCGAAAATATTTGGAATTATCATAGATAATAAGTTAAATTAGATATACAATATTAATTATTAAAGTAAATTAAATATATTTACATGGATCATTAATAGAAATTTGTTAATAAAAATTGGTGTAAACTCTGGTATAATTATATAATTATAATTTTCTGCCTCGTAAAAATTACTGTATTATTTACTGGGTAATATAAATTAAAAGTATATATATTGTATATTCAATGCACAGTCATACTTGTATAACATAATTAGAGCTAGAACGCATTTAAAGCCTATATATACATGTTATATTTGCTGTATTTAATATATTGCCATCATTATTATTCTGGCCAAAGAGGCCGTTCCTAAACTTGATGGTATATCAATGTTACATTTTATATAAAAAAGTGAATATTACATAGTAATACTATGATAGTATATTTCAAAAACATGTCACCCTAACATAAATGATTTATTTTAAAATAATAATATTCTAAATTCTATGATTTAGTTAAATTAAATACTGTAAATATGGGTTTAAAGTATTGTATCATCATTTTAATGTATATTTATTTTTGTTTTTAAAATATATATAAAAATTATTCTTATTGAGAAATAAAAATAAATTCAAATATATATCAATACATTTTATTTACTGTATTTCTTTAGTTAATTATACAGAATATGAATTGATCATAAAACCTTAGTAGCTTCAGAATTTAATTAAAATTGTCGATGATATTAAATTAAATTTAATAAATTATAAATAAAATTAATTAGTGAACTTTTGGCAATATCTAAATCTAATAATAATATATACATATTGACACATGATGTAATTATTAGATATTAGGTACAGGTATCATGCTAATATATGAATCAAGATATTTTGAAAATAAATTATTTGTTTGTGACATCCATTAAGTGCTATATTAACATTTAAATTCAAAAAATATATTATTATTATTATTGAATACAACTTAAATAAAGAGGTGAAACCTGTACTCGATGATTACGAGTGTCGGACACAAGTATTCGGCCATCTGAACTTACTGCTACATCCCAAGGGTAATTAAATTGACCGTTCTTGGAACCTTTTTCACCGAATTTGAATATAAATGTACCGTCGATTTTAAAAATCTGAAAATATTTCACTAATATAATATTATTATAAAATATAGTGTACTATATATTATACTCTGCATATAATGTTAATATATATACTAAATTTATAAATTAAATGTACTCCAATATGATTATAACCCATATTATTACATAGTCTTACATGTATCATATAATGTTTATCGTTACATTATAATAATACAAATTTATATAATAATGTGATAATTAACAGGTAAACAAATCAACAGTACACATCAAACGTGAATAATTCTAAACATTAATCATAATAAATATATATACAAATAATTATCACTTTATTTCATTAATACTTTATCATTACTATTATCTTAATTATTATAATGTTATATATATTAAATTTAAATGGTGAATTTAGTAGTACATTTTAATTTTAATTTGAAATATTCGTAACTATTTGCCTTTCATTATTACGATAGGATATATACTAAAGAGATAGTGTGCTACCAGGTAACTAAGGAGATAGTGTGCAACCGGGTAACTAAGGAGATAGTATACAACCGGGTAACTAATGTAACCTGTACTCTGTGATTGTCCTTGTCCGTGACTATGATGCGTCCATCACAGCAGACTCCGGCCGGCCGGTCAAACTGACCCGGTCTGGTGCCGCTACTACCAAACATGTGACTCCATGTACCGTCTGCGTGGAATATCTGAGGGGGCAACGAGGTCAGGGGTCAAGGTCAGGCTAACAATCAGGGTCGTCGTATTGAACAGTTCAATTATAGCAAATATTATCTATAATTTAATATTATTATATCGTTAATTAAATCGTAAATATATATATATATATTATTTTTATTATTATTTTACTATATTAATTATTACAATCTATATCTATGTGTTATCAAGGATATCCTTTATTCTATCATATATATATATATATATATATAAGTAAATAATTTAAAAATTAAGCTTATTAATTAAATACAAAATAATAAGTATAATAGATTATTTAAATCATAAATTTGTACAAATTGTCTAGTACTCCATCTTGATATATGATTTGCTTGATATTTGAAGATAGTCCATTAATATTATATTTATAGATTTGTTTTTAACAATGATTCAAAATCCAAACTTAAAACGAAATAAGATGCACCCTTCTAAAATGTCATGGTGATTGAGAAAAACACATTCTATATTGTAAAGAGTAATATTTAATAAAGACACTAAATAAAGACATTAATAAAGACATTAATAATGACATTAAGCAACAAAAACCATTAAGCAACACATGTAATAGGACTTTCATCTTAATTAAAATATATTTATTTCTAATCTACTTATGCACTACTTTCTATTATTTGATCAAATCTATTATCTTACTATTAATGTATTAATACTTCTGTTATGTAAGATTATACAATATGCATCTTGTCATTATTATTGAACATGGTCTCCAAATTAAATCCCATAACAAGTGTTATCATTAATAATGAAACACTAATATATCTATTAATATTATTCAAATAATTATTATGATTTTTTAAATTAAATATTATAATATCAAGGGGATATTTAAATTTATTTAAATTTATTTAATTTTAAAATATCAATCTTTTAGTAAACTATCTTACTGGTTTCATATCTAAATATATGTAATTATTACTTGACAGTCAAATGATATTTATTCGGTATTTTTTAATAAAAGATATTTATAAATTTTGTTATAAAGTATATTTTTAAAATAATAATATATATTCATCAAATTAAAGTGAATAACAAAACATTTGATATTAAACATGATCTCAAAGATTTTGCGAAGCAAAGATATAACACTCCCTATGCATGCAACGTAATTTAGTAATATCCCCAACCGCTGCTAGCAGTAGTATCGAAATCACTGAAATAGATTTAGGTTCGGCTCTGTTTGCATACAACAATGTTTTCATTGCTCTATTAAATTACATGCAATATAAAGTAGCTTTTACTTACTAAATATATACTTATAGCATTTAAAACATAAATATCATATTTGTTTGTTATATATTAGTAATGAACACTTAGTTTTCATCATATAAATATTAATTTAAAGCATATTATTTAACATTTTAAAAGTGTATAGTTAAATACGAATTTACATTATAAACAACTCATAGTTCCTAAAAGTAACCCGCTATAGGTGGCACCAGGGTATTTTGTATACAAATTCGAATTAAACGATTTCGCGTAAGTGTTATATCTTTCCTTCGGAAAATCTTTGATGATCTCTACGATTACAGTTGCAGTAAGGCAGAGTTGAACATGTGCTTACCTGCACTCTATTGTTACTCCTGTCGGCGATGATGAAACGACCTTGTTTATCGATACAGATACCCCAAGGTCGGCACAGTTCACCAGGGTTGTTACCTTCGACCCCGAACGAGTGAAGACATTCTCCGATCTTTGTATAGTCACGACCGTAGCCAACCATCGCGGTGAACGGGCTATCCTATTATCAGTGCATGTCAATCTTAAGCTAAGGTGTGGCTCTTACATAGGTCACTCTCGAAGTTAATGTTTAGGTGATACAAAGCAAAATAGTTCATAATGTATTAAAACTTACAAATATATTGTTATTGTTATTTTGGTGGAGTCCTTTCATCCCATCCAGGAACTTAGATGAAGTTTTAACTTATAACCATATATGGCTTTAATGTCCCTTTGAAGACTCTCTCATGTTAAGGAATCCATGGTTTTAACGAGAGCCGATCATTTATTTGTACACAATTATATACGATCACTTCTAAATAATTTTGTAAGACCTAATTAATGGACTTGAAACCTTGTCCTACTGTATCTATCAACAATTGGTGTAATTTGTAATTATAATTCACGTAGATTTAAATTTAGTTTGTGATTTAAAAAATAATAATATTATATTCAGAGTATCAACAACATATTCTAATTGGAAATGTATATATATATATATATATATATATATATATATATATATATATATATATATATATATATATATATATATATATATATTATATAGATAGAGATTAATTGATTATATCAACTCGTTGAAATGAAGATTGAAACCTGAATATGTTGTCCTCGTATTAAGATAGAAATGGAGAAGCGCCCTTCAGTTTGTGGTCTATAGTTGACTGTATACATTCCATTCTGTCTGTCTGAGATGTCCGCCCGGTAGAGAGCTCCCTCTGGTGTTTGAATTAACACCTAGAAATGTAAGTGAGTCATTATTCTATTAATAGAACAACGCATCATTGTAAAACATCGAAGTAGAATATCGATACATATATTACCGTTATAAATAGAACACATTTTATATGCATAAAGTTACATAATTATTATACTTAAGTAATGTATTACGTAATGAATATAGTATACAATGAATATAATGAATATAGTAGGCAATCAATGAGGTGGTGATGTATTTTATTTATACTACAAGGTGTGTGATGAAGTGATTATATTTGATTATATCTCATATTGTGTTAATATACTTAGATATTGCATTGAAAATATTTTATTTATTATTTATAAATTGAAATAATGATACTTAGTTAACTAATTTGTGAGAAAATAATTCAAAATTTATAAAATATAGATAATATTTATATATATATACATTTCTAATAAGAATATTTGTGGATATTCTTTGAATATAATATTATTTTTTATTAAATTCCAAACTAAATTTTAATTTACGTAAATTATAAATACAAATGATACCACTCGTTGATTCGTGTATATATATATATATATATATATATATATATATATATATATATATATATATATATATATATCAGTGTTAATTCTAGAGCTACCCAGCTACCCAAATTGGGAAGTGCCCTAATTTTGTGGGTAGCTGCACTAAATATATAATTATATGGATTAAGTTTAATTATTAAGTTATTATTAATATACTTGTAATATCATTAATTAAAAGTGTTATATCTATAATTAAAGGAATATATTATTTAATAAATGTCAGTTTTCCAATGAATATTTATAAAATGACGATAAAATGTGTTATTATTATTATATTATTATTTAAGTATTAAAATAATGAAGAATTTATTATTTAATAAATGGCAGATTTTTAATAAATATTTGTAAAATGCGATTAAATATATTATTATTTAAGTATTAAAATAATGAAGAATTTTTATTTAATAAATGGCAGATTTTCAATAAATATTTATAAAATGGCGATTAAATGTATTATTATTATTCTAATATTATTTAAGTATTCAAATAATGGAGAATATGAATAACTTCTGGCGAATATATACTATTTGCCTTTGTTATATCCGTTTAATATTTTATATAAACAAACAATTTAGATTCAAATACAAATTAAATATGATAATAAACTGCTTGATCTATATTTAGAATAATCTATTTTTAGATTGGGTAGCAAATTCACTACCCAAAATGAAAATTGGGTAGCAAACTTTAAATATTGGGTAGTGAATATGCTACCAATTTATATTTATAATAATATATGAAAATTAATTCAATAATTATTTTTATTCCAATTCTTTTTCTCCCAATATATATAAATCACATGATTGTTTTATTTAAAATTTGTAATTTTTATATATTTATTCAAATTCCTATTTTAAAACGTAATATTAAAGTGACATATGACATATTAAAAACCATGAAAATATAAAAATAATGATACATTTAATCACCAATATTATTAATAAGTTCACTGTTTTTTATATTCATAATAATTAAACCGTATACTTTTTAAATGTATTATAATCTAATTATTAAATTTAAAATTATTATTTTTATTATTACATTAATATTTAATAATATCATATTATATATTAATTATCATAATTATTATTCTTATATATAATATATAATGTTTAAAATATAATGTCATAAATATCATGTATACTACTTATTAGTTATTATATATATTGAATTTAAAATCAACCTTTGTACGGAGTACATACTGCATGTTGATACATGAGCATGACATATTTTATATTGATTTTATTATGATAAAATTGGTATCACTGGAAAGCTTATTAAATTATATAATACAATTCATATTATGTTTTGTTTAATTTGTATTTAAACAAAAGTTATTAACAAAAATGTTCAAACAAATTATTAAATTTTAATAATCAATACAATTATAATATACATTCTAATTAATTTTTATATTATGAAATTAAAATATCTTATATAAATTATATATAATAATGTGTATCAGTATGATATAATAATATTAATATAGATATAGGTATTTTTGTATATTTTTATCTACCTATAAGTATTTTTAAGTATTAATAAGTATGATATATTATATATCGTTAATTGTATATATATAATATATAATTAATGAAAATAATTATTATATATATTATATATTTAGTATCTTATAATTTGCATTATATAGAAACTTATTTATTTATATATTCCTATAAATAAATTTTCATGTATTATAGTCTTTAATGATACAAATACTAATCCTGTATACTTAACATAATAGTATACAGGTGTTTCTCGCGAAATATATCATTATGCTTATAATAATCATTATAATAATATGAAAGTTTAAATTATAAATATACTATTCGATTGATTAGTAATATTACCAATACATTTATATAAAAAATAAGTGTATATATATAAGTTTGATAGAGTTACTATTACATTACTATAATAAATATATAATTATATATATATGATATTACAATGATCATAATATTATAACTTATTGAGAACCAAATTACTTATACATCAAACTACTCGAACATCTAATTTTAAAAATATAACTTCTCGACTACCTAATTTTCAATATAACATATCGACAACATAATTTTCAATATTATAAGATCTCGATTACCTAATTTTCAATATTATAACATATCGACAACATAATTTTCAATATTATAAGATCTCGACTACCTAATTTTCAATATTATAACATATCGACAACATAATTTTCAATATTATAAGATCTCGACTACCAAATTTTCAATATTATAACATATCGACAACATAATTTTCAATATTATAAGATCTCTACAACATAATTTTCAATATTATAAATGCTCGAATTTCAAATTTTTATATCTGAATATCTCATGAATCAAATGTTGAGAGATTGAATATAAAAAGAATTATTTGATATCAATGTATTAGAATTACAATTTGTAAATCATTTAATTGTAAACGAATAATAAGTAATCGAATCGAATACTTATTTGCTATTTATTTACATCTCTAATTCAAAAAGCCTCTTAAGTAGCTTTTGTAAGTAATAATTGTTACAGGTTTAAATTGCCTCAGGGTATAAGTGTCCATCTAATATATTATTTATCATAAATGAATTTATAAATAGATGGCGAAATTACCCATATATGTCATCCTACATCTTAGTAAAATATATTTAAATGCCCTATAATAATTTTTTTTTGGTAGTTGCCCTGAAACCTAGAATGAACACTGATATATATATATATTAGTTATAGACATACACCCTAAGAGATGATAATCTAATATAATCAGTCAATATATTAGTTATCATCTATATTACATTAGATAAGAATTATAATTATATATTTACGATTTAATGTATTTAGTAATTTAAAATTAATCCAAATATATTTCATGCATTATATATGTATATAATAACTGAAATGAAATATATATTATGGATATTATGAATGATTGTTACGAATGGATATACATGAACTAACCTCGAATGGGTCTCCCCCTATTGCCCTAATATCCCCATGGTGATCTCTCGCTTGTATCGTGAAATTAGCTACCTATCAATGCAACAAACAGTAATTAACATGTTATGATGAGGCTGCTCAATAAAATCATGAAATGTACAAGATATTAATAGTGTTATTATGATGTATAAATAAATAATAAATATATATATATATACATAGTATGATTATTTATAAACAAATAATGTATATATATATACATAACAATTAAAACAAAAATTTATAAAAATAATAATTATATTGTGCTTGAAATAATATAAAATATTCTGTTATTTATTGCTTCTAAAGGGCATCAAAATAAATCTTTTTAATTATACTTTAATATAATACAATATATAACATATTTACTATTAATTATAATGATATAGCTGTGAAAGGTCCCAAAATGTTGTTACAAGCGTATTGTCGATATGTTTGAAAGAGCGTATTTACTATTTTAAAGTTTCGCCAATTTACTAGAAGAAAATAAATAGATCATTTATAACTTATTTAGATTAAATACACACTAACTATATTATTATGATCATCACCATAACTATATATTAAAATCACGCCCATATATGGTAGTACAGTGCTACTCGTATACATGTGATGTATGTATGCGAATATCGTATAATAATGTATAATTTAAAAAACAAATTACTCAATTGCACATAGTGAATTTAAAGAATTAGTGGCAGATATATGTGTAAAGTAGCAGATATGTTTATTTAGTAAGGATACTGTAAGAGGTAAGAGAAAAGTTGATTTTTAAAGTGATTATGAATATACCGGTACAGATAATAAAGATGGCAAATGAAGATATAGTTACATTAATGTAACGGTATGGCCCATACAGGGTTACATACCCATACCGTATGGGTGATCGATGTTATAACTATAAATGTAAAACCAGCGGTGTATTATTGCAAGTAAGGAATTTCAAATGATTTAGATCTACATTCCTGTAGACTCTCTCTAATAGATAACTAGGTGGTGAGAAATCAACTAAGATTATTAACACTATGCGAAGATAACGCATATGTACTTTTGATTTAGTGAATGATGGAAGAGTAAACAAATATAACTACTAAAACTATAATATCTGTACATATATATATTATATGCAAAGCATTATTAATGTATAGAACATTGTATAGCACACTCTAGTGTAGCTATTAATTATAAGGGAGTTATTAAAATTAATTAATTTTAATTAACACGCACTTATTATACATAGTATTTTAATTTAATAATATTATTATTAAATATTTAATCTATGTTATACAAGTCATTACAAATCCATAGAAATATTGTCCTTTATTGTCCTTATTGCCGAATTTTCGTTATAAATGGATTTTCATTATAGCTGATTCATTATGGCCTACCATGTAAATAGCTATAAATTCAGCAAATATTTCAAAAATTATCGTTATATCGAATTGTCATTATAAGCACCAGATGTTATAAGAGTATTATGTAAACGTGTTTTAAAAAAATACGCTACAATTACGATTACGATATATAGGATATATAGGATATAAATAAATAACGTAATATTAATCATAATTCGATGAATGGCGAAATGCAGCTCGGCCCAAAAATCCTTTGAGCGGGTGGGAGTGGGGGAGGGTGGGCGGGCGGGGTAGTCGTGTTTTTACTATTTTTACCATTTACTCTTCGTATTAATTATATCTATATATAGGTCAGCTCTCGTGTCCTCGATGCACACACACGACCTGCCTATTTTTAGCAACACCACATTGACAAGTCACATTCGCAGTATTCCGTTACCTAATTCATATAGATATTGGTTGGGTTTGGGTTTGGGTTTATGTTTGAGTTTGGGTTTGGGTTTATGTTTGAGTTTGGGTTTAGGTTTGAGTTTGGGTTTGTGTTTTTACTATAATATAGTACATTTTTTTGGCCAGTATCTTTAATACATAGGGGTGGGTTTGAAAATAGTTTATAACTCCGTAATTATAGAAATACGCATATCGTTACTTACCCATTTACTCTTCGTATTACTTATATCTACGTTATCTACGTTATGTGGTTTCACTGTGTATATATATATATATATATATATATATCTAATATTATTAATTTTTAATAATGATAATCAACTAAAATAAATATTAAAGAAGTAAAAAGGCTAAAATAAATGTTAATAAAAATATTCATTATTTTAATTATTATAATTGAAAATAGTACTAAAATAAAATAATTAAATGTGTTATACCTTCCCTTTAAGAGCTCTCTTCAGTCCATTTCCATCTGCTACCGAAAGTGGAGCAAATGCTGTTGAATGTAATTATATATTATTTATATTATATTATAATACAAATTTCAATAATAATAGAGTACAAATAAAAAAAACATCGAATGATTAAACAATTTTAAGTTGATACATTTTTCTAAAATAATATTGTACATCATTTTACAAATCTACTAATTAATCATTAATTACTAATTAATTACTAATTAATCATTCTATATTGATATACTATTATTTTATCATATATATAATTAACATGTACGTTTGCTAAATATTATTGTCGATATGTTATTGAAATAAAAATATGACGGATATAAGATGAAATGGAGATAGATATAATAACTTCCTGGCTAGTTGATCAGGCTAAGGTATCAGACATGCTAACAATATTCGTAATTGTGGAAACTATAATTGATTTTACATTTTTAATTTTTTTAATTTCATATTATTTTTTGTTTATTTCAATAACGTATGTTATCGTTAACAAATATTTCATCTTCATACTTTCGATTATATATTTGCTTAAATAGTCGCATATAACATGCGACTACGATAGCCCACCGACTAACCAGAACTGCCGATGAACCCCATTCGCGAGATAGCAGCGTGTAGGGCGGCATCAGGGGGTGTGTAGTCGATACGGGCGTCTTCATGCGGCGTCAGGTAACCTTTTAACCCCCGTTTCATATCCGCCATATCCGACAGTATTCTATCCTTATGTGGTAGACGACGATTAAAGACGATGCATTCGATTGTTTGCAGCTTAATAGTACGACCAATCAGTTAAGGGAGCAATACATATAGAACTCCATTAACACATTCACATGTGAATAGATGAACGCAATACATACGTCTATTCAAAGTAGGGCGCACATAAATCTATTCATTGAATTAAGCCAGTTTTTATCAATTATATTTAACATATATATATATATTACACAATGAAATAGAATCATAACTCATCCCCCTTAACTTTTACTGAATAAATAGCTCATACACACGTATCCTATAAATTAAATAATATAGAATAGAAGAGTTTAAAATTTAATAGTTTTTAAAGTTTAATTTCATCATTTTATTTCTTCATTTAATTTTTAGTTAATTTCAAATCACATAAAAATATGAATTTAGCGTGTTTTCTTTGTCAACTCCATGAAATATATGTTATATTTAAGAATGAATTTTATTTCAAAATTTATAGTATTATATTTAAATATAATAAAATAATTATTTTTAATATACAAATAATTCATAACCTAAACATTATTACCGATATTAAAAGTTCCCCGAAGTATGGACATAACTTTAGCAGTGCACAGCATTACATTATCGTGACATTAGCGTAGAACATAACCTTGGTGTTGAGGATATCTATGTCATTGCCGGAGTCGAGGGAGATCTGAGCCGACTCTATGGCAGCGGTCAACCGACCGAGACCGTGTTTCAGCTCGTCCATTTGTAAGTTCAACGATTGACCTTTCATCTACGAGAGTGATTGGTGTTGCCGCTTTAATATAGGTGCAACGCTTATGAGACAAACATATTGGGAAACCACTTATGGAATCTATTGTGTGATATTAACATTTAAAATCAATAAATATGATTTTATAAAATATTATAAATATTCGCTATGTTTTTCTCAATACGATAGTTTGCATTTGTAGTTAATAAGTGATAACGGATATCTTAAAGAATGTACAAACAGATAAAGTAGAGATTTTTCTGCTCGTAAATAATCTATAAATGATAAATGCTTAGCACATATTTTCATGTTTTAAAAAAAAGTTAACATGATATTTTTAGGGGTAGGGTAATTTCGTCCGCTTGTCATCTCGTCCGTCACTTCGTCAGCAAAATGTAGTCATTTCATCCGATCTGAATAGTCGTTTCATCCGATCTGAATAGTCGTTTCGTCCGACCATCTTTTTATATAATTATATACATGATTAACTAATATATTTAATTAAATATATACTATATAATACTCTATCATAACTGTAAATATTTTTGTAATATATTTAACTTCGTATGTAGGTGTAATTCCTATGTTTTAGGATGATATCGTTTATTTATGAAAAATACATATACGAAAAATATTTAAAGTTATGATAGAGTATTATATAGTATATATTTAATTAAATATATTAGTTAAAACTTTATATAATTATGTAAAAAGATGGTCGGACGAAACGACTATTCTGATCGGACGAAGTGACTATATTTTGCGGACGAAATTACCTGTATACATATTTTTACATTATTTTTATACTCACTTCAGTGCTGTAATTTATTTATATACATACTGCAGTATACCACTAATCTCTGGAACATATTAGTTAGGAAATCACTATACATGATGGAAATACTTCATTAGAAAACAGCATAATAACGGAATTGGGTTAGACATCTTTGTGACATTTAATAATGAGACATTTAATATACATTAATTAATTGTATATATTACGTTTCACACTCATTTGGGCCATAGTAATACCAAAGGGCCAATGTTTAGTGAACAGTATAATACTGTTCACTTAACATTCAATGTTACATTGTACTGTATTACCAAAGCTCTTTGGTATTACTATAGACCAAATGAGTGTAAAACGTACTGAGTATATATATATAGACTATATATATATATATATATATATATATATATATATATATATATATATATATATTATATTATAGTATATATTTAATATAATATAATATTATATACTATATAATTATTATACTGAGTATATCAATATTAATTGTTATACACATTACTAATAATATTATATTAAATAAATATATTATTAAGTTAATAATATATTATAATAATAATTATTAGAAATGTGTATATAAATTTATAGACATTATTTCTATAACTTGATATATTTAATTAAATATAATAAAATATAAATATAACCTCATCATTATTATCAGGATTATTATGATCATAAACTTATAATCGATTATAAGCCTTATCATAACATAATCTTTGTTTTTAAAATAATATTACTTTTTTTATATATTATTAATATTTATATTAAAAAATATAAGGAAATGTTTAAATTCCAATCAAATATCTATGTCAAATTCACAAATATATATATTAAATATATTCAGATATTAATATTAATTATTTATATATTTATGACAAATTTAATCAAATATTTCTTTAGGCAAATATTAAAATCCAAAATACAAGAATAAAAATACATTTTTATAATCTTTGCAATTAAATAAAATAAGAATGAAATTAATAGTATAATATAGCTAAAGGATCTCATGAAAGACATAACATTATGATTTAGTTATATTAATATCTGCAGGTTATAGAAACACTGTGTAATATCCTTCACTAAGTTTATATAGTATAATATATAATACAATATATACTATAATTTATATTTATTAGTTTTCACTTATAATAAAGTAAATTTAAATCATGTATAATTATATATATATATATAAATATATATATATATATATATATATATATATATATATATATATATATATAGATGCTGCAGTTATATGAAACCTGTCGTATGTTATCTAGTCTATGAAGCAGGTCAATTTCTCTATTGTCTAGAGCAGTTCTGTGTCTGGCTGTAGTCTCTCGGATATCCACATTAACTTGTTGTGCCTGCAAATAGAAGGTGTAGTTGAGGTATAAGTTGGTGAGGAGCAATATGTATGAATGTGTATAGTGATATAATATTAAACATAATTTACTAGTTAAGTAATTATAACTTAAATACATATAAATACTGAAACCATAACTAATAGTATAATCGGTAGTTGTTAATTTAATTACCCATTACAATGACCAGTGAAGAGTTTATTGAATAATATCAAATAATTATTATCTATCTATACATAAGAATTATCTATATGTATACAAATATTATCTATGTACACATAAATCACATTACCTATACACAATATGTACGATATTTACGATTTGAATTTAGTATGACATTAAAATTATGAATTCTGTTTTAACTTCAGTTGAGATGAAAGGTGTTCTGTTATTATGAATTATGTGTGAGTTTAAGTTATTGCAGCACATTTCTTATATTTATAAAATAATACATTACGTATAGTATTAAATCGTATATTATATTACATCATATATAATATTACATTATATATAATATTTCACTAAATATAATATTACATATAAATTAAATTTATTATTATATATATATATATATATATATATATATATTTCAAAAACAACTGCTATACAAATTGGATCACTCATTTAAATATTATTATTACAAATCTGTATGTAAGCTTGTGGAGATGAATATGAAACTATCGTGTTCAGATGAATATCTATACACAGAAATAATACTTTCGTTAATTAGCTAACACAGTACACTGATTGTGTGTAATGAATCATTACTAATGATTACTAATATAGAAACCGAAAGGATAGACACTATTGAAATCGAAACAGAAATAAACTGGTGTTTACCACTAGAAATATAAATTGATTGATTGATTGATTGTAAGCAAATATATAGTCGAAGGTAAAAGTTAAAGGAATATTTGCTAGTGTTATCTCATACATTATTGTTAATACTTTTCTATATTGTTAATGATACTTATAAAGTAAAGCAAGCTAATTATGTGTGATCTCCCCACAGGGGTCAAGGCTACGAGAGGTATCGTATTATTAGTAAGAATACAACGGGTCCTAACCTGAACTTCGACCCTATTACATGTAGAGTTTGTGCGATGCAGACTCTCTTCTATGGCTTTAATTCCGGCCTTAGCATCAGCCAATAACTTGTAGGTCACTGAACGGGCATTAGCAACGGCATCCTGTTGGTAACAATACGGTTACCATAGACACTGCGCTATAAAACATCAATAGTAATGCTAATGATGTTACTATAACAAGCATACATTATTTTATAGTATACTATATATATATATTATATATACTACTATATACTATAAATATATAACAGCTTATATATATACATTTTACCATAGCAACTATACAAGGTTAATATACATTACCATAGTAACAACACAGTAGTGTTAATATTAGACGTTTCCATAGCGATTGAACTCATAATATCAAATGTTAATCAAGTTACCATAATAACAAATATTATTCTATAATATTTGACTAATATGTAGAGTTACTTTAGAAGCTGTAAAGGTCAACCCCTAACGATTACTTTCAGTGACATGCATTACGTTGTACACTAGAGCGGCTTGAAAAATATAATATGTTCAGATAATTTATCGCTTCAGTAAGATAATATTAGAAAACATGTAATATAATTCAATACAAAAAAAATAAACTTAATTCGTAAAATATTGAATAGTCAATATGACTTTCAATTTTAACATAAGATTGATAGGAAATCTTATAATGGAGTAGATACAAAATTAATTCAATACATTTTTTAATATACTTCATATTTATGAATTTTATCATACGATATATATGTACTAGAATTAAATATTATTAACAGAATAGCAGAAACATTTTTTTTTTAAATAATAATTTCTTTATAATTTTATCATTTCTATGATTGAACTTTTTATGTTTATTATTTATTGAATATTTTTTGTTTTTTGTTTTTAATCAAAAATAAAATTCAGATCAAGTTTATTATATTCTTAATAAATGCATAATATATATATACTATATATGATTATAAAAAAATTTTTTAATATTTTTCTAGGAATAATTTGAATTTTTATGATTTCTATAGAAAAAATAAATATTTTCAAGGAAAGATGAATAAAAAATTTCTAGGACCTAGTCAATTTTATTTTTTTTTACCATAATATAATTTTAATTATCATTAAGATGACCGCAATAACAAATTTTATATATTATATTTTTTTCTAATTTAAAAAAAATAAAAATATTTTTAACTATACAAAATTTAAAATCTGAGTTTGTTAAATCCATATTTTGATTTAAATATACTTAAAGTCTCTTAAATGCATATTAAATATATAATTAAATTAGAAGACGATATCAATTAATTGGTTGTCAAGGTAAAACTAAAGATAAATAAATGCTACGCATGCGCAGTAAATTTAGTAAATTTAGTAATAAACAAGTATTTTTCCTATAAAATGTTATTAAACATCAAATTGACAACTCAATTGAGTATAACACAATTTTTAGTTGTTACACTACTGTTTATATATATTATATTTTTATAGTTTTTACTGAAGCAACATATTTAATGACTGACGAGCCACCCTATTGTACACTGTACAATTTACAGCATACATTAATGGTGATCCTTGGCTATTACAAGTTACAACTTAACAGTTTGTTATATTTATCATATATAACATGAAAATAAATAATACTATTTTGTTCGAGTCTATGCTCATGCAGCAAACTTGTTATCATGTATTAAGATACACATTGTACTATTTATATAACATATTATGAAAAATAATGATGTAAAACATTTATAATGAATATTTGTTGATCAAATTGTAACACACTATTTATTTTATATTAATAGAATATCAAATAAAAGAATACGATATTTTATTACATACTCCTGGAAATTTCCAGGAATATTTTAATTTGATCAAAAAGAAAATATTTAAAAATATATTTATTTTCAAAAATAAAAATGTTATATTAACATAATATATTTATTTGTTCTTTTGCAAAAGAAATTGAAAGTTTTTAGTTGTCAATTTTTTATAAATATTTTTATATTATAGTATTAATAAATATATTATGATTATTAATTTATGGTTACATTTTAATAAAAATTCGAATATTAATAACCATTTATTATGCATATTTGTATTTTTTTTGTAAACGGTTTTGTAAAGATAAATACTTAAAATATATAATATCTGTTATTAAATTTAGTATATTTTATCTTATTAAAGTCAATTTTAATTATTAATATTGTAATTAGAATATTTGTATATTAATCAAGATTCATATATAGGATTATAATTCATTAATCACATATTATATATATATAAAAGTAATAAAAAATTAAATGACTATGATTATTTTTTTAAATTGTGTCTAAATGTAAAGCCTGGTATAAGCCCTATACTGCTATTGAATTAATGTGAACCGGATAGGGACCCCCCATATTATTCTAAAGGGTCAGCAATATATGTCACATTCTTAGAATCAAACTGTGTATACATTCGACGGCCTGAGTATGACAGGCATATTAGACAAATTAAATGATCCAATATAATATTGAATATTATTTACATTCAATGATTTTAAATATAGAGGGATTTTTTTCAATACACTATACCTACTCTGAATACTATAGTTGATGTAGTTGTTAGCTAGATGGTTCTCTGATCATGAAGGAACTCAGCAATTAGATCTTGTAATTATTTTAGCAGAGATAAATTTATTATTATTATTATTATTATTTTATTTAGACACCGTTTAAATATAATATATATTAACAATAGTGTATACTCTCTACATAGAGAGAAATTATTACAATTAACAAAGTTCAGTTGATACTGAATAAATAAGTTTTTAGCTTAGCTATAAAACTACTTATACATATATCCAACAAAATATTATACTTTTTAAAATAATATTTGCAAAAATCCTTGTAGTTTTTGTTCTTCATGCTCCCTGAATAGATTTCCGCTAATGGTATTATAGCGATAAACCTTTTTAAAGAGGTAATCTTGAGTATATCTTGTCAGGGATTCTGTATATGAATACAATCATTCCAAGTGAGACAAAAAAATGTTGATATAAATATATGGTCTACAATTTGACTTTTTTTGATATAATTTGAATTTTTTTTTGTGAGAATTGCTTAGTACGAAGTGACTGGTACACCTGTATGCTATATATCTATTAAGTATTGAATTGTTTCATTTTTTAGATCACTAATGGGTGCGAAATATATCAATTTTATTAATATTAGTTAATTTGAGTTTTCAATATAATAAGACGATGGGTTGAAAAGGATGACAAAGCCTTGTGTATTCTCACATTAATATTTAAATCGGTAAAGATATAATATATATGTACAACTTTAAATTCTTAATATAATATTTAAAAATAAAATCAATAACAATAGATCAGCGCAAATGTAGACATTTTTACTTTAACAGTCTACCGCATCTTCAATACTGACTCAACAAATATTTGATACATATATTATTAGTACTAATATGTATTTCAATATCAATCATATAAAAAGTGTCCGAATACATATTTGTTTATGATCAAGCTTACATAGTATGTTGATTAATTGAGACTAATATCTAATCGACTTTTATAAAGAATTATTATATTTATATATATATATATATATCTACTAATTTGTATTTAGCCGAAGCTATATCTATTCTATATATAGACTATATCTACACTGTAGAGAAGCTTACTTCACTAGAATCAAAACTAACTATTTAGATATTAATCACGTAATAAAGTGTGCACTAGGTGGTTCCAGCACTAACTTGCATGTAGATAAAGCTATGTCCATTGTGATCGGAGAGAGTGCACTTGCCACAAGCCGGAGTGCTACAAGTATCGCAGTATAAGGTCACCACTTCCGCTGCGTGAAGGTCGCAGTACGCTAGCTGTCTGTCACCACTAGGTGGAGTAACAGAACTCCCTGCCGCAGCACCCATCAGATGAGACTGCGACTGTATGTAGGGTATTTAGGTTAAATGTGTATAGGTAAGGAGTTATATTTAGTTTAGTTGGGCGAGGAATGGTTTAAAGCATACAAAGTCAATGTGAGTAATAGGTTAGGGGTTATAGGTTAGGTGTTATATTTTTCAAATTATTCCTTAGTAGTTATTTGTAGATTATAAAATTAAAAAATGATATAATCATATTTCATTATTCATGAGAAAATAATCAAAATTGAATTATCTTCGCAATTATAGTAAATTTAGAATTAATATTCAAAATTGAAAATATTATATAGTATTATATTAATATCATTAATATAATCTTATATAATATGAATATATTATATTCACATCAATGTTACATAATTTACTTATTTCAAATACATTATATATCATATCATCCATTCTTTATTCTAAATTATTTAACCAAGTTCATTTATCGTAAATTATACTACGTTATTCTGTATTACATTACTTTCCTTCTCCACCTCCTCCTTCTCCTCCTCCTCCTCCTCCTCCTCCTCCTCATAACTCTATCATCACATAACTAACAACACTAACTTGCAGAGAAGGGTCAGCTGTTGATCTCGAGATGAACACCTTACTCATCGCAGCGGTCAAACTAATGTCTGCAATACGCACGATGTAATGATCTTTTGTGAGCCGCACTCTTTGATGGGCCAACACACAACTGTGAACGACCATGTATCACATATATAAGGGTGCTACTATAGCATGGTATACTGTAGTGTGTATATGTTACATGGTATACTAATTCATAATGCAATACAACTTATATTACACAATATATGCGATAAACTTCTGTTCATATCATAGTGGTCATACTTGTACTACTTGTTTATGCTTGAAATATGTATATAGATGCATACACATATAATCATATATCAATATTCACTTTATGATTATATTAAAATATACAAAATATGCAGAATTATAAATAAAAATATTTGGTCATGTCAGAAATAAAATATATATCCATGTATGATACTAAAAAGTGACTTTTATACGCGGACCTCTAGAGTGACCTTAGGACATATACGAAATATATACGACCTATTTTAAATTATCATTTAAGTGACTATTTTATATACAATCAAATTCATGTAATGTGTATATTGTTAAGTAAGTGAATATTTATAAGATTGTAAAATTTCATGTAATGAAATCATATATTTAAGGTTGTAATTATGCTGTGAAATAGAGAATTTATTCTCTTTATTCACTGGGCCTATTAGGTGGCTGTGAATATACATATGTCCGTTTAAGGTGGCAAGCGCCTATATATATATATATATATATATATATATATATATATATATATATATATATATATATATATATATGTATGTGTTTATGTATTTATATGTGTGTTCATGAATTTAAAATATTATTTGAATTCTATGAAATATTTTAATATTTCTTCTGTCATATGTACACCAAGCAAAGTGTTTATATTGGTGTATATAAAGGATTAAAGAGTAATTACTACCTTAAGGTTGTTGTTACTAAAGTTGTTTAAGTTACTAAATTGAATACATTGAAACCTATCACATAGATATTCGCTGCAATCTTTGCACCTAGATGTCGCACTAGAAGCATCATCACATGAATTACATAACCTCTTCGAATCTAGGGGGGAAGTGTAATGTTATTTATATGAATTTACTATTCAGAAAATAAAGTTAATGTAATAGATAATTATCAAATATATATCCAGTACAGAATTATAGTTTAATATATAATACTTAATGTATAGTAAAGTTAATAAACATATAAGCTGAATATTATTATAGTGAATGCAAAACAAATTATTTAAATTAAAATACTAATGTTATTAAAATGATAACTCTATAATAAATTAAATACATGTGTTCTTACTAATACACATTACATTATCAGAATATAAATTATAATATAATTGTATATATTTAATTATTTCTACATTTGACAACTATTATTATATTGATACAAATAATATTACAAATAATGAAAACATATAATAATTCATCTTTATTATAGTTATAATATATACTTGCACCAAATTATTTAAAATATAAAATTTATATATCATAAAAAAGAGAATAAATCATTTTTTTAAAGTTTTAAAATCTAAAACCATGCATGACTTCAATAAGAACAGTTAACAATTGTCAACAACCACCGACAAAATAGAACTAATGTAGATAATATTTACAAAAAGCAAAGAATTTTAAGTTGTAAATAATTGATATACATACCATAACACCGTAAATTATGTTTAGGATTAATAATTATCAAATTTCACCAATAATTATAATTGTATTTAAAAAATAACATTAAACTTTAAATATGCAGGGTAATAATAATGTAATACAACCTATTATTGGCCTATTTGCCGGATTAACACCCAATACAAATACAATCATACAACAGTCTTGTTATACTTAACCAATTTTGTTATAAGAAGTATTTAACATATCAAAGTATTACTTTCATCTAGGTATTACTTTAATCAAGGTATTACTTTCATCAAGGTATTACTTTCATCAATGTATTACTTTCATCAAGGTATTACATTCATCAAGGTATTACTTTCATCAAGGTAATACTTTCATCAATGTATTACTTTAATCAAGGTATTACTTTCATCAATGTATTACTTTCATCATGGTATTACTTTCATTAATGTATTACTTTCATCAATGTATTACTTTCATCAATGTACTACTTTAATCAAGGTATTACTTTCATTAATGTATTACTTTCATCAATGTATTACTTTCATCAAGGTATTACTTTCATCAAGGTATTACTTTCATCAAAGTATTACTTTTATCAATGTATTACTTTCATCAAGGTATTACTTTCATCAATGTATTACTTTCATAAAGGTATTACTTTCATCTAGGTATTACTTTCATCAAGGTATTACTTTCATCAAGGTATTACTTTCATCAAGGTATTACTTTCATCAATGTATTACTTTCATCAAGGTATTACTTTCATCAAGATATTACTTTCATCAATGTATTACTTTCATCTAGGTATTACTTTCATCAAGGTATTACTTTCATCAATGTATTACTTTCATCAATGTATTACTTTCATCTAGGTATTACTTTCATCAAGGTATTACTTTCATTAATGTATTACTTTCATCAATGTACTACTTTAATCAAGGTATTACTTTCATTAATGTATTACTTTCATCAATGTATTACTTTCATCAAGGTATTACTTTCATCAAGGTATTACTTTCATCAATGTATTACTTTCATCAAGATATTACTTTCATTAATGTATTACTTTCATCAAGGTATTACTTTCATCAATGTATTACTTTCATCAAGGTATTACTTTCATCAATGTATTACTTTCATCAATGTATTACTTTCATCAATGTATTACTTTCATCAAGGTATTACTTTCATCAATGTATTACTTTCATCTAGGTATTACTTTCATCAAGGTATTACTTTCATCAAGATATTACTTTCATCAATGTATTACTTTCATCAAGGTATTACTTTCATCAAGGTATTACTTTTATCAATGTATTACTTTCATCTAGGTATTACTTTCATCATGGTATTACTTTCATCTAGGTATTACTTTCATCAATGTATTACTTTCATCAAGGTATTACTTTCATCAAGGTATTATTTTAATCAAGGTATTACTTTCATCATTGTATTACTTTCATCAAGATATTACTTTCATCAAGGTATTACTTTAATCAAGGTATTACTTTCATCAATGTATTACTTTTATCAAGGTATTACTTTCATTAATGTATTACTTTCATCAAGGTATTACTTTCATCAATGTATTACTTTCATCAAGGTATTACTTTCATCAATGTATTACTTTCATCTAGGTATTACTTTCATCAAGGTATTACTTTCATCAAGATATTACTTTCATTAATGTATTACTTTCATCAATGTATTACTTTCATCTAGGTATTACTTTCATCAAGGTATTACTTTCATTAATGTATTACTTTCATCAATGTATTACTTTCATCAATGTACTACTTTAATCAAGGTATTACTTTCATTAATGTATTACTTTCATCAATGTATTACTTTCATCAAGGTATTACTTTCATCAAGGTATTACTTTCATCAAAGTATTACTTTTATCAATGTATTACTTTCATCAAGGTATTACTTTCATCAATGTATTACTTTCATAAAGGTATTACTTTCATCTAGGTATTATTTTCATCAAGGTATTACTTTCATCAAGGTATTACTTTCATCAAGGTATTACTTTCATCAATGTATTACTTTCATCAAGGTATTACTTTCATCAAGATATTACTTTCATCAATGTATTACTTTCATCTAAGTATTACTTTCATCAATGTATTACTTTCATCAATGTATTACTTTCATCAAGGTATTACTTTCATCAATGTATTACTTTCATCTAGGTATTACTTTCATCAAGGTATTACTTTCATCAAGATATTACTTTCATTAATGTATTACTTTCATCAATGTATTACTTTCATCTAGGTATTACTTTCATCAAGCTATTACTTTCATCAATGTATTACTTTCATCTAGGTATTACTTTCATCAAGGTATTACTTTCATCAAGATATTACTTTCATCAATGTATTACTTTCATCTAGGTATTACTTTCATCAATGTATTACTTTCATCAATGTATTACTTTCATCAAGGTATTACTTTCATCAATGTATTACTTTCATCTAGGTATTACTTTCATCAAGGTATTACTTTCATCAAGATATTACTTTCATTAATGTATTACTTTCATCAATGTATTACTTTCATCTAGGTATTACTTTCATCAAGGTATTACTTTCATCAATGTATTACTTTCATCAAGGTATTACTTTCATCAATGTATTACTTTCATCTAGGTATTACTTTCATCAAGGTATTACTTTCATCAAGATATTACTTTCATCAATGTATTACTTTCATCAAGGTATTACTTTCATCAAGGTATTACTTTCATCAAGGTATTACTTTCATCAAGGTATTACATTTATCAATGTATTACTTTCATCTAGGTATTACTTTCATCATGGTATTACTTTCATCTAGGTATTACTTTCATCAAGGTATTACTTTCATCAATGTATTACTTTCATCATGGTATTATTTTCATCAAGGTATTACTTTCATCAATGTATTACTTTCATCAAGGTATTACTTTCATCATGGTATTACTTTAATCAAGGTATTACTTTCATCAATGTATTACTTTTATCAAGGTAATACTTTCATTAATGTATTACTTTCATCAAGGTATTACTTTCATTAATGTATTACTTTCATCAAGGTATTACTTTCATCAATGTATTACTTTCATCAAGGTATTACTTTCATCAATGTATTACTTTCATCTAGGTATTACTTTCATCAAGGTATTACTTTCATCAAGATATTACTTTCATCAATGTATTACTTTCATCAAGGTATTACTTTCATATAGGTATTACTTTCATCAAGGTATTACTTTCATCAAGGTATTACTTTCATCATGGTATTACTTTCATCAAGGTATTACTTTATTCAATGTATTACTTTCATCAAGGTATTACTTTCATCAATGTATTACTTTCATCAAGGTATTACTTTCATCATGGTATTACTTTAATCAAGGTATTACTTTCATCAATGTATTACTTTTATCAAGGTATTACTTTCATCAATGTATTACTTTCATCAAGGTATTACTTTCATTAATCTATTACTTTCATCAAGGTATTACTTTCATCAATGTATTACTTTCATCAAGGTATTACTTTCATCAAGGTATTACTTTCATATAGGTATTACTTTCATCAATGTATTACTTTCATCATGGTATTACTTTCATCAAGGTATTACTTTCATCAATGTATTACTTTCATCAAGGTATTACTTTCATCATGGTATTACTTTAATCAAGGTATTACTTTCATCAATGTATTACTTTTATCAAGGTATTACTTTCATCAATGTATTACTTTTATCAAGGTATTACTTTCATCATGGTATTACTTTCATCAAGGTATTACTTTCATCAATGTATTACTTTCATCAAGGTATTACTTTCATCAATGTATTACTTTCATCAAGGTATTACTTTCATCATGGTATTACTTTAATCAAGGTATTACTTTCATCAATGTATTACTTTTATCAAGGTATTACTTTCATCAATGTATTACTTTTATCAAGGTATTACTTTCATTAATGTATTACTTTCATCAAGGTATTACTTTCATCAATGTATTACTTTCATCAAGGTATTACTTTCATCGAGGTATTACTTTCATATAGGTATTACTTTCATCAATGTATTACTTTCATCATGGTATTACTTTCATCAAGGTATTACTTTCATCAATGTATTACTTTCATCAAGGTATTATTTTCATCATGGTATTACTTTAATCAAGGTATTACTTTCATCAATGTATTACTTTTATCAAGGTATTACTTTCATCAATGTATTACTTTTATCAAGGTATTACTTTCATTAATGTATTACTTTCATCAAGGTATTACTTTCATCAATTTATTACTTTCATCAAGGTATTACTTTCATCAATGTATTACTTTCATCTAGGTATTACTTTCATCAAGGTATTACTTTCATCAAGATATTACTTTCATCAATGTATTACTTTCATCAAGGTATTACTTTCATATAGGTATTACTTTCATCAAGGTATTACTTTCATCAAGGTATTACTTTCATCAATGTATTACTTTCATCAAGGTATTACTTTCATCAATGTATTACTTTCATCAAGGTATTACTTTCATCAATGTATTACTTTCATCTAGGTATTACTTTCATCAAGGTATTACTTTCATCAAGATATTACTTTCATCAATGTATTACTTTCATCAAGGTATTACTTTCATATAGGTATTATTTTCATCAAGGTATTACTTTCATCTAGGTATTACTTTCATTAATGTATTACTTTCATCAATGTATTACTTTCATCAATGTATTACTTTAATCAAGGTATTACTTTCATTAATGTATTACTTTAATCAAGGTATTACTTTCATTAATGTATTACTTTCATCAATGTATTACTTTCATCAATGTATTACTTTAATCAAGGTATTACTTTCATTAATGTATTACTTTCATCTTGGTATTACTTTCATCTTGGTATTACTTTCATTAATGTATTACTTTCATCAATGTATTACTTTCATTAATGTATTACTTTAATCAAGGTATTACTTTCATTAATGTATTACTTTCATCTTGGTATTACTTTCATTAATGTATTACTTTCATCTTGGTATTACTTTCATTAATGTATTACTTTCATCAATGTATTACTTTCATCAATGTATTACTTTCATCAATGTATTACTTTAATCAAGGTATTACTTTCATTAATGTATTACTTTCATCTAGGTATTACTTTCATCAAGGTATTACTTTCATTAATGTATTACTTTCATCTTGGTATTACTTTCATTAATGTATTACTTTCATCAATGTATTACTTTCATCAATGTATTACTTTAATCAAGGTATTACTTTCATTAATGTATTACTTTAATCAAGGTATTACTTTCATTAATGTATTACTTTCATCTAGGTATTACTTTCATCAAGGTATTACTTTCATCAAGGTATTACTTTTATCAATGTATTACTTTCATCTAGGTATTACTTTCATCATGGTATTACTTTCATCTAGGTATTACTTTCATCAAGGTATTACTTTCATTAATGTATTACTTTCATCTAGGTATTACTTTCATCAAGGTATTACTTTCATCAAGGTATTACTTTTATCAATGTATTACTTTCATCTAGGTATTACTTTCATCATGGTATTACTTTCATCTAGGTATTACTTTCATCAAGGTATTACTTTCATCAATGTATTACTTTCATCATGGTATTACTTTCATCAAGGTATTACTTTCATCAATGTATTACTTTCATCAAGGTATTACTTTCATCAATGTATTACTTTCATCCAGGTATTACTTTAATCAATGTGTTACTTTCATCATGGTATAACTTTCATCTAGGTATTACTTTCATCTAGGTATTACTTTAATCAAGGTATTACTTTCATCAAGGTATTACTTTCATCAATGTATTACTTTCATCAATGTATTACTTTCATTATTGTATTACTTTCATCAAGGTATTACTTTCATCTAGGTATTACTTTCATCAATGTATTACTTTCATCAAGGTATTACTTTCATCAATGTATTACTTTCATCAAGCTATTACTTTCATCAAGCTATTACTTTCATCATTGTATTACTTTCATCTAGGTATTACTTTAATCAATGTATTACTTTCATCAAGGTATTACTTTCATCAATGTATTACTTTCATCAAGCTATTACTTTCATCATTGTATTACTTTCATCTAGGTATTACTTTAATCAATGTATTACTTTCATCTAGGTATTACTTTCATCAATGTATTACTTTCATCAATGTATTACTTTCATCATGGTATTACTTTCATCAAGGTATTACTTTCATCAAGGTATTACTTTCATCAATGTGTTACTTTCATCATGGTATAACTTTCATCTAGGTATTACTTTCATCTAGGTATTACTTTAATCAAGGTATTACTTTCATCAAGGTATTACTTTCATCAAGGTATTACTTTCATCATGGTATTACTTTCATCAAGGTATTACTTTCATCAAGGTATTACTTTCATCAAGGTATTACTTTCATCATTGTATTACTTTCATCAAGGTATTACTTTCATCAATGTATTACTTTCATAAAGGTATTACTTTCATCTAGGTATTACTTTCATCAAGGTATTACTTTCATCAAGGTATTACTTTCATCAAGGTATTACTTTCATCAATGTATTACTTTCATCAAGGTATTACTTTCATCAAGATATTACTTTCATCAATGTATTACTTTCATCTAGGTATTACTTTCATCAATGTATTACTTTCATCAATGTATTACTTTCATCAAGGTATTACTTTCATCAATGTATTACTTTCATCTAGGTATTACTTTCATCAAGGTATTACTTTCATCAAGATATTACTTTCATTAATGTATTACTTTCATCAATGTATTACTTTCATCTAGGTATTACTTTCATCAAGGTAATACTTTCATTAATGTATTACTTTCATCAAGGTATTACTTTCATTAATGTATTACTTTCATCAAGGTATTACTTTCATCAATGTATTACTTTCATCAAGGTATTACTTTCATCAATGTATTACTTTCATCTAGGTATTACTTTCATCAAGGTATTACTTTCATCAAGATATTACTTTCATCAATGTATTACTTTCATCAAGGTATTACTTTCATATAGGTATTACTTTCATCAAGGTATTACTTTCATCAAGGTATTACTTTCATCATGGTATTACTTTCATCAAGGTATTACTTTCATCAATGTATTACTTTCATCAAGGTATTACTTTCATCAATGTATTACTTTCATCAAGGTATTACTTTCATCATGGTATTACTTTAATCAAGGTATTACTTTCATCAATGTATTACTTTTATCAAGGTATTACTTTCATCAATGTATTACTTTCATCAAGGTATTACTTTCATTAATGTATTACTTTCATCAAGGTATTACTTTCATCAATGTATTACTTTCATCAAGGTATTACTTTCATCAAGGTATTACTTTCATATAGGTATTACTTTCATCAATGTATTACTTTCATCATGGTATTACTTTCATCAAGGTATTACTTTCATCAATGTATTACTTTCATCAAGGTATTACTTTCATCATGGTATTACTTTAATCAAGGTATTACTTTCATCAATGTATTACTTTTATCAAGGTATTACTTTCATCAATGTATTACTTTTATCAAGGTATTACTTTCATCATGGTATTACTTTCATCAAGGTATTACTTTCATCAATGTATTACTTTCATCAAGGTATTACTTTCATCAATGTATTACTTTCATCAAGGTATTACTTTCATCATGGTATTACTTTAATCAAGGTATTACTTTCATCAATGTATTACTTTTATCAAGGTATTACTTTCATCAATGTATTACTTTTATCAAGGTATTACTTTCATTAATGTATTACTTTCATCAAGGTATTACTTTCATCAATGTATTACTTTCATCAAGGTATTACTTTCATCGAGGTATTACTTTCATATAGTTATTACTTTCATCAATGTATTACTTTCATCATGGTATTACTTTCATCAAGGTATTACTTTCATCAATGTATTACTTTCATCAAGGTATTACTTTCATCATGGTATTACTTTAATCAAGGTATTACTTTCATCAATGTATTACTTTTATCAAGGTATTACTTTCATCAATGTATTACTTTTATCAAGGTATTACTTTCATTAATGTATTACTTTCATCAAGGTATTACTTTCATCAATGTATTACTTTCATCAAGGTATTACTTTCATCAATGTATTACTTTCATCTAGGTATTATTTTCATCAAGGTATTACTTTCATCAAGATATTACTTTCATCAATGTATTACTTTCATCAAGGTATTACTTTCATATAGGTATTACTTTCATCAAGGTATTACTTTCATCAAGGTATTACTTTCATCAATGTATTACTTTCATCAAGGTATTACTTTCATCAATGTATTACTTTCATCAAGGTATTACTTTCATCAATGTATTACTTTCATCTAGGTATTACTTTCATCAAGGTATTACTTTCATCAAGATATTACTTTCATCAATGTATTACTTTCATCAAGGTATTGCTTTCATATAGGTATTACTTTCATCAAGGTATTACTTTCATCTAGGTATTACTTTCATTAATGTATTACTTTCATCAATGTATTACTTTCATCAATGTATTACTTTCATCAATGTATTACTTTAATCAAGGTATTACTTTCATTAATGTATTACTTTAATCAAGGTATTACTTTCATTAATGTATTACTTTCATCAATGTATTACTTTCATCAATGTATTACTTTAATCAAGGTATTACTTTCATTAATGTATTACTTTCATCTTGGTATTACTTTCATTAATGTATTACTTTCATCTTGGTATTACTTTCATTAATGTATTACTTTCATCAATGTATTACTTTCATTAATGTATTACTTTAATCAAGGTATTACTTTCATTAATGTATTACTTTCATCTTGGTATTACTTTCATTAATGTATTACTTTCATCTTGGTATTACTTTCATTAATGTATTACTTTCATCAATGTATTACTTTCATCAATGTATTACTTTCATCAATGTATTACTTTAATCAAGGTATTACTTTCATTAATGTATTACTTTAATCAAGGTATTACTTTCATTAATGTATTACTTTCATCAATGTATTACTTTCATCAATGTATTACTTTAATCAAGGTATTACTTTCATCATGGTATTACTTTCATCAAGGTATTACTTTCATCAATGTATTACTTTCATCAAGGTATTACTTTCATCAATGTATTACTTTCATCAAGGTATTACTTTCATCATGGTATTACTTTAATCAAGGTATTACTTTCATCAATGTATTACTTTTATCAAGGTATTACTTTCATCAATGTATTACTTTTATCAAGGTATTACTTTCATTAATGTATTACTTTCATCAAGGTATTACTTTCATCAATGTATTACTTTCATCAAGGTATTACTTTCATCGAGGTATTACTTTCATATAGGTATTACTTTCATCAATGTATTACTTTCATCATGGTATTACTTTCATCAATGTATTACTTTCATCAAGGTATTACTTTCATCATGGTATTACTTTAATCAAGGTATTACTTTCATCAATGTATTACTTTTATCAAGGTATTACTTTCATCAATGTATTACTTTTATCAAGGTATTACTTTCATTAATGTATTACTTTCATCAAGGTATTACTTTCATCAATGTATTACTTTCATCAAGGTATTACTTTCATCAATGTATTACTTTCATCTAGGTATTACTTTCATCAAGGTATTACTTTCATCAAGATATTACTTTCATCAATGTATTACTTTCATCAAGGTATTACTTTCATATAGGTATTACTTTCATCAAGGTATTACTTTCATCAAGGTATTACTTTCATCAATGTATTACTTTCATCAAGGTATTACTTTCATCAATGTATTACTTTCATCAAGGTATTACTTTCATCAATGTATTACTTTCATCTAGGTATTACTTTCATCAAGGTATTACTTTCATCAAGATATTACTTTCATCAATGTATTACTTTCATCAAGGTATTACTTTCATATAGGTATTACTTTCATCAAGGTATTACTTTCATCTAGGTATTACTTTCATTAATGTATTACTTTCATCAATGTATTACTTTCATCAATGTATTACTTTCATCAATGTATTACTTTAATCAAGGTATTACTTTCATTAATGTATTACTTTAATCAAGGTATTACTTTCATTAATGTATTACTTTCATCAATGTATTACTTTCATCAATGTATTACTTTAATCAAGGTATTACTTTCATTAATGTATTACTTTCATCTTGGTATTACTTTCATTAATGTATTACTTTCATCTTGGTATTACTTTCATTAATGTATTACTTTCATCAATGTATTACTTTCATTAATGTATTACTTTAATCAAGGTATTACTTTCATTAATGTATTACTTTCATCTTGGTATTACTTTCATTAATGTATTACTTTCATCTTGGTATTACTTTCATTAATGTATTACTTTCATCAATGTATTACTTTCATCAATGTATTACTTTCATCAATGTATTACTTTAATCAAGGTATTACTTTCATTAATGTATTACTTTAATCAAGGTATTACTTTCATTAATGTATTACTTTCATCAATGTATTACTTTCATCAATGTATTACTTTAATCAAGGTATTACTTTCATTAATGTATTACTTTCATCTAGGTATTACTTTCATCAAGGTATTACTTTCATTAATGTATTACTTTCATCTTGGTATTACTTTCATTAATGTATTACTTTCATCAATGTATTACTTTCATCAATGTATTACTTTAATCAAGGTATTACTTTCATTAATGTATTACTTTAATCAAGGTATTACTTTCATTAATGTATTACTTTCATCTAGGTATTACTTTCATCAAGGTATTACTTTCATCAAGGTATTACTTTTATCAATGTATTACTTTCATCTAGGTATTACTTTCATCATGGTATTACTTTCATCTAGGTATTACTTTCATCAAGGTATTACTTTCATTAATGTATTACTTTCATCTAGGTATTACTTTCATCAAGGTATTACTTTCATCAAGGTATTACTTTTATCAATGTATTACTTTCATCTAGGTATTACTTTCATCATGGTATTACTTTCATCTAGGTATTACTTTCATCAAGGTATTACTTTCATCAATGTATTACTTTCATCATGGTATTACTTTCATCAAGGTATTACTTTCATCAATGTATTACTTTCATCAAGGTATTACTTTCATCAAGGTATTACTTTCATCCAGGTATTACTTTAATCAATGTGTTACTTTCATCATGGTATAACTTTCATCTAGGTATTACTTTCATCTAGGTATTACTTTAATCAAGGTATTACTTTCATCAAGGTATTACTTTCATCAATGTATTACTTTCATCAATGTATTACTTTCATCATTGTATTACTTTCATCAAGGTATTACTTTCATCTAGGTATTACTTTCATCAATGTATTACTTTCATCAAGGTATTACTTTCATCAATGTATTACTTTCATCAAGCTATTACTTTCATCAAGCTATTGCTTTCATCATTGTATTACTTTCATCTAGGTATTACTTTAATCAATGTATTACTTTCATCAAGGTATTACTTTCATCAATGTATTACTTTCATCAAGCTATTACTTTCATCATTGTATTACTTTCATCTAGGTATTACTTTAATCAATGTATTACTTTCATCCTGGTATTACTTTCATCAATGTATTACTTTCATCAATGTATTACTTTCATCATGGTATTACTTTCATCAAGGTATTACTTTCATCAAGGTATTACTTTCATCAATGTGTTACTTTCATCATGGTATAACTTTCATCTAGGTATTACTTTCATCTAGGTATTACTTTAATCAAGGTATTACTTTCATCAAGGTATTACTTTCATCAAGGTATTACTTTCATCAATGTATTACTTTCATCAAGGTATTACTTTCATCATGGTATTACTTTAATCTAGGTATTACTTTCATTAAGGTATTACTTTCATCAATGTATTACTTTCATCTAGGTAATACTTTCATCAAGGTATTACTTTCATCTAGGTATTACTTTCATTAATGTATTACTTTCATCAATGTATTACTTTCATCAATGTATTACTTTCATCAATGTATTACTTTAATCAAGGTATTACTTTCATTAATGTATTACTTTAATCAAGGTATTACTTTCATTAATGTATTACTTTCATCAATGTATTACTTTCATCAATGTATTACTTTAATCAAGGTATTACTTTCATTAATGTATTACTTTCATCTTGGTATTACTTTCATTAATGTATTACTTTCATCTTGGTATTACTTTCATTAATGTATTACTTTCATCAATGTATTACTTTCATTAATGTATTACTTTAATCAAGGTATTACTTTCATTAATGTATTACTTTCATCTTGGTATTACTTTCATTAATGTATTACTTTCATCTTGGTATTACTTTCATTAATGTATTACTTTCATCAATGTATTACTTTCATCAATGTATTACTTTCATCAATGTATTACTTTAATCAAGGTATTACTTTCATTAATGTATTACTTTAATCAAGGTATTACTTTCATTAATGTATTACTTTCATCAATGTATTACTTTCATCAATGTATTACTTTAATCAAGGTATTACTTTCATTAATGTATTACTTTCATCTAGGTATTACTTTCATCAAGGTATTACTTTCATTAATGTATTACTTTCATCTTGGTATTACTTTCATTAATGTATTACTTTCATCAATGTATTACTTTCATCAATGTATTACTTTAATCAAGGTATTACTTTCATTAATGTATTACTTTAATCAAGGTATTACTTTCATTAATGTATTACTTTCATCTAGGTATTACTTTCATCAAGGTATTACTTTCATCAAGGTATTACTTTTATCAATGTATTACTTTCATCTAGGTATTACTTTCATCATGGTATTACTTTCATCTAGGTATTACTTTCATCAAGGTATTACTTTCATTAATGTATTACTTTCATCTAGGTATTACTTTCATCAAGGTATTACTTTCATCAAGGTATTACTTTTATCAATGTATTACTTTCATCTAGGTATTACTTTCATCATGGTATTACTTTCATCTAGGTATTACTTTCATCAAGGTATTACTTTCATCAATGTATTACTTTCATCATGGTATTACTTTCATCAAGGTATTACTTTCATCAATGTATTACTTTCATCAAGGTATTACTTTCATCAAGGTATTACTTTCATCCAGGTATTACTTTAATCAATGTGTTACTTTCATCATGGTATAACTTTCATCTAGGTATTACTTTCATCTAGGTATTACTTTAATCAAGGTATTACTTTCATCAAGGTATTACTTTCATCAATGTATTACTTTCATCAATGTATTACTTTCATCATTGTATTACTTTCATCAAGGTATTACTTTCATCTAGGTATTACTTTCATCAATGTATTACTTTCATCAAGGTATTACTTTCATCAATGTATTACTTTCATCAAGCTATTACTTTCATCAAGCTATTGCTTTCATCATTGTATTACTTTCATCTAGGTATTACTTTAATCAATGTATTACTTTCATCAAGGTATTACTTTCATCAATGTATTACTTTCATCAAGCTATTACTTTCATCATTGTATTACTTTCATCTAGGTATTACTTTAATCAATGTATTACTTTCATCCTGGTATTACTTTCATCAATGTATTACTTTCATCAATGTATTACTTTCATCATGGTATTACTTTCATCAAGGTATTACTTTCATCAAGGTATTACTTTCATCAATGTGTTACTTTCATCATGGTATAACTTTCATCTAGGTATTACTTTCATCTAGGTATTACTTTAATCAAGGTATTACTTTCATCAAGGTATTACTTTCATCAAGGTATTACTTTCATCAATGTATTACTTTCATCAAGGTATTACTTTCATCATGGTATTACTTTAATCTAGGTATTACTTTCATTAAGGTATTACTTTCATCAATGTATTACTTTCATCTAGGTAATACTTTCATTAATGTATTACTTTCATCAATGTATTACTTTCATCATTGTGTTACTTTCATCATGGTATAACTTTCATCTAGGTATTACTTTCATCTAGGTATTACTTTAATCAAGGTATTACTTTCATCAAGGTATTACTTTCATCAAGGTATTACTTTCATCATGGTATTACTTTCATCAAGGTATTACTTTCATCAAGGTATTACTTTCATCAAGGTATTACTTTCATCATTGTATTACTTTCATCATGGTATTACTTTCATCAAGGTATTACTTTCATCAATGTATTACTTTCATCATGGTATTACTTTCACCAAGGTATTACTTTCACCAAGGTATTACTTTCATCATTGTATTACTTTCATCATAGTATTATTTTCATCTAGGTATTACTTTCATCTAGGTATTACTTTAATCAAGGTATTACTTTCATCAAGGTATTACTTTCATCAAGGTATTACTTTCATCAATGTATTACTTTCATCAAGCTATTACTTTCATCAATGTATTACTTTCATCATTGTATTAATTTCATCTAGGTATTACTTTAATCAAGGTCTTACTTTCATCAAGGTATTACTTTCATCAAGGTATTACTTTCATCAATGTATTACTTTCACCAAGGTATTACTTTCATCAATGTATTACTTTAATCAAGGTATTACTTTCATTACTGTATTACTTTCATCTTGGTATTACTTTCATTAATGTATTACTTTCATCAAGGTATTACTTTCATCAAGGTATTACTTTCATCAAGGTATTACTTTCATCATGGTATTACTTTCATCAAGGTATTACTTTCATCAAGGTATTACTTTCATCAAGGTATTACTTTCATCATTGTATTACTTTCATCATGGTATTACTTTCATCAAGGTATTACTTTCATCAATGTATTACTTTCATCATGGTATTACTTTCACCAAGGTATTACTTTCACCAAGGTATTACTTTCATCATTGTATTACTTTCATCATAGTATTACTTTCATCTAGGTATTACTTTCATCTAGGTATTACTTTAATCAATGTATTACTTTCATCAATGTATTACTTTAATCAAGGTATTACTTTCATTAATGTATTACTTTAATCAAGGTATTACTTTCATTACTGTATTACTTTCATCTAGGTATTACTTTCATCAAGGTATTACTTTTATCAATGTATTACTTTCATCTAGGTATTACTTTTATCAATGTATTACTTTCATCAAGGTATTACTTTTATCAATGTATTACTTTCATCTAGGTATTACTTTCATCAAGGTATTACTTTCATAAAGGTATTACTTTCATCTAGGTATTACTTTCATCAAGGTATTACTTTCATCAATGTATTACTTTCATCATGGTATTACTTTCATCAAGATATTACTTTCATCAATGTATTACTTTCATCAAGGTATTACTTTCATCTAGGTATTACTTTCATCAAGCTATTACTTTCATCAATGTATTACTTTCATCAATGTATTACTTTCATCATTGTATTACTTTAATCAAGGTATTACTTTCATCTAGGTATTAATTTCATCAAGGTATTACTTTCATCAATGTATTACTTTCATCAAGCTATTACTTTCATCAAGCTATTACTTTCATCATTGTATTACTTTCATCTAGGTATTACTTTAATCAATGTATTACTTTCATCAAGGTATTACTTTCACCAAGGTATTACTTTCATCAATGTATTACTTTCATCTAGGTATTACTTTCATCAAGCTATTACTTTCATCAATGTATTACTTTCATCATTGTGTTACTTTCATCATGGTATAACTTTCATCTAGGTATTACTTTCATCTAGGTATTACTTTAATCAAGGTATTACTTTCATCAAGGTATTACTTTCATCAAGGTATTACTTTCATCATGGTATTACTTTCATCAAGGTATTACTTTCATCAAGGTATTACTTTCATCAAGGTATTACTTTCATCATGGTATTACTTTCATCAAGGTATTACTTTCATCAATGTATTACTTTCATCATGGTATTACTTTCACCAAGGTATTACTTTCACCAAGGTATTACTTTCATCATAGTATTACTTTCATCTAGGTATTACTTTCATCTAGGTATTACTTTAATCAAGGTATTACTTTCATCAAGGTATTACTTTCATCAAGGTATTACTTTCATCAATGTATTACTTTCATCAAGCTATTACTTTCATCAATGTATTACTTTCATCATTGTATTAATTTCATCTAGGTATTACTTTAATCAAGGTCTTACTTTCATCAAGGTATTACTTTCATCAAGGTATTACTTTCATCAATGTATTACTTTCATCAAGGTATTACTTTCATCAAGGTATTACTTTAATCAAGGTATTACTTTCATCATGGTATTACTTTCATCAATGTATTACTTTCACCAAGGTATTACTTTCATCATAGTATTACTTTCATCTAGGTATTACTTTCATCTAGGTATTACTTTAATCAAGGTATTACTTTCATCAAGGTATTACTTTCATCAAGGTATTACTTTCATCAATGTATTACTTTCATCAAGCTATTACTTTCATCAATGTATTACTTTCATCATTGTATTAATTTCATCAAGGTATTACTTTAATCAAGGTATTACTTTCATCAAAGTATTACTTTCATCATTGTATTACTTTCATCATGGTATTACTTTCATCAAGGTATTACTTTCATCAATGTATTACTTTCATCATGGTATTACTTTCATCTAGGTATTACTTTCATCAATGTATTACTTTCATCATGGTATTACTTTCATCAAGGTATTACATTCATCATGGTATTACTTTAATCAAGGTATTACTTTCATCAAGGTATTACTTTCATCTAAGTATTATTTTCATCATGGTATTACTTTCATCAAGGTATTACTTTCATCAAGGTATTACTCTAATCAAGGTATTACTTTCATCAATGTATTACTTTCATCTAGGTATTACTTTCATCAAGCTATTACTTTCATCAATGTATTACTTTCATCATTGTGTTACTTTCATCATGGTATAACTTTCATCTAGGTATTACTTTCATCTAGGTATTACTTTAATCAAGGTATTACTTTCATCAAGGTATTACTTTCATCAAGGTATTACTTTCATCATGGTATTACTTTCATCAAGGTATTACTTTCATCAAGGTATTACATTTATCAATGTATTACTTTCATCTAGGTATTACTTTCATCATGGTATTACTTTCATCTAGGTATTACTTTCATCAAGGTATTACTTTCATCAATGTATTACTTTCATCATGGTATTATTTTCATCAAGGTATTACTTTCATCAATGTATTACTTTCATCAAGGTATTACTTTCATCATGGTATTACTTTAATCAAGGTATTACTTTCATCAATGTATTACTTTTATCAAGGTAATACTTTCATTAATGTATTACTTTCATCAAGGTATTACTTTCATTAATGTATTACTTTCATCAAGGTATTACTTTCATCAATGTATTACTTTCATCAAGGTATTACTTTCATCAATGTATTACTTTCATCTAGGTATTACTTTCATCAAGGTATTACTTTCATCAAGATATTACTTTCATCAATGTATTACTTTCATCAAGGTATTACTTTCATATAGGTATTACTTTCATCAAGGTATTACTTTCATCAAGGTATTACTTTCATCATGGTATTACTTTCATCAAGGTATTACTTTATTCAATGTATTACTTTCATCAAGGTATTACTTTCATCAATGTATTACTTTCATCAAGGTATTACTTTCATCATGGTATTACTTTAATCAAGGTATTACTTTCATCAATGTATTACTTTTATCAAGGTATTACTTTCATCAATGTATTACTTTCATCAAGGTATTACTTTCATTAATCTATTACTTTCATCAAGGTATTACTTTCATCAATGTATTACTTTCATCAAGGTATTACTTTCATCAAGGTATTACTTTCATATAGGTATTACTTTCATCAATGTATTACTTTCATCATGGTATTACTTTCATCAAGGTATTACTTTCATCAATGTATTACTTTCATCAAGGTATTACTTTCATCATGGTATTACTTTAATCAAGGTATTACTTTCATCAATGTATTACTTTTATCAAGGTATTACTTTCATCAATGTATTACTTTTATCAAGGTATTACTTTCATCATGGTATTACTTTCATCAAGGTATTACTTTCATCAATGTATTACTTTCATCAAGGTATTACTTTCATCAATGTATTACTTTCATCAAGGTATTACTTTCATCATGGTATTACTTTAATCAAGGTATTACTTTCATCAATGTATTACTTTTATCAAGGTATTACTTTCATCAATGTATTACTTTTATCAAGGTATTACTTTCATTAATGTATTACTTTCATCAAGGTATTACTTTCATCAATGTATTACTTTCATCAAGGTATTACTTTCATCGAGGTATTACTTTCATATAGGTATTACTTTCATCAATGTATTACTTTCATCATGGTATTACTTTCATCAAGGTATTACTTTCATCAATGTATTACTTTCATCAAGGTATTATTTTCATCATGGTATTACTTTAATCAAGGTATTACTTTCATCAATGTATTACTTTTATCAAGGTATTACTTTCATCAATGTATTACTTTTATCAAGGTATTACTTTCATTAATGTATTACTTTCATCAAGGTATTACTTTCATCAATTTATTACTTTCATCAAGGTATTACTTTCATCAATGTATTACTTTCATCTAGGTATTACTTTCATCAAGGTATTACTTTCATCAAGATATTACTTTCATCAATGTATTACTTTCATCAAGGTATTACTTTCATATAGGTATTACTTTCATCAAGGTATTACTTTCATCAAGGTATTACTTTCATCAATGTATTACTTTCATCAAGGTATTACTTTCATCAATGTATTACTTTCATCAAGGTATTACTTTCATCAATGTATTACTTTCATCTAGGTATTACTTTCATCAAGGTATTACTTTCATCAAGATATTACTTTCATCAATGTATTACTTTCATCAAGGTATTACTTTCATATAGGTATTACTTTCATCAAGGTATTACTTTCATCTAGGTATTACTTTCATTAATGTATTACTTTCATCAATGTATTACTTTCATCAATGTATTACTTTAATCAAGGTATTACTTTCATTAATGTATTACTTTAATCAAGGTATTACTTTCATTAATGTATTACTTTCATCAATGTATTACTTTCATCAATGTATTACTTTAATCAAGGTATTACTTTCATTAATGTATTACTTTCATCTTGGTATTACTTTCATCTTGGTATTACTTTCATTAATGTATTACTTTCATCAATGTATTACTTTCATTAATGTATTACTTTAATCAAGGTATTACTTTCATTAATGTATTACTTTCATCTTGGTATTACTTTCATTAATGTATTACTTTCATCTTGGTATTACTTTCATTAATGTATTACTTTCATCAATGTATTACTTTCATCAATGTATTACTTTCATCAATGTATTACTTTAATCAAGGTATTACTTTCATTAATGTATTACTTTCATCTAGGTATTACTTTCATCAAGGTATTACTTTCATTAATGTATTACTTTCATCTTGGTATTACTTTCATTAATGTATTACTTTCATCAATGTATTACTTTCATCAATGTATTACTTTAATCAAGGTATTACTTTCATTAATGTATTACTTTAATCAAGGTATTACTTTCATTAATGTATTACTTTCATCTAGGTATTACTTTCATCAAGGTATTACTTTCATCAAGGTATTACTTTTATCAATGTATTACTTTCATCTAGGTATTACTTTCATCATGGTATTACTTTCATCTAGGTATTACTTTCATCAAGGTATTACTTTCATTAATGTATTACTTTCATCTAGGTATTACTTTCATCAAGGTATTACTTTCATCAAGGTATTACTTTTATCAATGTATTACTTTCATCTAGGTATTACTTTCATCATGGTATTACTTTCATCTAGGTATTACTTTCATCAAGGTATTACTTTCATCAATGTATTACTTTCATCATGGTATTACTTTCATCAAGGTATTACTTTCATCAATGTATTACTTTCATCAAGGTATTACTTTCATCAATGTATTACTTTCATCCAGGTATTACTTTAATCAATGTGTTACTTTCATCATGGTATAACTTTCATCTAGGTATTACTTTCATCTAGGTATTACTTTAATCAAGGTATTACTTTCATCAAGGTATTACTTTCATCAATGTATTACTTTCATCAATGTATTACTTTCATTATTGTATTACTTTCATCAAGGTATTACTTTCATCTAGGTATTACTTTCATCAATGTATTACTTTCATCAAGGTATTACTTTCATCAATGTATTACTTTCATCAAGCTATTACTTTCATCAAGCTATTACTTTCATCATTGTATTACTTTCATCTAGGTATTACTTTAATCAATGTATTACTTTCATCAAGGTATTACTTTCATCAATGTATTACTTTCATCAAGCTATTACTTTCATCATTGTATTACTTTCATCTAGGTATTACTTTAATCAATGTATTACTTTCATCTAGGTATTACTTTCATCAATGTATTACTTTCATCAATGTATTACTTTCATCATGGTATTACTTTCATCAAGGTATTACTTTCATCAAGGTATTACTTTCATCAATGTGTTACTTTCATCATGGTATAACTTTCATCTAGGTATTACTTTCATCTAGGTATTACTTTAATCAAGGTATTACTTTCATCAAGGTATTACTTTCATCAAGGTATTACTTTCATCATGGTATTACTTTCATCAAGGTATTACTTTCATCAAGGTATTACTTTCATCAAGGTATTACTTTCATCATTGTATTACTTTCATCAAGGTATTACTTTCATCAATGTATTACTTTCATAAAGGTATTACTTTCATCTAGGTATTACTTTCATCAAGGTATTACTTTCATCAAGGTATTACTTTCATCAAGGTATTACTTTCATCAATGTATTACTTTCATCAAGGTATTACTTTCATCAAGATATTACTTTCATCAATGTATTACTTTCATCTAGGTATTACTTTCATCAATGTATTACTTTCATCAATGTATTACTTTCATCAAGGTATTACTTTCATCAATGTATTACTTTCATCTAGGTATTACTTTCATCAAGGTATTACTTTCATCAAGATATTACTTTCATTAATGTATTACTTTCATCAATGTATTACTTTCATCTAGGTATTACTTTCATCAAGGTAATACTTTCATTAATGTATTACTTTCATCAAGGTATTACTTTCATTAATGTATTACTTTCATCAAGGTATTACTTTCATCAATGTATTACTTTCATCAAGGTATTACTTTCATCAATGTATTACTTTCATCTAGGTATTACTTTCATCAAGGTATTACTTTCATCAAGATATTACTTTCATCAATGTATTACTTTCATCAAGGTATTACTTTCATATAGGTATTACTTTCATCAAGGTATTACTTTCATCAAGGTATTACTTTCATCATGGTATTACTTTCATCAAGGTATTACTTTCATCAATGTATTACTTTCATCAAGGTATTACTTTCATCAATGTATTACTTTCATCAAGGTATTACTTTCATCATGGTATTACTTTAATCAAGGTATTACTTTCATCAATGTATTACTTTTATCAAGGTATTACTTTCATCAATGTATTACTTTCATCAAGGTATTACTTTCATTAATGTATTACTTTCATCAAGGTATTACTTTCATCAATGTATTACTTTCATCAAGGTATTACTTTCATCAAGGTATTACTTTCATATAGGTATTACTTTCATCAATGTATTACTTTCATCATGGTATTACTTTCATCAAGGTATTACTTTCATCAATGTATTACTTTCATCAAGGTATTACTTTCATCATGGTATTACTTTAATCAAGGTATTACTTTCATCAATGTATTACTTTTATCAAGGTATTACTTTCATCAATGTATTACTTTTATCAAGGTATTACTTTCATCATGGTATTACTTTCATCAAGGTATTACTTTCATCAATGTATTACTTTCATCAAGGTATTACTTTCATCAATGTATTACTTTCATCAAGGTATTACTTTCATCATGGTATTACTTTAATCAAGGTATTACTTTCATCAATGTATTACTTTTATCAAGGTATTACTTTCATCAATGTATTACTTTTATCAAGGTATTACTTTCATTAATGTATTACTTTCATCAAGGTATTACTTTCATCAATGTATTACTTTCATCAAGGTATTACTTTCATCGAGGTATTACTTTCATATAGTTATTACTTTCATCAATGTATTACTTTCATCATGGTATTACTTTCATCAAGGTATTACTTTCATCAATGTATTACTTTCATCAAGGTATTACTTTCATCATGGTATTACTTTAATCAAGGTATTACTTTCATCAATGTATTACTTTTATCAAGGTATTACTTTCATCAATGTATTACTTTTATCAAGGTATTACTTTCATTAATGTATTACTTTCATCAAGGTATTACTTTCATCAATGTATTACTTTCATCAAGGTATTACTTTCATCAATGTATTACTTTCATCTAGGTATTATTTTCATCAAGGTATTACTTTCATCAAGATATTACTTTCATCAATGTATTACTTTCATCAAGGTATTACTTTCATATAGGTATTACTTTCATCAAGGTATTACTTTCATCAAGGTATTACTTTCATCAATGTATTACTTTCATCAAGGTATTACTTTCATCAATGTATTACTTTCATCAAGGTATTACTTTCATCAATGTATTACTTTCATCTAGGTATTACTTTCATCAAGGTATTACTTTCATCAAGATATTACTTTCATCAATGTATTACTTTCATCAAGGTATTGCTTTCATATAGGTATTACTTTCATCAAGGTATTACTTTCATCTAGGTATTACTTTCATTAATGTATTACTTTCATCAATGTATTACTTTCATCAATGTATTACTTTCATCAATGTATTACTTTAATCAAGGTATTACTTTCATTAATGTATTACTTTAATCAAGGTATTACTTTCATTAATGTATTACTTTCATCAATGTATTACTTTCATCAATGTATTACTTTAATCAAGGTATTACTTTCATTAATGTATTACTTTCATCTTGGTATTACTTTCATTAATGTATTACTTTCATCTTGGTATTACTTTCATTAATGTATTACTTTCATCAATGTATTACTTTCATTAATGTATTACTTTAATCAAGGTATTACTTTCATTAATGTATTACTTTCATCTTGGTATTACTTTCATTAATGTATTACTTTCATCTTGGTATTACTTTCATTAATGTATTACTTTCATCAATGTATTACTTTCATCAATGTATTACTTTCATCAATGTATTACTTTAATCAAGGTATTACTTTCATTAATGTATTACTTTAATCAAGGTATTACTTTCATTAATGTATTACTTTCATCAATGTATTACTTTCATCAATGTATTACTTTAATCAAGGTATTACTTTCATCATGGTATTACTTTCATCAAGGTATTACTTTCATCAATGTATTACTTTCATCAAGGTATTACTTTCATCAATGTATTACTTTCATCAAGGTATTACTTTCATCATGGTATTACTTTAATCAAGGTATTACTTTCATCAATGTATTACTTTTATCAAGGTATTACTTTCATCAATGTATTACTTTTATCAAGGTATTACTTTCATTAATGTATTACTTTCATCAAGGTATTACTTTCATCAATGTATTACTTTCATCAAGGTATTACTTTCATCGAGGTATTACTTTCATATAGGTATTACTTTCATCAATGTATTACTTTCATCATGGTATTACTTTCATCAATGTATTACTTTCATCAAGGTATTACTTTCATCATGGTATTACTTTAATCAAGGTATTACTTTCATCAATGTATTACTTTTATCAAGGTATTACTTTCATCAATGTATTACTTTTATCAAGGTATTACTTTCATTAATGTATTACTTTCATCAAGGTATTACTTTCATCAATGTATTACTTTCATCAAGGTATTACTTTCATCAATGTATTACTTTCATCTAGGTATTACTTTCATCAAGGTATTACTTTCATCAAGATATTACTTTCATCAATGTATTACTTTCATCAAGGTATTACTTTCATATAGGTATTACTTTCATCAAGGTATTACTTTCATCAAGGTATTACTTTCATCAATGTATTACTTTCATCAAGGTATTACTTTCATCAATGTATTACTTTCATCAAGGTATTACTTTCATCAATGTATTACTTTCATCTAGGTATTACTTTCATCAAGGTATTACTTTCATCAAGATATTACTTTCATCAATGTATTACTTTCATCAAGGTATTACTTTCATATAGGTATTACTTTCATCAAGGTATTACTTTCATCTAGGTATTACTTTCATTAATGTATTACTTTCATCAATGTATTACTTTCATCAATGTATTACTTTCATCAATGTATTACTTTAATCAAGGTATTACTTTCATTAATGTATTACTTTAATCAAGGTATTACTTTCATTAATGTATTACTTTCATCAATGTATTACTTTCATCAATGTATTACTTTAATCAAGGTATTACTTTCATTAATGTATTACTTTCATCTTGGTATTACTTTCATTAATGTATTACTTTCATCTTGGTATTACTTTCATTAATGTATTACTTTCATCAATGTATTACTTTCATTAATGTATTACTTTAATCAAGGTATTACTTTCATTAATGTATTACTTTCATCTTGGTATTACTTTCATTAATGTATTACTTTCATCTTGGTATTACTTTCATTAATGTATTACTTTCATCAATGTATTACTTTCATCAATGTATTACTTTCATCAATGTATTACTTTAATCAAGGTATTACTTTCATTAATGTATTACTTTAATCAAGGTATTACTTTCATTAATGTATTACTTTCATCAATGTATTACTTTCATCAATGTATTACTTTAATCAAGGTATTACTTTCATTAATGTATTACTTTCATCTAGGTATTACTTTCATCAAGGTATTACTTTCATTAATGTATTACTTTCATCTTGGTATTACTTTCATTAATGTATTACTTTCATCAATGTATTACTTTCATCAATGTATTACTTTAATCAAGGTATTACTTTCATTAATGTATTACTTTAATCAAGGTATTACTTTCATTAATGTATTACTTTCATCTAGGTATTACTTTCATCAAGGTATTACTTTCATCAAGGTATTACTTTTATCAATGTATTACTTTCATCTAGGTATTACTTTCATCATGGTATTACTTTCATCTAGGTATTACTTTCATCAAGGTATTACTTTCATTAATGTATTACTTTCATCTAGGTATTACTTTCATCAAGGTATTACTTTCATCAAGGTATTACTTTTATCAATGTATTACTTTCATCTAGGTATTACTTTCATCATGGTATTACTTTCATCTAGGTATTACTTTCATCAAGGTATTACTTTCATCAATGTATTACTTTCATCATGGTATTACTTTCATCAAGGTATTACTTTCATCAATGTATTACTTTCATCAAGGTATTACTTTCATCAAGGTATTACTTTCATCCAGGTATTACTTTAATCAATGTGTTACTTTCATCATGGTATAACTTTCATCTAGGTATTACTTTCATCTAGGTATTACTTTAATCAAGGTATTACTTTCATCAAGGTATTACTTTCATCAATGTATTACTTTCATCAATGTATTACTTTCATCATTGTATTACTTTCATCAAGGTATTACTTTCATCTAGGTATTACTTTCATCAATGTATTACTTTCATCAAGGTATTACTTTCATCAATGTATTACTTTCATCAAGCTATTACTTTCATCAAGCTATTGCTTTCATCATTGTATTACTTTCATCTAGGTATTACTTTAATCAATGTATTACTTTCATCAAGGTATTACTTTCATCAATGTATTACTTTCATCAAGCTATTACTTTCATCATTGTATTACTTTCATCTAGGTATTACTTTAATCAATGTATTACTTTCATCCTGGTATTACTTTCATCAATGTATTACTTTCATCAATGTATTACTTTCATCATGGTATTACTTTCATCAAGGTATTACTTTCATCAAGGTATTACTTTCATCAATGTGTTACTTTCATCATGGTATAACTTTCATCTAGGTATTACTTTCATCTAGGTATTACTTTAATCAAGGTATTACTTTCATCAAGGTATTACTTTCATCAAGGTATTACTTTCATCAATGTATTACTTTCATCAAGGTATTACTTTCATCATGGTATTACTTTAATCTAGGTATTACTTTCATTAAGGTATTACTTTCATCAATGTATTACTTTCATCTAGGTAATACTTTCATCAAGGTATTACTTTCATCTAGGTATTACTTTCATTAATGTATTACTTTCATCAATGTATTACTTTCATCAATGTATTACTTTCATCAATGTATTACTTTAATCAAGGTATTACTTTCATTAATGTATTATTTTAATCAAGGTATTACTTTCATTAATGTATTACTTTCATCAATGTATTACTTTCATCAATGTATTACTTTAATCAAGGTATTACTTTCATTAATGTATTACTTTCATCTTGGTATTACTTTCATTAATGTATTACTTTCATCTTGGTATTACTTTCATTAATGTATTACTTTCATCAATGTATTACTTTCATTAATGTATTACTTTAATCAAGGTATTACTTTCATTAATGTATTACTTTCATCTTGGTATTACTTTCATTAATGTATTACTTTCATCTTGGTATTACTTTCATTAATGTATTACTTTCATCAATGTATTACTTTCATCAATGTATTACTTTCATCAATGTATTACTTTAATCAAGGTATTACTTTCATTAATGTATTACTTTAATCAAGGTATTACTTTCATTAATGTATTACTTTCATCAATGTATTACTTTCATCAATGTATTACTTTAATCAAGGTATTACTTTCATTAATGTATTACTTTCATCTAGGTATTACTTTCATCAAGGTATTACTTTCATTAATGTATTACTTTCATCTTGGTATTACTTTCATTAATGTATTACTTTCATCAATGTATTACTTTCATCAATGTATTACTTTAATCAAGGTATTACTTTCATTAATGTATTACTTTAATCAAGGTATTACTTTCATTAATGTATTACTTTCATCTAGGTATTACTTTCATCAAGGTATTACTTTCATCAAGGTATTACTTTTATCAATGTATTACTTTCATCTAGGTATTACTTTCATCATGGTATTACTTTCATCTAGGTATTACTTTCATCAAGGTATTACTTTCATTAATGTATTACTTTCATCTAGGTATTACTTTCATCAAGGTATTACTTTCATCAAGGTATTACTTTTATCAATGTATTACTTTCATCTAGGTATTACTTTCATCATGGTATTACTTTCATCTAGGTATTACTTTCATCAAGGTATTACTTTCATCAATGTATTACTTTCATCATGGTATTACTTTCATCAAGGTATTACTTTCATCAATGTATTACTTTCATCAAGGTATTACTTTCATCAAGGTATTACTTTCATCCAGGTATTACTTTAATCAATGTGTTACTTTCATCATGGTATAACTTTCATCTAGGTATTACTTTCATCTAGGTATTACTTTAATCAAGGTATTACTTTCATCAAGGTATTACTTTCATCAATGTATTACTTTCATCAATGTATTACTTTCATCATTGTATTACTTTCATCAAGGTATTACTTTCATCTAGGTATTACTTTCATCAATGTATTACTTTCATCAAGGTATTACTTTCATCAATGTATTACTTTCATCAAGCTATTACTTTCATCAAGCTATTGCTTTCATCATTGTATTACTTTCATCTAGGTATTACTTTAATCAATGTATTACTTTCATCAAGGTATTACTTTCATCAATGTATTACTTTCATCAAGCTATTACTTTCATCATTGTATTACTTTCATCTAGGTATTACTTTAATCAATGTATTACTTTCATCCTGGTATTACTTTCATCAATGTATTACTTTCATCAATGTATTACTTTCATCATGGTATTACTTTCATCAAGGTATTACTTTCATCAAGGTATTACTTTCATCAATGTGTTACTTTCATCATGGTATAACTTTCATCTAGGTATTACTTTCATCTAGGTATTACTTTAATCAAGGTATTACTTTCATCAAGGTATTACTTTCATCAAGGTATTACTTTCATCAATGTATTACTTTCATCAAGGTATTACTTTCATCATGGTATTACTTTAATCTAGGTATTACTTTCATTAAGGTATTACTTTCATCAATGTATTACTTTCATCTAGGTAATACTTTCATTAATGTATTACTTTCATCAATGTATTACTTTCATCATTGTGTTACTTTCATCATGGTATAACTTTCATCTAGGTATTACTTTCATCTAGGTATTACTTTAATCAAGGTATTACTTTCATCAAGGTATTACTTTCATCAAGGTATTACTTTCATCATGGTATTACTTTCATCAAGGTATTACTTTCATCAAGGTATTACTTTCATCAAGGTATTACTTTCATCATTGTATTACTTTCATCATGGTATTACTTTCATCAAGGTATTACTTTCATCAATGTATTACTTTCATCATGGTATTACTTTCACCAAGGTATTACTTTCACCAAGGTATTACTTTCATCATTGTATTACTTTCATCATAGTATTATTTTCATCTAGGTATTACTTTCATCTAGGTATTACTTTAATCAAGGTATTACTTTCATCAAGGTATTACTTTCATCAAGGTATTACTTTCATCAATGTATTACTTTCATCAAGCTATTACTTTCATCAATGTATTACTTTCATCATTGTATTAATTTCATCTAGGTATTACTTTAATCAAGGTCTTACTTTCATCAAGGTATTACTTTCATCAAGGTATTACTTTCATCAATGTATTACTTTCACCAAGGTATTACTTTCATCAATGTATTACTTTAATCAAGGTATTACTTTCATTACTGTATTACTTTCATCTTGGTATTACTTTCATTAATGTATTACTTTCATCAAGGTATTACTTTCATCAAGGTATTACTTTCATCAAGGTATTACTTTCATCATGGTATTACTTTCATCAAGGTATTACTTTCATCAAGGTATTACTTTCATCAAGGTATTACTTTCATCATTGTATTACTTTCATCATGGTATTACTTTCATCAAGGTATTACTTTCATCAATGTATTACTTTCATCATGGTATTACTTTCACCAAGGTATTACTTTCACCAAGGTATTACTTTCATCATTGTATTACTTTCATCATAGTATTACTTTCATCTAGGTATTACTTTCATCTAGGTATTACTTTAATCAATGTATTACTTTCATCAATGTATTACTTTAATCAAGGTATTACTTTCATTAATGTATTACTTTAATCAAGGTATTACTTTCATTACTGTATTACTTTCATCTAGGTATTACTTTCATCAAGGTATTACTTTTATCAATGTATTACTTTCATCTAGGTATTACTTTTATCAATGTATTACTTTCATCAAGGTATTACTTTTATCAATGTATTACTTTCATCTAGGTATTACTTTCATCAAGGTATTACTTTCATAAAGGTATTACTTTCATCTAGGTATTACTTTCATCAAGGTATTACTTTCATCAATGTATTACTTTCATCATGGTATTACTTTCATCAAGATATTACTTTCATCAATGTATTACTTTCATCAAGGTATTACTTCCATCTAGGTATTACTTTCATCAAGCTATTACTTTCATCAATGTATTACTTTCATCAATGTATTACTTTCATCATTGTATTACTTTAATCAAGGTATTACTTTCATCTAGGTATTAATTTCATCAAGGTATTACTTTCATCAATGTATTACTTTCATCAAGCTATTACTTTCATCAAGCTATTACTTTCATCATTGTATTACTTTCATCTAGGTATTACTTTAATCAATGTATTACTTTCATCAAGGTATTACTTTCACCAAGGTATTACTTTCATCAATGTATTACTTTCATCTAGGTATTACTTTCATCAAGCTATTACTTTCATCAATGTATTACTTTCATCATTGTGTTACTTTCATCATGGTATAACTTTCATCTAGGTATTACTTTCATCTAGGTATTACTTTAATCAAGGTATTACTTTCATCAAGGTATTACTTTCATCAAGGTATTACTTTCATCATGGTATTACTTTCATCAAGGTATTACTTTCATCAAGGTATTACTTTCATCAAGGTATTACTTTCATCATGGTATTACTTTCATCAAGGTATTACTTTCATCAATGTATTACTTTCATCATGGTATTACTTTCACCAAGGTATTACTTTCACCAAGGTATTACTTTCATCATAGTATTACTTTCATCTAGGTATTACTTTCATCTAGGTATTACTTTAATCAAGGTATTACTTTCATCAAGGTATTACTTTCATCAAGGTATTACTTTCATCAATGTATTACTTTCATCAAGCTATTACTTTCATCAATGTATTACTTTCATCATTGTATTAATTTCATCTAGGTATTACTTTAATCAAGGTCTTACTTTCATCAAGGTATTACTTTCATCAAGGTATTACTTTCATCAATGTATTACTTTCATCAAGGTATTACTTTCATCAAGGTATTACTTTAATCAAGGTATTACTTTCATCATGGTATTACTTTCATCAATGTATTACTTTCACCAAGGTATTACTTTCATCATAGTATTACTTTCATCTAGGTATTACTTTCATCTAGGTATTACTTTAATCAAGGTATTACTTTCATCAAGGTATTACTTTCATCAAGGTATTACTTTCATCAATGTATTACTTTCATCAAGCTATTACTTTCATCAATGTATTACTTTCATCATTGTATTAATTTCATCAAGGTATTACTTTAATCAAGGTATTACTTTCATCAAAGTATTACTTTCATCATTGTATTACTTTCATCATGGTATTACTTTCATCAAGGTATTACTTTCATCAATGTATTACTTTCATCATGGTATTACTTTCATCTAGGTATTACTTTCATCAATGTATTACTTTCATCATGGTATTACTTTCATCAAGGTATTACATTCATCATGGTATTACTTTAATCAAGGTATTACTTTCATCAAGGTATTACTTTCATCTAAGTATTATTTTCATCATGGTATTACTTTCATCAAGGTATTACTTTCATCAAGGTATTACTCTAATCAAGGTATTACTTTCATCAATGTATTACTTTCATCTAGGTATTACTTTCATCAAGCTATTACTTTCATCAATGTATTACTTTCATCATTGTGTTACTTTCATCATGGTATAACTTTCATCTAGGTATTACTTTCATCTAGGTATTACTTTAATCAAGGTATTACTTTCATCAAGGTATTACTTTCATCAAGGTATTACTTTCATCATGGTATTACTTTCATCAAGGTATTACTTTCATCAAGGTATTACTTTCATCAAGGTATTACTTTCATCATGGTATTACTTTCATCAAGGTATTACTTTCATCAATGTATTACTTTCATCATGGTATTACTTTCACCAAGGTATTACTTTCACCAAGGTATTACTTTCATCATAGTATTACTTTCATCTAGGTATTACTTTCATCTAGGTATTACTTTAATCAAGGTATTACTTTCATCAAGGTATTACTTTCATCAAGGTATTACTTTCATCAATGTATTACTTTCATCAAGCTATTACTTTCATCAATGTATTACTTTCATCATTGTATTACTTTAATCAAGGTCTTACTTTCATCAAGGTATTACTTTCATCAAGGTATTACTTTCATCAATGTATTACTTTCATCAAGGTATTACTTTCATCAAGGTATTACTTTAATCAAGGTATTACTTTCATCATGGTATTACTTTCATCAATGTATTACTTTCACCAAGGTATTACTTTCATCATAGTATTACTTTCATCTAGGTATTACTTTCATCTAGGTATTACTTTAATCAAGGTATTACTTTCATCAAGGTATTACTTTCATCAAGGTATTACTTTAATCAAGGTATTACTTTCATCATGGTATTACTTTCATCAATGTATTACTTTCATCAATGTATTACTTTCATCATTGTATTAATTTCATCAAGGTATTACTTTAATCAAGGTATTACTTTCATCAAAGTATTACTTTCATCATTGTATTACTTTCATCATGGTATTACTTTCATCAAGGTATTACTTTCATCAATGTATTACTTTCATCATGGTATTACTTTCATCTAGGTATTACTTTCATCAATGTATTACTTTCATCATGGTATTACTTTCATCAAGGTATTACATTCATCATGGTATTACTTTAATCAAGGTATTACTTTCATCAAGGTATTACTTTCATCATGGTATTACTTTCATCAAGGTATTACTTTCATCAATGTATTACTTTCATCATGGTATTACTTTCACCAAGGTATTACTTTCACCAAGGTATTACTTTCATCATAGTATTACTTTCATCTAGGTATTACTTTCATCTAGGTATTACTTTAATCAAGGTATTACTTTCATCAAGGTATTACTTTCATCAAGGTATTACTTTCATCAATGTATTACTTTCATCAAGCTATTACTTTCATCAATGTATTACTTTCATCATTGTATTAATTTCATCTAGGTATTACTTTAATCAAGGTATTACTTTCATCAAGGTATTACTTTCATCAAGGTATTACTTTCATCAATGTATTACTTTCATCAAGCTATTACTTTCATCAATGTATTACTTTCATCATTGTATTAATTTCATCTAGGTATTACTTTAATCAAGGTCTTACTTTCATCAAGGTATTACTTTCATCAAGGTATTACTTTCATCAATGTATTACTTTCATCAAGGTATTACTTTCATCAAGGTATTACTTTAATCAAGGTATTACTTTCATCATGGTATTACTTTCATCAATGTATTACTTTCATCAAGATATTACTTTCATCAATGTATTACTTTCATCATTGTATTACTTTCATCATGGTATTACTTTCATCAAGGTATTACTTTCATCAATGTATTACTTTCATCATGGTATTACTTTCATCTAGGTATTACTTTCATCAATGTATTACTTTCATCAATGTATTACTTTCATCAAGGTATTACTTTCATCAAGGTATTACTTTAATCAAGGTATTACTTTCATCAAAGTATTACTTTCATCATTGTATTACTTTCATCATGGTATTACTTTCATCAAGGTATTACTTTCATCAATGTATTACTTTCATCATGGTATTACTTTCATCTAGGTATTACTTTCATCAATGTATTACTTTCATCATGGTATTACTTTCATCAAGGTATTACATTCATCATGGTATTACTTTAATCAAGGTATTACTTTCATCAAGGTATTACTTTCATCTAAGTATTATTTTCATCATGGTATTACTTTCATCAAGGTATTACTTTCATCAAGGTATTACTCTAATCAAGGTATTACTTTCATCAAGGTATTACTTTCATCAACATATTGTGTAGTATCAGAAACATAGTCTATGGAATACACTCCCAAGTATAAGTATTAAGTAAATACTAAGTGGCCATGATGTTGATTATATACAACACACCATAAAAGAGATTTGTGAACCGTGGGTTTAACCATCCCATATCACATATATGGGCATGCAAGGACCATGGTCAAACAATGATTTCCTATCATGTTATTGTTCCATCGACATTTCCTCTGGGTTTGATATCTGCTTTGTTTACAGTTTGCATGTATGTAAATATTGATTATTAATATTCTTAAGAATACAATTGTATTACATCCTTATTATTAGTATGGTTTCTTATTACTAATATGATATCATCAATATATGATAATTGTATACTAAGTATATTATTAACATAAGCTACCTATAGCTTCTGAGTATCTTTCAGTATATTATATACAGTATTCGGGAAATAAATATTCATTCATTCATTAAATAATATATTTTTATAAAATAATACTATAATTATTAAGTAATCTAGTATCCACAGTAAATATTGATTGAGAAAGTGGCACATGTGAAATATACTTATATGTATACATATACCCACCCTAATACATAAAGTTAACAACCACTTGACAATGTGCTAATATATCATGTTGATAGCAGTAGAGAAATTGTTAATAATACTGACTCCTTATATATGTTTCTATATACTTTGCTTTATCTAGCGCTGTATAGAGAGGTGGAGGTGTACCGCTACAACATGGAGTCTATATGTTTCTCTATTTAAATACTGTTCTGTGGGTATCAATTACATCATCTTATTGTCCTTATATTTATTTATTTTCAAATTGTTATTACCTTCATTATTATTGTCATATATGACGCCGATAAACATATGATATTTTGTAATCAATAAACTATTTAATAATAATCATCACCCCTCCTCTATAATTATAACCAAATCTATATAGCATTATTATTGGGAAAAGTTGATTTTGTTGGAACTTTCCGTTCCCATTACCTTACCATATACTATGCCCACTACCGTTTATGTCATGTATCTGTTCCAGAACAAAATATAAGCCAAATACTACATACCATATTTGACATTAGTTCATACGAAAACACTATAAATGTACGGAAGTCTTTTTTATTACACAAATATTTATATATCACAAATAATAAGAATACCTGAATAGTAATGAATAATATAATCATGCGTAATATTAAAAACTATTTTTAGATGTATACATACACACACATACACCCTCACACATATACATACACATACACATATACACAAATACACAATTGTATATGACTCATATTTGATAGTATTGAGTCATTCACCAAACAAATTTAGAAAAATGCATATTTCCCCTCTTAATTAAGTGTTACACACTTATAGGTACACAAACCTACAGTATAGGCACACACACACAACTAGGTACACACTAAAACGGAAGTGCTATTACCGAATAGAGAAACAAAGTAAATATAAAACCGCAAACTTTACATGTGATCTTTATATATGATCCCTACTCTATCCACCCACACACATACATATGTGTGGTTTTATCTCATGATGAATCACTATAGAGTGAAGTTCGGTGCGGCTCCATTGATAACGATCGTGCTTTAACTCACCCGCACAATGTTCTTCGTGCCTAAACCTTGATTATAAATAAAGTCATGTGACTTTCTTCGCATAAGTGGCATTGGCCTTACTTATTAATAATGAAACCATTAGGAAAGAACTTCTACAATAGTAAAGAGTAGTACATGTACTGTGTACACACACGAGTTCACTACCTGTAAATACATTACTTGTACAGGTACATTACTTATATGTATAGTAACTATACTAAGTTTGTACTTATGCAGATATAAACGTTAAGCTTTACGTATACGTCTATAGACGTAGGACCTACGTCGTAGGTCACAGTTCTAGGATATATTAGTTTACACTTTTAAATAAATATTAACTTATACATTCATATATTTGCGTAATATTCACATGTGATAGTTGAACCTTTCAACTTTATAACACTGTGATGTATAGTTGCGAATACTACACATAGTACTACACATAGTACTACACATAACACTACACATAGCACTACACATAGTACTACACATAATACTACACATAACACTACACATAACACTACACATACCACTACACATAACACTACACATAACACTACACATAGTACTAGACATAGTACTGTGGGGCTAGACGTAGAACTTAGTTGCATATTAAGAGTTACTATTAATTATAAATTAAAAAAAATTAAATTTGCGAGTAGTACCTTGTAAGAATAAAATATAATATTAAAAGAGTTGTTAACCAGAGTAAATATATATAGATTGACTTCATATGGGGTTCTATACTTTACCATGATAGGTAGGGGCGCTGGAAACGGTTTTGTATGTAGGGGTAACCAACCAATCAAAATAAATGTTGTGGTAAAAGTAGGGGGATCAATAAATAGGAGGTCCCCCTAGATTTTAAAGTTGGGGGGGGGACATGTCCCCCGTACCCCCTGTTGCAGCGCCCCTAATGATAGGTATACCGTTTACTACCCTGGATGTAAAGTTAATGTATATCAATAATGTAATATAATAATCATTGTAGTTTGTTAATGCTATAATAATGTATTGTAATAATGTATACACAAACATATACACCCATACACGAACACACACACCAACACCTACATATGTGCCGGTTGTACATGTGTGTATGCATATACCCTGATAACGCTTCATATCATACCTACAACAAGTCTATTGTGACATGAACACTATGATCTGACAGCATTAATCACTCTTTTGACATCCTACTATACTAGGATTGCTACTACTATTACTACTACTACTACTACTACTACTACTACTACTACTACTACTACTACCAACTACTACTACTACTACTACTACTACTACTACTACTACTACTACTACTACTACTACTACTACTACTACTACTACTACTACTACTACTACCAACTACTATTACTTATCTTCCATTTGATTTATATAGTCACAATGATATAAGGGTAGTGGACATCCTTTTCTTTGTATGTCCATAATCCACCCCCCCCCCACTTAAATGCATTTATCAATGACAATGAGGTGAGATGTAGCTATATATGACTAAGCTATATGACGGTGATTTGTTATTTTCAAATTTATGTTTTCACAAGAACATGAATATCATTAAAAATACTTCATTTAAAAGATATATTATTATTTCCACATAAAACATATGCTCGCAACTGAAGTATACTTTAAGTATACTATAGTAGAAGTTAGTGCATACATATATACATATGCTATACATATTTCCTATGTCCTTAATAATAGGCGTTGTATTAGCTGTTAAAATTCCGCTATATAAAAAATAGTATTTATAGTATGTATTATTGTATACACTCTATATATATTATATATACTATTACGCATGTTATACTTATATTTTGCACTTTGGTATACATTTTATTAAGTTGGAATTTATTAAGTTGGCATTTTTTAAATAGATCAATGATTTTTTACGACTGTAAATGTGTTTAACTAAAAATAGAGGCACTGATGTAGGTAGGTGTCACACTAATAAATACCATGTGTGTGGGGTTGTGTATGTGTATGTGTGTATGGGTGTGTATGTTTGTGTGTATGAATTATATAACATATAAACATATTATATGATACACATATTCAAACACATATTCGATTTAAATGTTTCATTTTTTTAAATGATAAGTATACTATATTATATGTGTTGGTATATATTTATTTGTTTTGTCCTGTTGTAATGTTGTACTACATTAGATATGTACTATATACACATTTAGAACAACGTATTATGCTAGGATATATTAATTGTATGGTAGGGTATATTCATTTATTAAAAAATAAAACCTTTTCATTCTATTAGTCTATTGTTACAAATTACAAAAGTGACGTATGTGTCATAATATAGTGACGTATGTGTCATACTATAGTGACATATGTTTCATACTATAATGACGTATGTGTCATACTATAGTGACAAATGTGTTGACTGACCTGTGAAGTGTTGATTAAATGCCTTATTCAATAATTAATAGTCATGATAATCTACAAACATTTACCGAAGGTTTGCTTCGCTAAATCTTTATAATCAACTAGACACAAACTTAAAATAATGATGCACTTTATCAATTACTTGCACAGTGTACAATGTGATCTATATAGCTACTTATTATCTACCCTATAGGGTATATTGTAAGTATACTTACACATATATATACACTTATTTGTAGGATACATGAATACGTACATACTATAGTTTCCCTACTAAATTATCTACTTCGTCGATTCGATCATATTAAAACATGCATTGTTATATATATATATATATATATATATATATATATATAATTCCCCTATAGGGGAAAGTAACCGAATACGGACACTCTCGGTATATCAGAAACCATAAATCCTACAAAAAAATGTTTAATGAATAAAATATTTATACTTATATAAATAGTCTAAAAAAGTATTTTTTATTTTTTAATTATTCAAAATATTGCAATATATCCAATAAACTTTTTTTTTTATTACGTTTTTAAATTTATGAAAAAAAATTCTATTCAAAACATTCTCAAGAATATACAAATGTATCGATATAAAATATAACACTATATTATTAAAAAATTAAACATTCTAAAATATTATATATATAATTTTTATATTTTTTATCAAATATTCATTAAGTTATAAGCATATATCTAGAGGTCATATAAGTTCCTAATACGGACACTCTGGATTTCTTAATACGGACACCATATAACCAATCAGCGCGAAGCGTATGAACTATTCTGATTTTCATAAAAATCTGGTGCGTTATAATATTAATACCAACAATAAAGCTAAATCTAACATTTTTATTATTTAGATACTTAAAGTGTATTATTAATTAAAAAATAATAAAAATAAATAAATTATTAACTAATTAAATTGAAAAGAATAAATTGTTCATAACATTACTTATAAATAATGTAATTATAATTTGTATGATTGATTCATCAATAATATATAGTTTATCTAATGTTATATAGGTGTCCGTATTATAACACAAGGTGTCCGTATTCGGACATGTGTACCGAATACGGACACCCCCGTTATCTATGGAATAAAAAGATTAAATAAAATTTTAAAATCACAATAATATATATAATCATATAATTTTAATATATTGTAATTTTTGAATAAAAATAATGAGTCATAAAATGTTAAGACCATTTATTGTTAAAGTGTCCGTATTAGGTTACTTTCCCCTACAAAACGTAGATCTAAACGAATGTTCCCTGGTACGAAAATAAAATGTTTAATGATGGGATGTAATTATAACTACGATTGCTTAAACCATATAATACAAACATGTAGTTATATTTACAATAATAGAATACACAGACACACTTATGTAAATAGTTTACTTATGTCAATACTAAACAAACATAAGTATATCACTATTCTAGAACCATATATCCAAACTCGAAATGGTACTAAACTCGTAAACCAGATTTAAGAATGATACTGCATATATAATCTATAGAACTTACACAAATATCAATATATACAATAAACACTGACATAAACTACATACAAAATACTAACTACTACAATACTATAGATATCATTTACTATTCAAAGCAAATAATAGGGGTCTATGGAAGAGAATATTATTCAGCGTATCGTGCTGGAAGTGGAATTCTTTCGGCTCTAACTACATAAGACCTACTAAATGTAGGTTTAAATACAGGCGTGATAATGAGCTAATCAGTATAGATGTTATTGTGGATGGTCTCTATTCTATCGGCTCTTACTGTCGTAATGGACTACTATAATATCCTAATGTTATTTTGGCATCTTCCTTGCATGTTTTACTTAATATGTGTATATGCGTTTATACCGATAATAGATAAATACCTTAATGGGATCATTTATATTGGTTGTCAATAGAATCAATTTCCGAAATTGGTTATAGATCTATAGATAGATAGATAGATAGATAGCTATATAGAAAGATGATTGGTAATATGTTATAGATATTTTATTTATACGGAAATATAAAAATAAAAATTCAAATTTGTTTTTTTTTTAAATAATAAAACATAACAAAAATATGATAATAATTAAAACATATAATGTAATATGAATGTTAGGAGTGGTGGGTCACAACAATTGTAACACATACCTGGAATATGTTGAGAGGGCGGGGCTATAGCTAGCAGAGATGGGCCAACTGCTGTTGTAGTTGGCTCGTCGTCAGAGTTATCCGGAGACACTACGTCGAGAATACTTCCTGTAGAGGTGGCAATAGTATAGTATAGTAGTAGTAGTAGTAGTAGTAGTAGTAGTAGTAGTAGTAGTAGTAGTAGTAGTAGTAGTAGTAGTAGTAGTAGTAGTAGTAGTAGTAGTAGTAGTAGTAGTAGTAGTAGTAGTAGTAGTAGTAGTAGTAGTAGTAGTAGTAGTAGTAGTAGTAGTAGTAGTAGTAGTAGTAGTAGTAGTAGTAGTAGTAGTAGTAGTAGTAGTAGTAGTAGTAGTAGTAGTAGTAGTAGTAGTAGTAGTAGTAGTAGTAGTAGTAGTAGTAGTAGTAGTAGTAGTAGTAGTAGTAGTAGTAGTAGTAGTAGTAGTAGTAGTAGTAGTAGTAGTAGTAGTAGTAGTAGTAGTAGTAGTAGTAGTAGTAGTAGTAGTAGTAGTAGTAGTAGTAGTAGTAGTAGTAGTAGTAGTAGTAGTAGTAGTAGTAGTAGTAGTAGTAGTAGTAGTAGTAGTAGTAGTAGTAGTAGTAGTAGTAGTAGTAGTAGTAGTAGTAGTAGTAGTAGTAGTAGTAGTAGTAGTAGTAGTAGTAGTAGTAGTAGTAGTAGTAGTAGTAGTAGTAGTAGTAGTAGTAGTAGTAGTAGTAGTAGTAGTAGTAGTAGTAGTAGTAGTAGTATACTATAATATCAGATAATATATAGATAGTCTCCCAGGTATATATATATATTATATATAGTATACTATATGAATAGTTACTACTAATACATATGCATATATAGTAATATATCTCACAGAATCAACTCTATACGATTATATGTACTTTGACACTAATATATCCAAATTTTACTTGGGTTAAATAAGATAAACTTGTGTTAACTAGGGTAAACTCGGGTAAACATGGGTAAACTCGTGTAAACTCGGGCTAACTCGGGTAACCTCGTGCTAAGAAAAGCGATCGCATAAAAACCGAATTTTTTAATGATTATTCGTCACTATGTAGTTATTTGGTTAACGATGAACTATTATATACTATAGTATATATACTCTTCTATAATATACTATAGTGTATATTATATATAGTATAGTATACATTCGTGTTATATAGACCATACTACACTAATGTTTACAGTAATATATTTCATACATTCGGTAGCCTATAGCTCTTATGAACTAAATGTCCCTTAGTCCCTATACTTAGCATGCATGTACTATGTTTATCCATGAATCACCGAGGTAGTTCTGACGCATAACACATTAGTACTGTTAAAGTGCTATTGTATAACTATTCTAATAGTACTACACCCCATATACAATTGTTTTAATAGCATGAGGTAGAGTTATACACATACTATATTAGTAAATAATATACATGCATTACTAAATTCTATATTTATGTAATAATTAATGGTAAACAATGATGTATTTTATATGTATATGTTATGTAATAGTGACATAACACATGCTAATATTTACTATTAGTGAATGCATTGTACTGCGTCTAAAATAGACGTAGGATAATTGTAGGATAATAACGTAGGATAATTAAATTCATTATATAATTTAAAATTTTAAAACATTAAACTCTTCAATTTTCGATTAATGAAATTCCAATCTATTAATACACTTGTGGTTTATGATTGATATCTATCGAAACAATGGATACAATGGATACACTGAAATAGGGCACTTAATCATTAATTCAAAGACAGGCAAATAAAAATAACAATGAAATAAATGTTATAATAATTATTACAGAGTAACAGCACTTTTAACAACACTAATAAAAATATCACCAACCATGAATAGAAGAAATATTAATAATATGATGATAACATTATAAAAAATAGTTAATTGTTCATTACGCAGTAATTAGGCTAATTCTGGTATTACACAAACGCTATAAATAGTGTTAATAGGAAACAATAATCATATTAAATAACGAGAATTGACTATATAAATAAATACTCCTATATATAGATCATCTATAATAGATGCATTGCAACTTCTATAGACGTCGTAATATACATGTGTGTGTGTATTGAAAATGTATAGGTAACTGGAAATCTGGGCTAATATATCTATCTATATATATATTATGCTATACTAGAGTGTATAGGTAGTATAGATAACATACTATACTATCTATTATAATATATATATAGTATAGTTGTATCTAATTATAGCCTCGTGAGATATTAGGTGGTATTGATGTGGTATTGAGGTGGTGTTGAGTTGGTGTTGAAGTGGTGTTGAGGTGGTGTTGAGGTGGTGTTGAGGTGGTGTTGAGGTGGTGTTGAGGTGGTGTTGAGGGATGTTGAGGTAGTGTTGAGTTGGTGTTGGGGTGGTGTTTAGGTGGTGTTGGGGTGGTGTTTAGGTGGTGTTGAGGTGGTGTTGGGGTGGTGTTGAGGGATGTTGAGGTGGTGTTGAGGTGGTGTTGAGGTGGTGTTGAGGGATGTTGAGGTAGTGTTGAGTTGGTGTTGTGGTGGTGTTGGGGTGGTGTTGGTGGTGTTGAGGTGGTGTTGAGGTGGTGTTGAGGTGGTGTTGAGGTGGTGTTGAGGACATCAGGTATAGATACCCCTATAGATAGCGATAACATATATATATATATATATATATATATATATATATAATAGTTTATTGAATAGAGTCAAAACGATGAGTAATAATAAATTCTAATAATAGAAATAAATAAGTTGTGATTTCACATACCGAAAGTAAATAAAATAATTAAATTATATATATGGGATGTTGATCAAACGATCAGAATTCAATTTTCACATAACTAGGCAAGTGATTAGTAAGATCTATATATGCCCTTTATAAATGCTAAAAGATAAATGGCATCTCGGACTTTCCCTGTATATTGGTTGTTTGACCTATAACCTTACACCTCACACCTATAATATGCAATTAGTATACAACAGCATGTTGTCAACAAGTAATAACAGATACCCACATAAGGTTACAAATATAAACTTTATAATTACAAAACTAAAACGGAACCGAGATACAATTTAAAAAGAACAAAATCACATTACACCTATGCATGTGAAAACAATTGCATTTAATATTTAGAATATTAACGTTCTTGATAAATATGCTAATATGATAATGTAAAGATTCATCATAACATTTACCCTCAAGAATCATGTTTTGGTTTATAATATTACAGAAAATCTGTGGCTTATATTAATTATATATATGTATGTATTATGTGGTGATCATTTGTATAAGAATACTCACATAAATTAGAGACATTTGTTTATAAGTAAAAGCTTCATCTAAGTTCCTGAAGGAGATGAAAGGACTCCACCAAAATAAAATAACAATAATGATAACAATATATAACTATGTATATAAACTTATATATATATAACATACATTCTATATTTTGCAGTGGCTATATATTATTATAGTATATGTATATAAATAAATTATATTCTATATTATAAATAAAGTAATGTTCTATAATTAGTCTATCAGAAGTATGTATACACACAGTGTGCGACGTCGCACATTAGTGTTTGCGCACCAGTATGTGTGTGCCACACACACACTACGGTGTAGTCTAAAAGTGGGTTAAAGTGCAGGTGAATCATGATTTACAACTATAGTTATATAATAGTGTAACATTAAGGGGTACTAATATTGTTACAATCAAAATAATGAATGATATATCTCGATTTATTTTATAATTTAATTATTAAATCAAATATATAACTACTGATATATATATATATATATACGTATATATATATATAGAATCTATATTATAGATAGATAGGTATATAAAAAGTACCAAATAATTATATAAAATACCAAATAAATGTGATAAAAGTAAGACAAAACGTAACGATATTTTTTTTGTATACAAAAAAAAACAAGAAATAAACCGAGAAGTAAAATACAAATAAAACATTGTATTATAAGATCCGTTGAGATATATATATATATATATATATATATATATTATGCCTACCATTTTTAATATATAATAAAATAAATATTGTAAATATTTAATATTAAGTAAATAAATTTAGGATTTCTATGTGATTTCTATCCTATATAAGAATATGAGAATATAGAATTGTATAATTAAATTATAAGGGCGACATATCACAATTCTACCCAGGAATACAACATATCATCCACTGTCGTCAAACTGCTTAAATTGATATTGTATTCAGTTTTATTATACGAGTATGACAACGCTAGTTAAGAAAACATTTTAGAGCTACTAAAACAGCGAAATAAGCAGTAATACCTGTAGCATTGTTAACAATTATCATATTCAGCAATTATTGTTGCTCGTATCTCATTCATAAATATGTAGTATATATATATATATATAATGATACCTATAAAATATATAAATAATAGTATAAAATAAAAGTGTGAATATTGCTATTGTTCTATAAATAGAAATATGTATAATGGTCACTCGTTAATTGGCACATTAAATCTGCATACGACGGTAATAATGTTATGGTAAACTTATCATTTTAAAGTATATTACCTATTATATAATACATAATCATGTTATTTAATTACTATATATCCTATATATAATGAATATAATTATGCATTCATGAGAAATATCTATTTTTGGACATATATACTGAATGTATAGGTTAAATCTATAATTGTACAAGTATTAATATAACGGAGATATTTACTATAATTAATACAATATATACTTTATAAAATAATATATTATTTATATTGTTAGATTATATATATATACTATGGACATGTTTAATAACATTATTGATACCATAAAAAGGTGATTTCCATGTCGTGGCCCACGACTCGTGGGTAAAGTGAAACTGAACTAATTCAAAGACACATAACTAGACATTTGTATTCAGATAATTATCACGTAAGTATAAATTTCTATGAAATTGACAAATAATATTAAAATGTTGTATACATAAGTAAACAGTTATGCATTGTTTACATTGACTATCTAACCCCATTCGTTTGGAATAATTATGTATAGGGGTTCGCTAGGGAAATCGCTCAAAATAGCACCAGCTAAATCTATAGGCATTTCGCTAGTAACAATTAGTTAATATTAATTATTTAAAACGAGAATAAATAAATAAACTTAAATACAATTTTAAAGTATAGTGTATTGATTGGTTAATATAAATAATATTTTAATGTAAATATAATGTAAACAAATATAAATATGATTTATTGATTGGATAATAATAATTTAATAAGTACCACTAACTATGAAATTATTTTATATTAAAATATTAATTAATAGAAATACGGATAGTAATATAAATACATTTAAAGATATTAATACATATTGTGTGCATATTTAATAAAAATATATAATATATAGGTAAACATATAGTACATACCTATAGGTAAACATATTATATATATATATATTATTTATTATAACTATTACAAATATAATATAATATATCAGTAATATATCTATATAATATCACTATATAGTAGTATATAACCAATACATATACTACTACTATTATATATACGTATTAGTATTAATACTATTGCTATTGCTACTGCTATATATAGCCGTAAAATATAGTATACTGCTGCTGCTGCTGACACTGCTACTGCTACTGTTACTACTATAGTAGTAGTGGTAGTAGTAGTAGTATCCGTAGTAGTGGTGGTAATAGTAGTGGTAGTATACTACTACTAATACTACTAGTACTACTACTACTACTACTACTGCTACTGCTACTGCTACTGCTACTGCTACTGCTGCTGCTGCTGCTGCTGCTGCTGCTGCTGCTACTGCTACTGCTACTGCTACTGCTACTGATACTGCTACTGCTACTGCTACTGCTACTGCTACTGCTACTGCTACTGCTACTGCTACTGCTACTGCTACTGCTACTGCTACTGCTACTGCTGCTGCTGCTGCTGCTGCTGCTGCTGCTGCTGCTGCTGATGCTGCTGCTGCTGCTGCTGCTGCTGCTGCTGCTGCTGCTGCTGCTGCTGCTGCTGCTGCTACTACTACTACTACTACTACTACTACTACTACTACTACTACTACTACTACTACTACTACTACTACTACTACTACTACTACTACTACTACTACTACTACTACTACTACTACTACTACTACTACTACTACTACTACTACTACTACTACTACTACTACTACTACTACTACTACTACTACTACTACTACTACTACTACTACTACTACTACTACTACTACTACTACTACTACTACTACTACTACTACTACTACTACTATTACTACTACTACTATTATTATTACTACTACTACTACTACTACTACTACTACTACTACTACTACTACTACTACTACTACTACTATTACTGCTACCACTAATACTACTACTACTACTACTACTACTACTAATACTACTACTACTACTACTACTACTACTACTACTACTACTACTATTACTACTACGACTATTATTATTACTACTACTACTACTACTACTACTACTACTACTACTACTACTACTACTACTACTACTACTACTACTACTACTACTATTACTGCTACCACTAATACTACTACTACTACTACTACTACTACTAATACTACTACTACTACTACTACTACTACTACTACTAATACTACTAACGCCACCATGTACCAATGTTATCTACAAGTATGCTAACTATGATTATTTATATATAAATAAATTGGGAATAAATCGTATACTATGATCATAAATCAAGAGTTATATTTCCCCATTAAAATCCCACTGCGTATTTATCATTGATATATATATATATATATATATATATATATATATTATAATAATGCGAACAGAGACTGCAGTGGGTGATATGGAACTGTGTTTTTAAAGATTAAGATAAACACCCAACATTTGACCAAACAATTATACAATAGGCGATAGGAGTTCAAAGGTGGTCGTGATCCGTATTCAGTGATGGTGATAAATCATCGGGGTCTCTGCGCATGCTCTGTCCACTACCACCACCACCACCACGACCACCGTATCGCCACGAGGTCAGGTTTAGGGTCAGGTTTATCGCGAGATAACGTCGCCTATATAGAGAAACTTAATATATATATATATATAGTAATATATTCTGTTATAGCCATGCGCATGCGTGCTCTGGGATACGCATGCGCATACTGTCAGACTTAACACACAGCGTGGTGAGCCTTAGCACTGTCTATAGCACTGGTTACAGGCTACTGATACCACTGCGCAGTTGTTGGCATGTCATCCACGTGATGGGATGGACATTGAATGTGTGGTCAGGTTTGTCCTCAATGTATGTAAACCATGTGATATGACACGTGTGTGTAGCAAGTGTAATGTACGTCGTGCATGTCAAACCGTTAAGAACAGCTTTTATTTGTCTCTTACTTTCATTCATTTATTAAATATATTTGTATATATTTATCTTACATGAATTTATAAAATATTCATTGTACAATATACACTGTACATTATACCGGTTCGTACTACATTTTTTTTCGTAATTTTATAAACCTTCACATCTGTATGCTATGATGAATAAATGTTTAAAATTGTAGACCTATATCTTAAATAGTTTTATGTCACGAGACCTTTTTATTTTAACATTGAATACATATAAATTTAACATGGGGGAGATATAGAAATAAGTTTTATTTAATTTTTATCAAATTGAATGATTTTTTTTAAGCCAACTATGGATATATCCTAGAAAAATATATTAAAAGTAGTATTAACAATACAAAATATTTTTCATAACAATCTAGATGCCCACATTTTATAAAATAATTTTAGTAAAAAAAATTTCTTAAAATCGTATAATTTAATATAAATAAATTATAACAATTTAATTTAAAAAAATAGAATATATATTTTATAGATAATAATAATACAATTCAAATTAATTATTAAAAAATTAAATATTATTTTTAGAAAAAAAATTAACATCATTTGTAAAAATTTTTGGATTTTTATTTGAAATATGAAATACAATATATTTTAACATATTTTTTAATTTTTTTAATTTTATTTGTATAAAGGACATTTATATCTAACTTATATACATAATTCAATACAACATGATCACTCAAATTTATGTAAAGTATAATTATATATATTAACTTTTTAAAATTAATTATTTTTTTGAATTTATTTTTAAATAAATACTTTGTAAAATGGTGTATTTTCTCGAGTTTTAGGAGAAATTAATATAGGTAATTTGTAGATATAAAAATTAAATATAGATATTATATTAATAATAAATATAAATAATGGTATATATTATATTAATTCATTAAATATAATACAAATACATAATTAATTTTAAATATTTTTATTTTAAATGTAAACATCAAAGATAATAAGATGGTGGAATGAATATTATACATGTGCTATTTTAAATTAAATTTTAAAATAATAAATTATATTTCAAACTTTAAATGCTTCGTGACCAAAGGTAACTATTTTTTTATAAAAATTGTTAATACATATTATACTAAAATATAGATATGTATTATATTTTATATGAACGATTAAAAATTGATTCGAACGAACCGGTCTACTGTACATTGTACATTGTACAATGTACAGTATACAGATGTATAATATTCATATTCTATATTTACATGGATACATGTAAAAACAATTACGTTCATGTGCAATTATTTTTAAATATATAAATTAATTAAAATATATATATATATCAATATATTGATTATGAATGTAATATTTTACATAAAATGTATCAACACCCTATACAAATATATCCAATAATACTATATATTTTATATAAAATGGTGCCAAATAGTTATATTTATGGATCCAATATATATATATATATATATAGTGTTAATTTAATAATTATTTAAACTCACTTATTCTCTAGATTTTAATATTATTAATAAATAATATACAAATATATTTCATATATATTAATGATATCATTTTATTATAAGTCAAATTTATACCAAAAGTGATACATTATTGCCCTAACTATATGGTGGATACGAAATTGTTTACCAAATAATCATGTCTACCAAATGTTTAATATTATGCTAGAAATGTCTACCAAATCTAGTATAATATATATATATTGTGTATACATAAATGATTGGCTCTCGTTAAAACCATGGATGCCTTAACACGAGAGCGTCTTTGAAGGGACATTAAGTCACATGGTTATAAGTGAAAACTTCATCTAAGTTCCTGGATGGAACTCCACCAAATAAAAAAATAAAAAATATATATTAATATATTAATATATATAGTGATGTAGTACTTATTATATGAAGTAATTGACACACCTCGTGGTACACTTCGTGGCATACCTCGTGACACACCTCGTGACATACCTAGTGACATACCTCGTGACATAACAGGTGGTATATCTCGTGTCACACTATATTAATGTTAGGTACCTCCGAATCGCTGTTCCAATATTATTAAATTCACTCCCTCTGTATTAATTTAGAATTATTAAAACTCTCTCTCTCTCTCTTAAGTTAAAAGTTTTAACCCATTAACTTATCATTATTTATCACATTATCAATATTATTTTATATTCATATAATATATATATATCATAAGTTACATTATTTTTATAGTTTTACGTTTTTAGATTTATTTTTTATTATCTCTTATTTTATATTATCTCTTCAAGAAGCCGACACATTATTTCATCATTATTTATTTATTTAAAACATTCTCTAAATACTTCTTTATTACGTCTATAAAACAATAAATAATAATAATATGTTAACCCTTGGATGTTAACAATTACATGTTACATATTTAGCTTTATTTTAATGATTACAGATTATATAGATGTTATCATTATTACATGTCGGGTTATACACTTTAGCATACTTACTATATGTGAAAGGTTGATAGTACACACCGTATGCATTAGTTATGTGTATACGATTGCTACAACCACGTATGTATCGTTATAATATAGTATACTATAGTGTATAGTATACACTGTATACTATATACTATCGTATAGTATACTATCGTATAGTATAGTATAGTGTATATCTATCGTGTGGGCGTAAACAAAAGTATGTTTAGGTTTTTTATAATCGAGTGCTCCGCGCCGCACTGTGCGGTGTGCGGTAAGGTACAGCGCGGTACAGGTGTGTGATATTGGGAGTGAGTGAGTGTATGTGGACCGCACACGCACACTCACGCACACCGGTGGTAAACTATTGTAAACAGTGGCCGAGTCGCACACCATACATTATCACACTATCATGCATATACACATATGCATAATAGTAGTAGTAGTAGTTGTAGTATTAGTAGTAGTAGTATACTATAGTATACTATAGTTACTAGTATAGACCAGAGAACATGTTTACTATAGTGTCCGTACAATATACGCAGTATGAAGTAGTATGAAGTCTTTCCTAGTATAGTAAATATGTACTTTGGTCTATACTTTAGTCTAGTCTTATTTATAGTACATATACAATAGTATGTACTACATACATATAGGTATAAAATGCCCATATATGGGTATATCAACGTATACATATTCCATACATAGTGTGTGATACAAATTATGATATTACACATTCCCATATATGGGCATGCGTATACACTTAATGTAAACACTTCTACGTCTATAGGTATATGTATGCCAGTTTATAGACGTGAGATGGACAACCCTTGTTTAACCTTCGCTTGTAATGTATCTGTGAAACAATACAGGCACTCTAGTCCAGCACCCTGGGTTATGTCCTTGCTGATATCAAGGTATGTCCTTGCTGATATTATATAATAGAATAGACAAATTGTATTATTGTAATTAAAAACAGAAACAAAATAATAAATGCACAAACACAAATAATTAGTTAGACGTTACATTACAATACTACCGAACGCATAGCTTAGTTAACATCTACATGAAACTTTAATAATTGTACACACGTTATTGCAGATATATCGTATGCGTTATAAATAAACAGCTTATAAGCTATGAGTACTGATACGCAATAAAGTGTTGGCATTAATATTGACCTCTCCATTCATACACGTATACGCCACGTTATATTACCATAACCATCAACATCATCATCACCACCACCATCACCATCACCATCATACAACATACTTGTTATTATAGACTTATTAGCACTCGCAGTGTATACCTGACACACACGCAGTCACCTCACTACATGCAGGTATTCACCTGCATCAACGCATAATACATTACGTAATAATATAACACACATACATACATACATACATACATACATCTATATATACCGTAACATAATATTATATCGATTGGATAATGCATCATCAATTATATAATATTATTACATAATACTATTATTAGTAAGCATCACATATGGTTGTTACGGAGCGGGCTAATTGTTTCTATTGTGCAATGCGAGTGTGTGTGTGTGTGTGATGGTGTGTGATACGGTGTGTGTAATGGTGTGCGAGAGTGTAATTGGGTGTGTGTGAAGGTATGTATATGAAAATATTTCGAGAATCATAAAAATCATTGGTATACAAATATATAACTGCTACTATTAATAGCTAATGCGTGATGTTCTTCATGCAGTATATATTAGCTTACTAGTGTATCACGTGTACAGTCACGAGGTTTGTCACGTGATGCATATGTTTTATAGATTCGTTACTTTGTTACCAATGAACTCTACCGATAATAATAATTAAAACACAAATAAACATATATGTATGTGTTGTGTTTGCATGTATGTGTGCATACATTCATGCATGCGTGTGTGTGTGTGTGTGTGTGTGTGTGTGTGTGTGTGTGTGTGTGTGTGTGTGCGTGTGCGTGTAATTAGATAACTATATAATCATCAATAACAATTTAATATTTATATTGATCAGTCAATAGGCGTTATGATAATTCTGTAGAAACTCCAACATATATTCATGTGTGTTATTCAAATAATGCATTAACATAGCATTATAATTAGCATGCAATGTTTCGAAATCTACGGTAACTTGTTTTTAATCATATAATTATATTTGATCAAATCTTCGTTTTATTTTCAATTCGTGCAAATCTATTTCAGTTACTTCATCTATTTTGCATTCTATGTCCTGCATAGGACATAAAATCTTAGTCATCTTAATAACGCCTCGTTAACCACTATCTTTACTATTGCGCAATAATGAGCTATTTATAGCTCATTATATGCAGGCTATGATATATATATATATATTATAGTATAGAATAGTATATTATAGTATAATATATATATATATATATATATATATATATATATATATATATATATATATATATATATATATATATATACATATAATGAGTACATATTGAGTGCAATATCATATATTGGAATGTACTAAGATTTAAAATATATTTTTAAGTTGTATACAACTTATAAGTTGTTGATATATCATTAAACTATTTCATTATATTGCATTCAATAATATTTATTATATCGATATGCAATTATATTATTCATTGCCAATAAAACGATGTCCTATATATGTCCTTGTATATAAAGTCCTATACGATATAGACTATATCATATAGTCTTATTCCGTACACGGTAATAGGTGTATATAGAACTGTGATCTTAACAGTCATACGACTTCAATCACTACACCACAATTACTCTATTGTTATCCCAGATCCCCCAGATGTACAAGTGGCTAACCCCCAGTGCATGCGAATACATTACATAATGAATAAGTATTACTATTACGTAATACGGATCGGTATCACGTGATAATAAGTTATCGGTACCACGTGATAATAAGGTATCTGTGTCACGTGATAATAAGGTATCGTTATCACGTGATAATAAGTTATCGGTACCACGTGATAATAAGGTATCGGTATCACGTAATAATAAGGTATCGTTATCACGTGATAATAAGGTATCGGTATCACGTGATAATCAGAAAATGTCACCATTTCAATATTAGAAATTCAATATAACTCTGATAACTCTGATAAATGTATCATGTATATAGTCACTATATATAGTGTATACTATACACTATATACTATACACTATAGTGAAGAGTGAATTGTAGTGCACTGTATACAACACGGTTTGATTCAAGGCCTTAAGGGGATTCGCAGCATTTGACATTTGTTGAAAATAAATATTCTAATATTTTTTTTTTTATTTGCGAAGGGTATTATTTAATATATATTTTATATCCTCTTCAACTTGTATAGCATATAAAGATCTATAAATGATACAATTTGATAGTTAAAATAAATTGTAAAAAATGTCGTAAATAATAGTAAAATACTCATATTTTAAACTTATAATATGACATCTATTCAATTCAATTCAATTTATTTTAAAGACTCTTTGTGCCATAGTAATCAAGCGTCTAAAGTAAAAACAAAAAACAATATAACGGAACATAAACGAAAATAGTAAACTAATAATAATATAAATAGGAATACAGAAAGTACTCACCATTAATATAAATTGTAAATAAAATTGTAGATATTGATAGATAGTGATAAAAAAAATGATCAGGGAAATGCAATAGTAAATAGATATGTTTTAATAGAGATTTAAAAGAGGTGGTGGATTGAGTGGAGCGTAGATTATGTGGTAGTTTATTCCATAGATAAGGGGCCGATATGTGCCATGCACGAATATTAGTTGTATGTAGATTAAGCTTAGAGGGTAGATGTAGAAGGTAAGAAGTAGTTGAACGGAGAGAGATAGTGTGATTAGGAATAGAGATTAAGGAAGATAGATATTCAGGTCGGTTGTGGTGAAGAGAGTTATGAGTTAATAGAAGAACTTTAAATATTATTCTAAATTTTATTGGTAGCCAATGCAATCTATGTAAATATGGGGAAATATGTATTATAATCTATAAGTTAATATTTTTAAATAATTTTAAATGTAGTGTTATACACGATTTATTATTTAATAAGAAGTAAACTAGCGACATCTATAATTAAGGGATTGATATCAAATGAACGCATTTCATTGGGTGTACAATTTTCATTATAAACAACATAAGTGATATTGCGTAATTTATTTATCAAATTTCAAAATGCCAAGACGTATAGTCGTAGTAAAGACGTACTATAGTATCTACTAAAGTACCTATAGGTATATATAGGTATACCTATATTATACTATAGTAGGAGATCGATCGTCGGACTATAATATAATATAACTATTATAAGAATAATGTTATGGGTATATTAGTGTGATGTTCTGTTATATTGTAATACTATAGTAGTACTATAGTAGTAGTACTATAGTAGTATTTCTATAGAAATAAATAAATAGGCTATAGCCTATTTTTATATATAAAAATGCTAAATGCTAAAAATAATAACAACAATTATTTTCTTATGAAAAAAAATATTTTCTTTTAAACAATTTTTCATAAATATTAGCTCATTATGTGTAATTATTGGAAATATAATATAAATATTATAATAATAACTTTAAGGATATGTTAGTGTGGTATTCCATAATATTACAATACTAGAAATGTTGTCAAACATATATATATTACCATAACATAATTCTGGTTTTCAGTGCAACATTTAAAAAAAAATTAGGTAACGTTTATTAACATTATATTGGTTAACAATATACACTTTACAGAATTGAAATCGGATCAAAACCCTATAGGGTTTTGATCTCACACCTATAGGTGATGAAAAATATATTTAAATACATAAAAAAAAAATCTCCTATATAAATACATTGTATACAGCAAAGGCCGCGAATTCAGTACTAATATACAATACTTCATTAATTTACTGATACTTCAACTTACCAAATAATATCCTGAGCCACGTCTAACATGTTATAACATATATAATTAAATATATATGTATTATTAAAACATTAGAATTAGTGCACTGCACATATGTATGACAAACCTAATGACATATCACCCTTGTTATACATAATACATAATACATATGTATATACTATGCTACATATCACCAAGCAAGATCGTTAACTACAGTTGTAACATATCTACTTACATTGGTTATTAAATGTTCTGTATATATTGTCATGTCTGTAGTTACTTTGCGCATATATTGATTATATATATATATATACCTATAGGTACCTATTATACCTATGCATAATATATTATGAACATATAGTATACTACAGATAGTATATATATACTATATTATGCGATATTCTATAGAATGTTGTTCGGATATGTTATTGATATTGTTCTTGTTTTGTGTTGTTATTCTATTTATTGCATTCACTGAAGTGTACAGACAATGAAACTCGTTCACAATCAGTGTTTATCACTGTGTTGTTATACCTAATAAACTGATAGCATCACCATGGTTAACATATCCACGGTATCTAATACATGATATTTGTGCGAATATTCTCTTTATTCGTAAATAATATGTATAATTTATAAAAAAAGTAATTATTACTTTTTTAAATCAACTATCAACTATCAACTATCAACTATCAACTATCATATGCTACGAACATTATTAAGTGTGACTTCATATTAATATAAACATTAGCTACACATTAGCTATTCGTGAACAATAACTCACTATCATGATAAATCGTACTATTTCAATTAAATACTAATATAGGTAGTATACTATTATAGTACACTATTATAGTACACTACTTCAGTACACTACTATAGTACACTACTATAGTAAGATACTATAGTATACAACTATAGAATAGTACTATAGTTGTAAATCTATAGATTATCTTTACTCAAAATAGTACGTGATAATTTGTAATTTTAATGTTTACATTGCTAACATGTTAAATATTAATATGATGATGATGCTGATGATGATGCTGATAATGATGCTGATAATGATGCTGATGATGATAATGATGATGATGATGATACTGATCTATATGTATATAGTATGTTTACTTAACCCGGCCGCCGGTTCTCTGTATACATAGAGGTATACGTGCACTAATTACGTGGAGGTGCGAACATTAACGTAATCAATTGTTTAGGAGAAATACCACCCACGACGCCCACGACATTCCTATCTACCCGCGTGTTTCCCACGCACTGTACCGCTACTCTCCGGTAAAGTCTATGTAACGTGGGTGATGTAGAGAGTGAAATACAGATAGATAGATTGATTAAAAGAGAGAGAAATATAGATAGTGAGTAAGATAGTGATAAATAGAGAGAGTGAGAGAGAAAAAAATATAGATAAAGTGAAATAGATAGAGATAGCGTGATAGTGATATATAGATATATATAAACGCTATATAGGTATATATAGGTATATATATGGATACATATATATATATATATATATATATATATATATATATATATATATATATAGAGGTTGGGATATATAATGGAAGAGAGAGAGAAAGAGAAAGGGTGAGAGAGATGGAGAAAAACATATATGTAATGATATATAGAGTGATAGAGATAAGTGATAGCATCTCTTGTATATTAATCTGCAAACTATTGATGAACAGATTACCTTACATAATTGAATCTTCAATGAGTGACTCTCAATTTGGTTTTAGGCCTGGTAGAGGAATCACGGATGCAATATTTAGTATAAGTCAGTTGATAAAGCAAAAGAGCACCAAATACAGCTCCATTTCCACTGTATTGATTTTAAAGCAGCATTTGACACTATTTGGAGAGAGGCACTTTGGAAGATGCTGCTTAATTTAGGTATCCCAAATAAACTTGTCGAGATAATCAAAAATCTCTATGATAAAACGGATTTCCCCATAATATCTGGAGGATAACTAACTAATTGGTTTCCAATTAATATTGGCGTGAGACAATTGTCTCAATTGTCTTAAGACTTATTATGTCACACAGCGTATTCAACATATTCCTGGAACATGTAATGAAGGGTATTAAAAGTTTGAACCATGACTTTCAATTAAACGAAAAAATGTCTGTTGATATCAGATATGCAGACGATACGACACTCATATCTGCTGTATTCGAAAAACTGCAACTATATACATTATAACTTGAACAAGCTTGTCAAAAATGGGGTTTGAAGATAAATCCTCTTAAATGCGCAATAATGACACCAGATAGCAATGCTGAAATTGAAATCGACAACAACGTGGTTCCCAAAGTTTCCAAGTTCAAATTTGCTGATTAGTCTTTTTCCAGACTACTCCTCAGATGTTCAACACCGAATAGCAATGGCATCATAAGCATTATGCCGACTAAGAACGATATGGTCATCAAAAGACGTACCAATAAAGCTTAAGACTAGACTCTACGTAGTATTCATTCTGCCGATTGCCACATCCGGTTCAGAGTTATGGACTACAAGACGAAAGAAAATCGATGCGCTAGTGTTTGAAATGAAATTCCTTAGAGTTATACTCCGGATTACTAGGTCTGACAGACTACTAAAAATGGAAAGAGAGATAGATTAAGATAGAAAGAAAGAGAAAGAAATAGGCAGATAGATATTGATTGAGAGAAGTAGGGGAGAAAGAGAGATAAGATAGATAATTTGATTTAGTAATAGAGAGAGAGAAATATAAAGATATATATATATGGAAAGAAAATAATTTATATTTAATATCGGCATTAATTATAATAACTCACCTACACGCCATGCTTTCTATAATAAAGCAATATTTAATATCGATAATTATCGATCGCTAACCGAGTTCAACTGGGGTCACTAAGTAATTTATCCTTGTTTACATCCGCTTTACACAGCGCTTACGAAGCCACTTCTATTGTCAAGGTCGACACGATGTTAATGCATTCCGATGCAATTCATAACATACATACTCGCTCATAAATACAAATACATAAACATATAGATATATATAAATATATAAATATATTTAGATATATATATATATATATATATATATATATATTATATTATAATAGTATATTAATATATACAATAACTACATTTTTTACAATATACCTTACATACAATAACATATATACGGATTGTTATATCTAATATGATCATGTGTGTGTGTATGTGTGTGTGTATATGTGTGTGTACGTGCATAGGTGCATATGTGCGTGCGTGTGAGTGTGCGTGCGTGTGGGTATGTTTACGAAAGTGTGTGAGTGCGGCGTACAATGTAAGAGTGATTTAATTTTAAAGATCCTAAACCGGCATAGTAGATTCTATATATATGATGCTCATGATACTATTGTATTAAACCATATTCATTTTGGTTCATTATTGGTGGTGCGCCGGAGGTTTTAAAAAACAAAATTATTAAAAAAAAAAAATCTCGAAATGTCGTTATTCCTATGTAATTGTATTGTATATGTTTATAAATAAATGTCCTTGAGGACATTTATTTGAATTCTGTACATTTTATTTGTATTGTATTGTAATGGGTATATATATAATAATGAGTACTTTTTTTAAATACTATATTCTTCTAATAGATAACATTAATATATAGTAAATATTATCTATAGTATCCCTAATTACAATATTAGTTATTAGATAATTAATTTAAACAATAAAATAAATTTTATATATATACAAATTTTCTAAAAAATTAGGCCACTTTGACTATTTATTAAAATTATAAAGAGTTATTTTTTTAAATTTATAATACTTGTACGTTAAAATATAACATCTTAAGATGAAATAGAAAAAAAAAAAAAAAAAAATCTTAAAATGTGTAAAGGTACCAATCCACAGAAAAAATGGTCATTTTTTGATGATTTTTAACAAAATTAAAGAAATACCAGGGTAGTTATTATTTTTTCGGCCAAATTGTAATATATAGTGATTAATTAATTGTTTTTTTTGTTATATATAATATAAATTGATAAACTATAACAATTATGTACACAATTATGAGAGGTCAACAAAAATTCTGGAAAATCCTATAATTTAAAAAAAAATCCTAGAAATAAAATTAATTTTGTTATGAATTTATAATATTCAAAGGAACTATACACATTACACATATTCTGAAAATTTCATGATTGTAGCTTAATTATAACAGTGAAAAATATACATATTTATGTTTTTTTGGTATTCTCCTATCTATTCCCATGTTAAATGTTGTTAAATTTGACCAGCCTGGCGCATGTACAATATTGACCTAAATTAAAAAAAAAAAATTGTGTGTATTCTCTATACTCATATTTTGATGTTCCAAATGCCGGTAAGGAATCGATAACCAATAGCATGTTTAAAATCACTCTTAGCGTACATTAACCTACATCGTGTAATTTACAAGGTCATATATATATACATATATCTGATTACAATCGAAACATTCTTACTATTATGTTTCATACACAACCATGTAATTGTTTTCATATGTGTATGATCGTGTATGTGTGTACGTGTGTGTGTATGTATGTGTATGTGTGTATGTGTATGTGTGTACGTGTGTGTGTATGTGTATGTGTTATATATATAAATATATATATTAATAACATTTAAATATATAAATACTGTCTCGTAGAACATTTCATTATGTTTCTAACATGACATGTGACATACGATATGCACATGCTATACATGCTATATCAGTCATGCGCATGTATTATAGTACACCTGTATACATAATATAGTATATAGTATATAGCATATATATATATACCAGTAATGTACATGTAGTATTGTACATATGTTATGCATGAATTACCAGGCAATTACTATTCTAACATTTTTCTTTACGAGGAGCCCAGTAATCTATGACGTAACCCCTGTTACAACATACATACATGGTATACTAACGCGTTGTAACGCACGCACACACACACACACCAGTACGCACACGCACCAGCACACATGTGTGTGAGTACTCTATACTCTACTTCTATAGATGCTATATAATCATACACAATACCATATATCATATATGATCATAATATATAATCTTTATATATGCACCTATAGGTGCATCAAGATGTACAATAAAGTATATGATTTTATTAGTATATGATTTGATACATTTGTACAATACACATATATATATATAGTAAATATAAAAAGTTGTAAAAAGTTGTAAATATAAAAAACTATAGTTATGTGTAAACGGATACAATTCTATTCATAAATAAGTAGTACCGTAGTGCTAAGTAGTACCGGAGTTCTAAGTAGTTCTAAGTAACGCACCACACACTCATTCCCCGGCTTTACTATAGATAGATCTTCTATGCTATTTCATGTAAGAATCGAGCTCGTATCTATTGACACCGAAACAATCGTGTGTTCAGTTTTCTCATATTTGAGTAGTATTCTATTGTTTGTGCGCGCGTGTGTGTGTGTGTGATGTTTGTTGTGGTTGCGCTTGAGGGACATATTTACTTTACTCGCCTAAGTGGTGTTCACACCCGTCCTGCACCCCACTCTAGGGGTGTAGTATATGATAGTTTACCACTATAAGTGCCACCTATTGGTACCACTGATGGTGGTGTTAGAGGTAGTGGTGGTGGTGGTGGAGGCAGTGGTGGTGGTGGTAGTGGTGGTGGAGGCAGTGGTGGTGGCAGTGGTGGTGGCAGTAGTAGTAATGGTAGTAGTATACCGTGTCATACGTACACCGCATTGTACGGTAGTACATATGAGATTATGTCATTAATACAATACGCAAGGACACGTCCTTACTATGTACATGATTACATGGACAACTCGTCCTCCTCGCGCTATTACGTAATAGATTACGTCATCACCGAGTAAACAGGTTATTACGTAATCAGACTAATGTAATAACATACGTACACATACGTACACATACGTACATACAACCTACAACGCACCTGAGTGCATGTATTATTGCAATAACAAACACTGGTAGGTGAATATTAATATACATAAATAAATATATATATATATATATATATATTTATTTATTTATTTAAATCAGACATGAAATACAGAGGTACATAGAATATAAACGAAAATTAAAAAGAATAAACTAAAAAAAAACAATTAATCTAAGAAACGAAATTTAAAATACTATACAAACAATGAGTTATACCACATGGTAAACAGTGGCGATGGGAACACAATATTATATTCATATAATTGAACAATTAGTGAATTACACGATAATTGTATTCGTTTATATAGCGAATAATATGACTTGCGTAATTTAACAGTTAAATTATTAACATAATCGTTAAAAAACATTAAAGAGGCACTATTTCTACGTCTGTAGTTCATAACAATACGATAAGCATTATTATAAGCTATATTAAGTTTAGCCATGCAATATCTATTTGGTATCCATATGCTACTAAGGTATATATTAGAAACAAATGTTTTAAATAGAATAATTTTTGTATCCTTAGAGCAATGATTAAAGTTATATGATATTGCATAGCTTTGTTTATATAACTTTTTAATATTACTATATATATCAATATCATCAGATAAGTCCTCTGAAATCCAATGTCCAAGATATCTATATGATTTGACAACTTTTAGAAGTTTATTATCTATATATAATTTCACAGGTTTATGATATGATTTATCAAAATAAATTGGTAAAATAACCGATTTATCAATATTAAACGTTATATGGTTATGGTTAGCAAACTCTTCACAACAACTTATCAACAACTGCAAACCCCCTAGTGATGGTGAAAATAATGCTATATCATCTGCATAACATAGATTATTTATGATATTTCCATTTAAGCAATAACCTGAATGTATTTCATTTAATTTCTTAATCATAGGATTAGTATATAAATTAAATAACAATGGTGAGAGAATTCCACCTTGACGAACACCTCTTGTAACAGGAAAGCTATCCGAAGAATTATTACACCATTTAATATATATTCGTTGGTTTCTATACCAGTAATTTAAAAAATTAATTATGTATAAAGGAATATTATTATCTATTAATCTTTGAAATAAAATGTTATGATTAATTTTATCAAAAGCTTTGGAAGCATCTAAAAATGCTACGAACATATTAGTGTTATTATTATTATAATCTGTTAAATATTGCTTAAGGGCAAACACACACATTTCAGTACCAAGATTTTTTTTAAAGCCAAATTGATTATCCATAGTAATTAATAATGAAGATATTCTATTATGTATGACCTTTTCAATTATCTTACAGATAATATTAGATATACATATAGGCCGATAATTAGTGGAATCATTCGACCTTTTATTTTTATTTTTAACTATAGGTAAAATATAAGATAACATTAGCTTCTTCGGGAAATACGAATGCCGCAACATATTATTAATTAGTAGCATTATTAATTCAATTACAAAACTATTCACGTGAGAAATATGTTCTATAGATATTACATCAGGGCCTATATCTTTACCCCCTTTAATTGATTTAATTATAGATGAAATTTCAGCATAGTTAGTATATTCAATGTCATTAACATTAATAGTATTGTAAGGATAAGGTATATCAGTAGTACTGTTAAATAAATTATTAAAATAATTATACCAGAATTTAGTAATATTAACTATACCATATTCATTTTCAATGTTATTTGGTGCGGAAGAGTTTTTTTTCTTCAGATTGTTTGAAATCACCTTCCAAAAATTATTACGATTTTTAATTAATTTTAAGGCAATCTTATCAGATTCTGATTGATTAGATATCAATTTACTACGTCGCAATTCGTATTTGAAATTTGTTCTCGAATTGACCATATTATCATAGCATATTCCAGCCAAGGGTTTGTTATTACATTTCCAAGTTAAATAGTAAGATCTGGCAATAGCATGTTTCTCATGTACATTATTATTCCACTCCATACGTGCATATTTACATTTATTAGCTACTGAATATATATCGTTAGAACAATATACAAGAATACTCAATAAAGAATTATATAAGTAATCCGAATAATTAATATTACTATCAAAAGAATATATATCATTAATTAATGTTCCTAAGTTAAACTTAGTATCAATATTATATTTCAAAATTTGTTTCTTATCAAGTCTATTCCATTGAATTTTTTTATGAATAATACTATTATTATAGCTAATTGAGCTAGGAATAGTATTCTGATTTATGATAAAAACTAATGGATGATGATCTGATAATATAAAGGAGTAATCAATTGTAATATCTAAAATGGATGAATGCATATCAAAAGTGGATAATAAGTGATCTAACCATGAACATGTTTTCCACGCCGAACTAACACAAGTATAACTATCAGAATCTAGTAATGATTTATCATGTAATCATCTAGTAATGATTATATATATATATATATATATACATCATGTATGATACACGCGTATATATGTAATACATGTGTGGCTCAGTTGGCTAAGACATCATCTATACATGTTACTTAATGTATAGCTGACGTAGGACGCGGGTTCAAGACCCAGTAAAATAGATCTCCACATAATATTTAGAAGTGATAATTATGTATGCAATATGTTCGGCTCTCGTTAAAACCATGGATGCCAACACTTGAGCGACATTGTTTAAAATTTAAAATGTAATAATAAAAATATATATACCATAGAGTAGAAATTGGTACTCATTGATATTATATATATAAATACTTATATTATAAATGATATTGAATACAAACCTATAAAGAAATTAGAAGGCAGTTGGTCAATATAGGCGACCAGAGATTCGGGTGGCATCGGTGCCTGAGTTGACCGATGTCCGGAGGAAGTCCTTTGTTCGGAATACAATACGTCTTGACCGCATGTAGGACAATGCAGATATTGTCTTCGTGTGACGTAATCCTTAGGGGATAAGTGTGGCTTAGGGTGAGGTTTAGGTAGTTAGCATAGTGGGAGGGTTAAGGTGAGGGTTAGGGTAATAATTAGGTGGGAGGGTTAGGTTGAGGGTTAGGGTAATAGTTAGGTGGAGAGCATGGAGAGGTTATGTGCAGGGCATGGTGTGAGAGGTTTAAATCGGTAAACGATGCGCGCATGTGCGTATGTGTGTGCGCATGTTTGTTAGTATGTGTGTGGTAGTGTGCGATAGTATGTGTGTGGTAGTGTGCATTGTTATGTTTATGTTTAAATCTACTTGTGGAATACATAGTTATGCTAGGTCTATATTAGATAGACTAAGTTAGGCCATAAGTAGAATACCACTCACTTACTTAACATATGAAGACAACATAATCATCAGTGTCAGTGTGCGTAAGTTTATCACTATACAGTGTGTGTGTGTGTGTGTGTGTGTGTGTGTGTGTGTATGTGTGTGTGTATACTTACACGTATACACACACATATGTATTACTTATTAAGTAGTGTTACAAAATAAAAAATCTTGAATATAAATATAAATATAAATAAACAAATGTTGTAGAATGTTTGCATGTATACAGTGTCATATAATAAATACATGTATC